>CM038467.1:58461510-59061510 GCA_021464415.1 Lonicera japonica
AAAAATCAAATAACTCTGGCGAGGAAGGCCATATGCAAAGTCTAGAACATAAAACAAAATCAACTGGAACATGCTAGAAACTGTAGCTTCCTCCTCCTGTTATCTTCGTGCCTTACAGATTAGTCTGTACCGTTGCGCACAAGAGCGGTTAACTAAAATTGTAAGTACATCACTTGTCCACATTAGGCTAACATTCAACCATAGACATGTTCCTCCAACCCATTATAAAATAACTAAAAGAATAAAATTAAAGAAAAGTAAATGTCCGCAAAATAGATACATTAGCAATACATAACTGTCACAAAATAGTCATACACAATACAGTCTCCATAACCTCAAGTAGGCTACATAGATAATACAAACATGGCTACATAATATAAGTCGGGTTATGGTACAATAAGATAGATAACATGGCCTTTCAATAGTGAAAGGCCCTCACACTACAGTATCAGAGGAGACTAAGACTTGTCGACCTTTCCCTTATCAGCTCGTCCCGTCCCATTCTTAGAAGTACCTGTGTAGGAAAAACTGTGAGCCAAACGAGCCCAGTAGGAACTATAGGAGTTGTGAGAAAAACATGTATATGTAGGAGAGTCTTTATAAAGTGAGTTACTACATTAGTCCGTATACATAAATCATAAATAAGTATGTAAACAATGTAATATATACATAGTCTCAAGACACCGCGACCAGGCCTACATCGTATCAACCATGTATAATACTCACGTCTAGGATTTTTCACATCTACTGTACAGAGATAGCCGGCACTTTGTTTCTTTCTCTGCCCAAGGCAGGGATCACCTACCAGTCCACCTAGACGCTACCTCACGCAGCCACACAGGCATATACGCTACCTCACGCAGCCACAAAGGCATACGCTACAATAATCTCACATAGCCACTAAGGCTATACGCTACTGGTAATAACCCTCTACCTGGTACGAGCGGTGTTGACTACTCCGTATAAGGAAAATTATTATTATTTTCCCAATTACAATTATAAGATCATATACATCATGTAAAAAGATATAATAGTCCATTTCATGAGTATCAAGTGATATAAAGTCCATATCATAAGTTTACTTTACTATACGGACTGATAAGTACCTGCGCGCTAGAGGCCAGGAACAAGGGTTTGTCATAAATCAAGGAAATGGAAGAGATACATGGAGAAATATGATATACTATGATTTAAAGTAATAATCAACCATTTCCTTCACAATTTATAGGCCCAAAGTGTATATATACGCAGCAATAGGTGTATACCTAGAAAATCCTCAAATTTCTATAAAAATGGTGATTGGGTGCATAAACTCTTAAAATAGTTTTAATACTAGTGTTCCTACCTCAATAGCTTCAAACCTTCACCACTCGAGTCACGGATCGAGCTCTAAACGACGGAGGCAAGAAACCATGGTTGAGTTTGAAGCCCTAGCTTGGTGGATGTGAAGAAAGGAAGAAGATGATGGAGATGATGAGTTTGATCCTTGATTGGGTGGTAATATGTGTTAAAATTACACTCATAAACTATCCTCCATGATACCTACACTCTCTCACTCTCTCCCTGAGCTCTGGTCGAAGTGGAGAAGAAGGTGGGGTTGATGGTGTAAAAATCGGGCGTCAAGGCTTAAAAAATCATTTTTGACCACTACAGTGAAGGGGAGTCGACTCCTAACCCCATGGAGTCGACTCCATGGTACTGGATTTTTGTTCATGCCCAGAATTGCTTGTTTATGCCCACCACTTATCTTGTAACCTTATTTTGACCAATGTGAAGTGGCGAATTGTTGGCGAGATGAGGGTGTCCGGGAAAAACACGAAAGTTCTTGGAAATTGAAATACCTTTCCAATGGTATAAATTAGGTTCCATTCTGATCTAAAATGAAAAGTTATTATGATGTCTTGAATGACTGAAGGTCGGTTTGTCGGGTAAGTTTTAAATGTGAGATTTTGAAAATTTCGACTCGGTTACTCTACATAAACCCTTTCCAACTTAAAAGATGAATGTAATAACATCTCTAAAATAGTGTGGAAGTATTCCCTACAGTCGGATACGGCGCTCAAGCACACTCTCGCCGTCTCGGACATAAAAATGTGGTACATTTACCCTACGGGTGTTATAGTATAAGGCTAAGGCCATATAAAAATTATCAAGCTCCTTATATCATTTATCATGTGTTCTTTATATCCAGTTACTAGGTTATCGGCTACATTCGTCTCAAGGCACACCATATATGTATTACTAAAGTCGTACAACTATTTCTCATGCCTCTGCATGGTCCAATCCTAGCTACCCGTGTTAACTAGTAGTCCACACGTTAGTGTTCTTTAACTCCTAGACTCAAATGCTGGCATATAACTTCTGCCTAGATAGTTTTGGCATACCACTTAAGGCAATGTATAATACTTGAAATCTAATAGAGAATATACACTTATCTAATATCTATGTCATATAACCAACCCCATTTATGCACCAACCCCGAAATCCCTCATCTTATAGTTCATACCCGTGGATACAAAGTGGTCATGAGGAATAACTACATGTAATAAGCTCTTAGGATGATAAGAATTGATAATATATGGTAAATAAGTGATAATCTATCCATATGCATCACTAATTGAGCCTAGAACCCATCAATCCCATATGCACACACCCAACCTAAGGTTTTTAGCAAAATATACCCATTTTGTATCAAAACTCTAATACAACAACAAATACTTTAAATCAAAGTGTAATGCCCCATATATCTATCTCTCGAAAATAACGACACAAGTCGTGTGTAACGCAAAAGTGGATTTCGAATAGCTATATTTTGTTCTGAAAGGATCGTAATGGCTTGAAGACTTCCATTGAGTTATACTAATATATTTAAGCATGTCAGAATAGCCGTAAGTCATTTCGGGTAGTTCGAGTTAAAATCGGAATATAGATTACAAGTTTTCAATTTGCTCGACTTCATAATTTTGGATAACTTGGAAAAAGCATAACATCTTCGTTTCTCGCCAGATTGAGTTTCCATTCACATTGGTGTCTAGATTTTCATGCAATCTATATAACTTTTGTTTGTTTTGTCTGAAAGACATTCAGGCTCCTACTTGGTCAAAATTGAGTGCAAAATAAGTCAATCGCTAATTGTTGTTCATTCGATGACATTGTAGCAATGCGCTAACTTCATCGATTTTCTAGAATTATCCATCCAGAATTTGAGGAGACTTCCTCTTAGAAACTTGTAAAGCTTTGAATAAGATTTTTCGTAGACATAAAAAATATCTTAATTGGACTTCTGAGCGAAAAGTTATGGTCGTTCAAACTTCAGTGCTGCAGGTCCCAAATAGTGACACGTGTGAACAGTAACCAGAAATGGAGAACGAAAGTTTTATATATACGTTCATCTCTGTTTCTTCCTCATTTCATCACCAACTTTCGAAAGCTTTTAGAAAGAGAAAGAAGAAGCTATTTGGGGGGTTTTTGCACATGATTTTGAGATATCGACCTAAGCTCTTCCTTCTCCACCACCATCGAGCACTATTCATTGTCATCTCCATCATCTTCACCTTCTCCCATGGCTGTGGATGGGGAAAGCTTGCGATTCGCTCAGCCCGGCTCGATTTAGTCGCGATTCTTTGAGGGATTAACTCTCAATATGTGGAACACTAGTAGTCAATCCTTATTTCGATCTATTACACATGATACGCTCCAAATTGAATAAAACGTAAGCTTTTTGACCAAATTACACGTTCATGGTGGGTTCGGGCTTTTTTACTTCCATTATTTGGTTGATTTGCATTATATATAACTTGATTATGACTTTTATACCTAAAGCCCCAATTTCAAATGAGTTTTAAGCCTAGTTCGCATACGACCCTTTTATGCGAATTCGATAGCGAGCAGTAACTTTGTTTATACTTACATATGAGTGTTATATATATAGATTTAAAAGTATAAATTGGTATAATAATTGTTTTACTGTTTGATATTATATTGTATTTTGAATACTATTCTCTTATTTATGAGATTTGCTAGTTTACTTGCCAGTCCGTAACTATACTGGTTAGATTTATAAGTTTATCTTGAGTAAGAAAAATACATAAATCATATGGGGAGTTCTATTGAACATATAGCTTATAAATTATATATTATACTTGGCTTGGAGCCTATGTGATGAAAACCTATGGAATTCCCCACATGGATAATATTCTTAGCTAACCTATAGTTAACGGACTTGGCAAAGTATGTTTTTAATACAACTACAATACTACCATTTGATCTACTGTATATATAATATATATGTATATATACTCAAGCTATATATATTATGCATATGAGACATATACATATGATGAGACTTTAGATGCTATTCAACTTTCTATGATTATTTTCCTATGTTGATGGTGATTACCATTGTAGTGTAGCCTTTGTGACTACATGAGTTTATTGATTTGCCTTGGGGGCTAACCACTAAGTGGACCTGGTAGGGGGTCCCTGCCTTTGGGGAAGAAAAACCCGAGTTTGCCGGCTATCTCTGTGCATAGTAAATTTAAAATCCTAGTTGGTAATTACATTGATGATTATTGTGAGAACATGACCGTCCTTGGGGGATGAGGTATATGGTAATAATTATGTTGCCTCTATTTTGAAATGATATTCCTAGATAATTTATTATAATTTTATATATATGCGGTTTTACAATGATTTATGTGTATCTTGGAGATACGTAGCTTGTATTATGTTATTAGTATTTTCCATCTTTATGGAATCTTATTACGATATCCTTTATTTGGGGGCCTGGATAGTATTAGCATGCATGTCATGAAACAGTTTTCATAGCATTAACATATTAAGGCTTATATACATGTTTGTATACATATGTATGTACTATATAGTACAAAGAGGGAATACATATAAACACGCATTATGTAAACAAAACTATTTTCATTATGGTCGCATGGCATGCACGGTTTCTAACTACTTTCATATTAAAACCATATAGTTCCCACTGAGCCCGTTTGGCTCACTCCCATTTTTCAAATCAGTTTTGCAGGTGTTTCTAGGGGATGCCGCGTCTGTGGACTTTGTAGTTCTGATGGCCCTATTGCTAAAGTCATTTGGAAACGACTTGTATTACTCTTCTTAGATGAATTATTGTATTTTTAACTTTTCTGTTCATATAAGATGCAAGGCCTTATTATTAAATTATTGGGACCTCGTTGGAGGAATTGTTTTATACTGAACTGTTTTACCACTATTTGATTTATACTTTACAGATATGGAGTTAAGGGTTAGATAAACCTGTGTCTTATTTTACAGGTATTGATTTATTGAAAATACGAGCTCCACATGCCGTAATTTTCTCAAAATGTGGCCTTATATGAAATTTTCTATTGTATCAATTTTACATTATTACATTTCAAACCCGCCATCATGCATGACACCATGATTAACTGGGTTCTGGAGGTCTAAACCTCCTAACCGAATTCGGGTGTCACACAAAGGGTTTAATACTAGTGTTCCCACCCTGTATGGAGCTTCCCTTGAGACATGAGTGGTGGTTCTAAGCTTTGATGCCAAATCTTAAGTTTTGACAAATCCTGACTTGTAACAATGGAAGAATAAAGAGGAGGAAGATGATGAATAGTGTGTAGGAATGGTGATTAGGAGGATGGCTTGATCAATGTGAGATTTACTCACAAAACCCCAAAAATTGCACCTCTAACCTCTCTCTAGAAGCTCTCCAATGGATGTGTACAAATAATGAGGAAAGGGGATGAAAGAAATATAAAAATCTCGCCCAGGTGCATGTAGTCGACTACCACTATTCACAACACACATTTCTGTTGTTTGTTCACAGACCCAAATTCACACCCAATTTTGGTCATCGGGGAGTGATAATTAGGTCTCTGCCAAACATAAAAGTTGTAGAAGGGATATAAATGAAGAGGTGACCGCAAACGGGGAGTAATTTGGACCTTGATGAAAAAGTTATGGCCTCTCAAAGTTGGCCAAAATTTAACTTTTTTGAAAAGTTCAAAACACGCAATTTACTTCCCGTTTTTGATTCGGACACCACCTGAATAATGAAATATTGATCCAAAAACATAGTAATCTTATATGACAGGCTAGAGGTGTCGGATCAAATACGAGAGCCTCAGAACCCAATGTTCACGATCTAACGGCGATAAAGCCTTAAGGGCTTAACGGAAGGATTATCTCGCAAATGAAAATACAGGGTGTGACAAGCTGAAACCAGGACATTTAATTTTTCCAATCTTGGCTGGTTTTTTGGTTCAGTCTAATCCAAAAAAAGGATGACATAACCGATCATTTTATATTGTAAGTTAACGGTTCGTTTTTAATCGGACTATAAACACCCCTAACTAGAAGTAGCGAATATTTTTCCTTTTTCTTTTATACAAAAGTACTATGTACTTCAAATATGAGCTTAAAGTTTATAGTGATGACTTCAAAAAAAGAGAAAGGCCGAAATTCATTACGAAAATTTTAAGGCATGTAGGGTAGGCAAAGAAGGGTTACAGGACAAAAGGTTAGCCCCTTTCTCAATCATTATAATTATTTATTAGCCAATTGCGGTATGTTGGGGTCATTTTTTTTCTTTAGAAGAAAGTGTAAAAGTGTGTTTAGATAATGTTTTTCATTTATTTCTAATGGTGTTTGATTATGAGTTTTTTAATACTTTATTAATAATGTGTTTTATTTAATTGGCAATGCATCTTCCTGCTTCAATAGTATCAATCTTGATATATACTAGACTATACTATATACATGATTCGCCTGCGACTCACAAAGACAGATCTAAAATTTTACTATGACATGGGCTAAATAATAGGGTGGTAGGGTGGTTGAATCATAAGTATTTTTCTTTTTCGCCACAATCATAAGAAACTTTATCTTGAAACTCAAGGACATTTATACCATTTGTTAGAAAACAAATTACCAAACAAGGAAAAAAAATGAAAAAAGGAAGAAGTCATATCGCTTAAAAGAAAGGTTCTAAAAAATGCGATACAACTATTACTAGATTGAGAAAAATCTTGTTTCAATTTCTTATCATAACTTCATGCATATCTGAGTCAACAATACCAAATGTTGATAAATAATGTTGGAAATTTGTAATGAGTAATAAGATCCCACATTATTTGAAAAGGCATACTTTGAGCAATTTATTTAACAAGGTCCATAAGAGTATTCTAAATAAAGAGATTTGTTGGTGGGCTCACATGTTGTTGGGCTTAGTTGGTTGGACTAGTATGCATACACAAATATATTAAAATGTCTTGATTTAGCACATGGACACTTGGGGCATCTTAGGCCTTAATAAATAAAATACAATTTTATTTATTTTCGGATTTTTTGTAAGGCAGTTTTTTTAGTTTAAATCCAAGTGTGAAAAATGCTATTAAACTTCCAATATTCAGTTTTCGAAAAATTGTAAAAAACTATGCATATATATACAGGTTCATCTATGCCTAAAAACATATCTTTTGCATTTCTTTTTAAAGGGAGTTTAGGAACTTTGTTGTATCCTAGAAGTAATTTCCTCTCACTTGTTAATATGAATAATTATAGGGCATAATTACTTTAAGGAAAGTGTGATTCACGCCTCAAAGTAATTCCAGCGAACTGTTGTTTCTATATTTCTAACAATCTTAAAGTAATTATCCAATGGAAACCGACATGCCAAAATCCAGTGTAAAGGTGCAATTCCAGAATGAAGAAACCATCAAACTAGATCGTTTTGATGGAAGCAACTACACGAGATGGAAGGACAAGATGATTTTCCTGTTAACTACTCTGAAAATTGTCTATGTTCTTGATCCGAATCTGCCTACAATTCCTAGTCCCAGACCAAAGGATCCTGACAGTGTCGCGGTTACATTCTTAATTCTCTCACCGATCGCTTGTATGATCTTTACCAGAATCTTACGTCACCAAGAGAAATATGGACAGCCCTGGAGATAAAATACAAGAACGAGAAGAAAGGTATGGATAAATTCTTGGCTCTTAGATACTTCGAATTTGTAATGACTGATAACATGCCAATCATGGATCAAGTTCATGAATTACAAATTCTGGTTTCAAAATTAGCAGAAGTTAGAAATTAAGATTCCAGATTCACTTCAAGTGGGGGCTATATTGCCAAAATTACCTCCCACTTGGAATGAATATCGGAAGAAAATTCTGCTATCTCCAGAAAACTTTAAAATTGAGAAATTCTTCACACACTTACAAATTGAGGCAGAGAATCGTGCTAGAGATGCAATTTTTCTAAATTCAAAAATTCATTATGTTGGTGAAAGTTCTCAAGGAAAGAGTAACAATAAATTAAAGGTTCAGAAAAAGAGAAACTCTTTCAAAAGGACTACTTCAATGAAAAAAGGGACCAAGACCGTGTTTTCATTGTGGCAATAAAGGCCACTACATCAAACAGTGCAAATTTAGAAACAAAATCAGATTTGGTACAAATTCAGAAAACAACAATAACAAAGCAAATCTGGTTGAAAAAGAAATGAAGGATCTGGTTGCGATGGTTTCTGAAATGCAAGTAGACATGGTCACTGAATTGCACATGGCTGCTGCAAACAAGTCTCCAGATTGGTGGATTGACTCTGGTGTTACTATTCATGTATGTAACAATAAAGCACAGTTCAAAACCTATGACGGAATGAAGGAACTAGAGGAAGTGTTGATGGGAAATCATGCAGCGGCTAAAGTGCTTGGAAAAGGAAGTTTAGAGTTGAAGTTTACATCCGGTTAGAAACTCACATTGCTCAACGTTTTCCATGTCCCTGAGATAAGGAAGAATCTAGTTTTTGCCCATTTGTTGTGTAAGAAAGGGTTTAAGATAGCTTTTGAATCTGGCAAGGTTATTGTAATAAAGAATGGTGTGTTTATTGGCAAAGGATATTCATGTGATGGCATGCTTAAATTAAGTATTAATGAAATAAATAATGTTTCTGGTTATATTGTTGAGTGTTCTTCTTCCTTGTGGCATGCTAGATTAGGATATTTAAAATTCCAATCACTAAAATATATGTCTAAGCATGGTTATATTACATCTAGTAATGATTATCATGATAAGTGTGAAATTTGTGTGCAAGCCAAATAACAAAAAGCCTTTTCCTAAAGTTAATAAAAACACAAATTATTAGAAACTTATTCACACTGATATTTGTTGACATGGTAAAAGCAATGCTTTTAATGCTAATTTCATATCTTCCCAATCTATAGTATTACTGGTTGAAGGAGATAGAACAAATGTGTTGAATAAAATTCCTATTTTACTAAATCTTGACAAGATCCAAAAACATTTGAAGAAGCAATGACTTTAAAGGATGTATCATTTTGGAAAGAAGCTATCGACGATGAAATGGAGTCTATTATATCTAATAATACTTGGGTTTTGGTCAACTTACCCCCGGTTCAAAACCATAGGTTGTAAATGGGTATTTAGAAGAAAATTCAATACAGATGGTTCTATCGAAACCTTTAAGGCTAGACTAGTTGCAAAAGGTTTTGCACAAAAGGAAAGCATAGTTTACTTTGATACATATGAACCTGTGGCTAAAATAACATCCATAAGAGTTCTTATGGCCTTGGCATCAATACATAAACTGTTGTGCATCAAATGGATGTTTAAACAGCTTTTTTGAATGGAGACTTAAATGAGGAAGTATATGTGGAACAACCAGAAGGATTCATACTTCTGGAAATGAAAATAAAGTCTGTAAATTAATTAAGTCTCTTTATGGCTTATAACAAGCTCCGAAGCAATGGCATGAAAAATTCGATAAAGCCATTTTGTTTAATGGTCGGATTTAGACACAATAGTGCTGATAAGTTTATTTATTCCAAATTTACAATAGACTATGGAGTTATCATGTCTATATGTAGACGACATGATAATCTTTGGAACCAATATGGTTGCAATAAATGAAACCAAAAAGTATTTAACTTCAATTTTTAAGATGAAGGATTTGAGTGAGCTAGATACTATTTTGGGAATCAAAGTTAAAAAGTATAGTGGGGGTTATACATTGGATCAATCTCATTATATAGAAAAATTGCTAAAAAATTCAATCATCTTAATGTCAAGGAAGCAAGTACTCCATTTGATCTAAGTATAAAGTTTAATGAAAATTCTGAAAAAAATTGTTGCACAATTAGAATATGCCAGTGCTATATGAAGCATAATGTATGCTATGCATTGTACAAGGCCTAATATAGCATTTGCTGTATGTAAACTTTCAAGATATACTAGTAAACATAGTATACAACATTGGAAAGCCATTGACAGAATACTTGGATATCTAAAACAAACTCTAAATTTTGGCTTACATTATTCTAATTATCTGGCTATCCTAGAAGGATTTTCGGATGCAAGTTGGATCACTAATCTTAGTGATAATAAATCAACTACTGAATAGATTTTTTCTCTTGGCGGGGGAGCCATAAGTTGGGCTTCTAAGTTACAAACTTGCATATCACATTCTACAATGGAGTCTGAGTTTATTGCCTTAGCAGCTACAGCTGAATGGCTAAGAAATATGTTAATGGAAATAGAGTTGTGGCCACAATCAATGCCAGCCATCTTTTCGTATTATGATATTGAAGCAACTATGTCTAAAGCCTATAATAGAGTTTATAACAGATGGTTTAAACACATTGGGCTTAGATATGAATATGTGAGAACTAATATCTACTGGGGTAATCACTATAATTTATGTGAAATCCGTTAAAAACTTAGTGGACCCTCTCATAAAAGCTTTACTTAAAGATTTAGTAAAAAGTACGACAAGTGGAATAGGGTTAAAACCCTTACTTTTAGGCACCAATAATGGGAAGCCAACTTAAAATTGTATACCAATTTTTAAGTTCAATGGGTAAAAACAAGTTATTGCTTTGTGCCGGTTATGAAACACTAGACACCTCATTCTACATAAACTATGACTAGTGTTGACTGTTACAAATAGAGGTTGAGTTAAAAACTCTTAATATAGTTCTAATTAAATGTCTATAGTAACAGGGACATCAAGACAACTCTACTTATATGAACATATAAGTGGTGCCGCTTAATCAAGAAACTATAGTAAGGATAGTTCTTGTAAATGTTCATGAATAAAGGATAAGCACACAGCCATAATTGTGCTACAAGTTGAATAAACCTCTTGGAGAAAATATAAATGTTATGTGTGAGGTATTTATATTTTATTACATAAGAGAAATGGTTTAATCTTCGAATACCAATTTCTTTAAATAAAATCAGTTTACTTACGCTAAGGGAAAGTTTAAATCGAGAGATGTCTTTCTTTATGCATAATATTTTATTGCGCAAAAGATAAAAACTATATTACAAATTAGTGGGGGATTGTTGGAAATTTGTAATGAGTAATGAGATCCCACATTGATTGAAATGGCATATTTTGAGTAATTTTATATAACAATGTCCATATGAGAATTCTAATTTAAGACACTTGTTGGTGGGCTTAGTTTGTTTGGACTAGTATGCATACAAAAATATATTAAAAGTCTTGATTTGGCACTCGGGCACCTTGGGCCTTAATAAATAAAATACAGTTTTATTTATTTTTGGATTTTTTGCAAGGCAACTTTTTCAATTTAAATTCAAATGTGAAAATTGCTATAAAACTGCCATATTCAATTTTCCGAAAAATTGCCAAAAATTATGCATATATGCACGTCCATTTATGTTGGAAGAAATATCTTTTGAATCTCTCTCAAAGAGAGTTTAGGAACTTTGTTGTATCCTAGAAATGATTTCCCCTCTCTGTTAATAAGAATAATAGAGGGTATGATTACTTTAAGGAATGTGTGCATCACGTCTCAATGTAATACCAGCAAACTGTCCGTTTCTATTTTATTTAACAAATAATACAATGGCTCTTATCAAATTAAAAGTTTTACTTTGATTTTGTTACTTTTAAAAAATTACTAGGCAAGTAACTTATTTATTAAAATGGGATATAATATATTAAGGGGATGCTATCGACACACACCATTTCACTCTCTAACACTCCCTCTAAAGGAACCAACTAACTATTTTATTTACACGCACCACTTATTCATTTTTTTAATTAATGATTGAAACATTAAACTTAAATTAAAAATAATTAATAACTTCAAATCACTTAAGCCCAAATTATTAACCCCATTAATTAAAAACACTTTTCTTCATCATCATTATTCATCCAAATCATGATCCCTCTCCACCACCACCATTGCCACTGTAGCCACCACCACCATTATCCAAATCATCATCCCTCTTTAAAAGAAGTAGGATGCTTATATTTTTGTGCTTCTTTACATTTTATTTCATTCTTAAATCGTTAGATACAAACAAAAGCAAAAAAATTAAATTAAATTAAGAGCATGAAGAGTGTTTACTCGGTTTCTTGGAACCGAGTACTGTTCGTCATGCTCAACCAAAAGGAACCAAGTAAAGCACAGATCACTCGATCCTAAGGAACCAAGTGGAATTGAAAATTGGACCAAAAGCGTCACTCTGTGATAAACAACCAAGTATGTTGCCTCAGACTAGGTGATAAACAACCGAGCAACATGAGCTTGACTCGGATATGGGTGACCGAGTGTACCTTCATACCTTGATTATCTATAGCAGCCATCTTTGAATAGAACTATGCATGTTATGTTGTTTGTAATAAACAAGATATGTTTCAAATTAAATTGTGTACGAAATGAAGGCGTGAAGAAGGAGAAGGAGAAGAATAAGGATCCAATTGTTTGGTACATATATATATATATATATATATAGAGAGAGAGAGAGAGAGAAAGGAGTGGTGGGAATCTATACTTACTAATATAGTATTATGGTGGAAGTAGTAACATTAATTACTCACTAATTATTTTTCTTATATTGTTAATGGTAGTAACATTAATTAATTATTAATTACTTTTTTTATATTCTCAGTGCATAATAAAATAATAATTATAACATTTTTTAATTTAATATTTAGTATTACGACGGAAGTAGCATCATTTAATATACTCTTTTTAAAAAATAGCTTTAAAAATTTTAGGAGCAATTTTTTATTTATTAGATATTCTTATCACTTATACTATTACATGAGTTATACATTTAAAAAATACAACAAAGCATATAATACATCCGATAAAATAAGTGGTAAAATCGTATGTAAAAAAAATGTTTTCCAATTTCTAAATAACTCACCTTAATTTTATATTAAAACAAAGAAAATAAAGTTATTGACTAAATATGTCAGATTTCACCTAGGTTGGGTTTTGACCATTTTGCTTGTACAAAAGACCCATTTATCTAATATTTGAACTTTTTTAGTTCCAAAAATAATTACTAAAGGATTCAACCAAATAAATTCACCACTATTTTACATTTTTACCCTCCCTCTTTCTCTCTCCTCTCTCTCTTTGTGTTGGGTGCCCACGAAAGTAATTCCAGATGTCAACTTTTGAAACTCCAATGATCTCTTCCATCTTTTTTTTCCTTTTTTTTTAATTATCCTAATCTCTACTATAAAATTAAAAAAAATAATAGAAATAAACTATTCTATCTTTTTGATATTAGAAGTTGACCATTTTTCTTGGGACATCCCAATTCCCGGACTAAATATTCACTAACTTTTTAATATTCAAAAATTAATATATCAAATTTTATAGTTTTAAAATAATTTGTATTTTGAACTATCCATTTAAAATTTGTGGACTCTTTTAAAAAAAGAACTGAGTTCTTAATTTGAGAAAGAAAAAGTATCTTGTATAAAAATCAAAAAAAAAAAGTACCTCAAAAACCTTAAGAAATATATTATATCTTGTTTTCTCCTCTTTTAGTTCTCTAGTTCAAACCCCAACGAACCACGCCATCCCACGAACCCCACAACCCACCCCACCCCACCCCACCACACACAATCCCCACCACAAGTTTCATTGTATCTTTAAAAGGTAAAGGTATTTATGATTTTTTTTGGTAGGTAGTTACACCATTATGTCATTATTTTTGTTTAAGATTGTAATAATTTGTGTGTATGTATTCATCGAGCCATATTTTTTCATAAAAAATATATAAAATTGGAGGACGTCTATAGCAATAATTACTTGATATATATCAAATATATATATATATATATTAATTATAGTTTTAATTCAATCCCACCCACGTTAAAATTTAATTCTACTCCTGCGTACCACTCTCACAATATTCATTATATTTTGATCTAGACTATTAAATTAAATAAGTTCTAATATCTTTCCCACCTTACATATATTCTTGGTGGTAACATGAGCATAGAATCAATATTAATAATTAATATTATATTCCTACAATTAAAATCAGGGTATTTTACTTTTGTAGGAGGTAACTTGTTACATATGGAAGAGCAAGAAACAGAAAGTTGTAGCACGATATAGTACTGAGTTTGAATATAAATGAATGGCTCATGGAGTGCAAATTGATGCAGTTCAAAATTTTCATGTGTGATCTGGGTTTCAAACCTAAAAACGTTATACAGTTGTATTGTGACAACCGAACAACTATTGAAATATCGCAGAATTTAGGTCAGCATAATCGTATAAAGCATGTGGAAGTTGATCGCCATTTTATAAAGAGCGCGCAGCTTGCAAATATCCTCATAAAAGGAGTTTTCCGAAAAACGTTTTACGACTCACATAGCAAATTGGGCAAGTTTAACATGTACACACCAACATGAGAAAGAGTGTTAGCGTGAGTCTATAATATTCGGAAGGTCTATAGTAGGGGGTTAATATGGTAAAGAATATTGTGCAATATTTCTTGTATTAATTATGCAGTTGACTAGATGTAATTTTCTTTTTTACCTTGTAAAATTTTCTTATTTAAATTCATCCAAAGGTGAGATGAATACAAGACAACATATTCCCTCAATTCTCTCTCTAAAATATTTTTTTCATTTGATTGTTAGATGGTGGTGAGAGGTTAATTAATTATTGGGTTTTTTTTTTGGGTAGATTGGCTTTTTTTTTTCTTTTTTGAATGGATAAGAAATAAATGATTGGAGAAATTAGTTAAGTTGCTAGGAATTTTTAATTTATACGAGGTATTGTTACAAAGACTTCAAAGAAGGTGGACTTCGTACATATATGACGCGGCACGCGATGGCGCGTTGTTCCAAAGGACCGTACGTGTGCATTATTTGTTTACGTTTTTTTTTTTTTTAATTGTTATTCTTAGCGTAAGGCATCTAGTGTTTGTTATAAATAATGTAAAATTTTAAATTAAATTTAAGGGCACTTAATATATCTTTTTTAGGATATTTTTAAATAGATTAATGACACTTTTTGAAATGTTATAATAATTTTTTGGAATGTCAATAGGTATATATGTTTATATATATATATTTTTTATCTTTTTGAATATATATATATATATATTTTATTTATAGCAAATCTTATATATAATATTATATGGTGAAAATGATATTCCTAAATTAGTGAAGTTTTATTATTTGACTTGTAGTAAAAATCAAATTTTAGTCCGTCCCTAGTAAAGCGGAAAAACATTATTTAGAAAAGAAATTCTCAACTAAAATAATATTTATATTTCTGAATTAAATTAAGAAAGAATATCATCGTAATTACAGTTGCAAGAAGAATCATCGAGGAAGAAAAGCCAAAAGTCCCAATATAATAAATATAATAAATACAAATTAAATGACTCCCATGAATTTACAGCTTATTTTTAAATTATCCCAAAAAAGGTAATCCTCGAGTTTTTCGTCAAAATAGGGTATTTTTAAAACTTATTTCGTAAAATAGGGTACTTTTGAGCTTATTTGAAAAAATGGGGTTGACATAAAAACGTGAGACCTTCTCACGTTTTTAACCATAAAAACGTGATACCAAATGCCTATTTTACCAAAAAAAATAAATTCAATTCGTAAAAGTGTGAGATGGTCTCACGTTTTTACCTATAAAAACGTGATTTGTTCTCACGTTTTTATGGGTAAAAACGTGAGAGCTTCTTACACTTTTATGCTAAGTAAATTTTTCCTCTCCGTTAATTCCCGCCCCTCCGTATATGTTCTTATATTTTTTTCTTATATCATTTAATGTCTTCTTTATGTCAAATAATTTTTTTTTTAATTCATTCTCACATTTCCCCCCTTTTTTTAATCACATGAGATTTATGAAGTCACGTTTTTATGCTCTTATTTTTTTTCTATATTATTTGTTTTTGTCTTTATTTAATGAATAAATTATTTTTGATTCACTCTCACAATTTTATTTTTTTTTAATCACATGAGATTGATGAAGCCATGTTTTTATGATTTTTTTTTCTATATCATTTGTTTTCTTTTATATGTAATGTTTTATCTTAAGTTCACTTTTCTTCATGTATCTTTTTAAATAATTTTGTTAAATAAAATTAGTAGTTATCTTTATTGTGTCTAAATAATTAAATTAATAGTAATAGTAGATAGGAAAATATAATTCATATTTTAATAATAATCGAACAATCAAAGTAAGATAAGTCCTAAGATTAAAATACAAAATAAAAAAAAATAAAAAAATAATTGTTACCATGAAATAAAGACGAAAACAAATGATATAGAAAAAAAATCGTAAAAACATGGCTCCATCAATCTCATGTGATTAAAAAAGAAAAAAAAATGTGAGAGTGAATCAAAAATAATTTATTCATTAAATAAAGAAAAATAAAAATGATATAGAAAAAAAATAAGAACATAAAAACGTGACTTCAGAAATCTCATGTGATTAAAAAAAAGAAAAAAATGTGAGAATAAATTAAAAAAAATTATTTGAAATAAAGAAGACATTAAATGATATAAGAAAAAAATATAAGAGCATATATGGAGGGGGAAAAATTAGCGAAAAAATTTACTTAGCATAAAAGTGTGAGAAGCTCTCACATTTTTACCCATAAAAACGTGAGAACAAATCACGTTTTTACCCATAAAAACGTGAGACCATCTCACACTTTTACGAATTGAATTTTTTTTTTTTGTAAAATAGGTATTTGATATCACGTTTTTATGGTTAAAAACGTGAGAAGGTCTCACGTTTTTATGTCAACCCTATTTTCTTAAATAAGTTCAAAAATAACCTATTTTACAAAATAAGTTTTAAAAGTACCCTATTTTAACGAAAAACTCGTAATCCTCGGTTAAATAACAATGAGACGTTGCATTGGATAGATAAACAAACAACTAAAAGAATGAAGCCCAATGCAATAATGACCATCAAGTCTACGCCGCAAAAATGAAAACAGACACAGTATTTAACTAGCTAGCCAATGTCTAAATGCCCCATCATTCTTTTTTTACCCATTTTTATTTTTGAGCTTTTAAATATTTTAAAATTTATCACCAACAAGAATGAATCAAGCACTTACTAATCAACAATTCCATTGGAGATACTTTAAAAAAAAAGACAAACTTTTCCATTGAGAGGTATTTTTTTATGCCACCTAAGAAAGACATACTTATACGTCTTTAATTCGGAGGTATCCAATCTAATTTTGTATTGGAGATGCTTATCTTATAGTCGGTGTGTTCTATTAAGTATAATCTTCTATGCTTCTTCCATGTCCCTTCATCCTCATGCACCAGCCTTTTACCCAGAGCGCGCTATATATACACGCATTTCGCCTGTAAGAAGAAAAATAAAAGAAGAAACAAAAAGGATTAATTGCACTTTGCCCCTTTCAACTATAGGGGTAATGGCACTTTGCCATATAAACTATCAAAATTAGCAATTTTTGCCACCAACTATCACTTTTGTTGCAATTGACCATTTTTTGTTGATGGGGTTATCTTTGTTAAGAGTAAAAGCTACACCTACACATCATGTGAGATTTTTTGAGGGCATAATGGTCATTTTGCATTTTAGCTTGACTTTTGTCAATTTTCCTGCCAAATCCACGTCCAACTCATCACCATGGGTCTTCACTCTTAACCTTACTCTTACCCCTTCTATGTTTCTTCCAACTTTATCTCTCAAACCCTTCTACTATGTTTCACGCCACCACAATTTTCCCCAAATTCAACAACCTAACTCCCCAAAAATGGTATATCATGATCCACAAGCACACCTCATATGGCTACCCTTTACAAGTAGTATCATTATTCAGACACATGTTAACTACGACTAATACCAATAACCCACTAACTAATCCTAGTAACCCACTTGATGATAACCCATTCATATATGCTTCATTTATCAAAGCTTGTAATAAGATCGATTGGGGGATTCACGAAGGTAAATCAATACATTGTCATATTCTTAGGCTTGGTTTGGATAGTCATTCAAATGTTTTGAATAATTTTATCCATTTTTATTCAAATTTGGAAAACTTGATGACTAGTGTGCTTGCGTATTGTTTGATAGAATTATTGAGAGAGCAATTATTACTGTTAATTGTATGATATCTGGGTATTCAAAAATAGGGCTCTCTCTATGTCTGTTTGCGTTATCTCTCTGCATGCGTTCTCTTTGTTTCTCCCCCTCTCTATACCTATGAATAATAAATATATGTGTGTATACATATATATATATATTATAAAATGTGCGTCTCGTTTTTAGCAGGAAAATTGACAAAGTGGAGTGAAAATGTAAAATGACCATTATGCCCTAAAAAAATCTCACGTGATGTGCTAGTGTAGATATTACCATTAACAAAGATAAACCCATTAGTGAAAAATGGTCAATTGCAACAAAAGTGATAGTTGGTGGCAAAAATTGCTAATTTTGATAGTTCATATGGCAAAGTGTCACTACCCATATAGTTAAGAGGGGCAAAGTGCAATTAATCCAAAAAAAAAAGAATAGTTAACCCAGAGCGCTATATATACACGCATTTCACCAGCCTTCCATGTCCCTTCATCCTCTTTCTCTCTCCTCTCTGTCTCTTCCATTTTTCCTTTTATTTTTTTTAATTTATCCTAATCTATACTATAAGAAAAGAAGAAAAAAAAAAGAGGTTAAACTATTCTATATTTTTCATATTAGAAGTTAACCTTTTTTGTAGGGACATTCCAATTCCCGGACTAAATATTCACTAACTTTTTTAATAATAGTTATTAAAATATACAAAATTTTATAATTTTAAATAAATTATATTTTGAACTATCCATTTAAAATTTGTGAACTCTTTAAAAAAAAGAACTACATTCTTAATTTGAGATAGAAAAAGTATATTATATAAAAATTAAAAATTAAAAAGTATCTCAAAACCTTAAGAAATATATTATATCTTGTTTTCTGCTCTTTTAGTTCTCTAAGTTCAAACTCCCACCACCAACCCCCAACCCCTCCCCCCCCCCCCCCCCCCCCCCCCCCCCCCCCCCCAAAAAAAAAAAAAAAAAAACCCAACCACAATTTTCATCGTATCTATAAACGTAGAGATATTTTTATATTTTTTTGGTAAATAGTTACACCATTAGTTCATAATTTTTGTTTAAGAATATAGTAATTTGTGTTTAGAAATTTATTGAGGCATTTATTTTCATAGAAAAATTATATAAAATTGGGGGACGTCTATAGCATTACTTGTATAATATATATATATATATTAATTATAGATATAATTCAATCCACCCCCACTTAAAAATTCTATTTCTACCCCTGCGTACCACTCCCATAATATTCATTATGTTTTAATCTAGACTACAATTAATATTTGCAAGTTCACACATTGATGATAATTATTCATTTGGCATCATCATTTATGCATCTCCAATTAATGCCAACATGAAAATATAGGGATTAAGAAGCATTTGTTGGATCCTTAATTCAACATTGGGCTTATATGTGAAACAATTATGTGTTGTGAACTGTCGAATGGTTAAGCCCACTTTAAAAGTGATCAAATAAGGTTTAAGTTATTTGGGCTTAAATGTATCTAATAGGGTGTGGGCCTTTAATGTGTAGATACTTAAGAGTAATTCTATTTTGATGATGAGCTAAAATAGAAATACTAAATAGATAGTAGGGTTTACTATCTATATATATTGTGGTTATGGTCCTCAGATCATACGTACGTATCTTGTCCCTGTTGAGCCCCCATCATCACAGAGAGCAAAGAGAGAAGGCGTAAAGGATTCTCTAAAGAAATACGTGTTGATCTGGAAGGCCAACCACTGGAGTACAAATACACATTATAGATTCAGGTACGCTTCCGCATATTAATTTATTGATTCTTGGTGATACGACATAAATGATCCTAGAGTTTATGGTTGTGTAGAACCAACAAGAATTAACAAGTGGTATCAGAGGGATCTTCATATTGAATCATTGAGAATTATATTTATTTTTGATCCACGATTATTTGGGGTTTTTGAATCTGATAATTTTATATTTTAAATTATTGGATTTGAAAATTATTTTGGTCATCTCTACGGTGAATAAAAAAAAATTTGGGGACTTAGGATTTGCAGAGTTTCGGTTCTGCCGATTAGGATATATGTTGTGTGTTTTATTTTTTGAAGCTATTGATATATATATATATTAAGGGCATGCTGAATACTGGATTTTCACGGGACTCAATTTTGATTGGTTCTATATATATATATATATATGCGCGCGCGCGCGCATTAAGGTTTCTGATTAAAAGAAAGAAAAAGTTTCGATTTTTGGATTTCATGATGACTGCCAATTTTCAGAAAGTGTCGTTGACTTTTAAGGGTTGTATTCATATACATATATATATATATATATAAGGTTGTACGTGTATATATATACAGAGCATTTCCCATAAGGACCTTAACTTAAGGTCCTTATTTACGGACTTGCCTTTTTGGCACGCTTCCCGATGGAATTTTTTGATGAAATTTGGTGGGGATGTTCTTCATCGTGTGTAGAACATCTCCACCAAATTTCATCAAAAAATTCAACCGGGAAGTAGGTTAACTACATGATTGAAAAATATTGGACATATATATATCTATTTCTGGACCAGAATTTTTCAATCGTATAGTTAACCCACTTTCCGGTTGAATTTTTTGATGAGATTTGGTGGAGATGTTCTACACACGATGAAGAACATCCCCACCAAATTTCATCAAAAAATTCCATCGGAAAGCGTGCCAAAAGGGCAAGTCCGTAAATAAGGACCTTAAGTTAAGGTCCTTACTTGAAATTTTCCCTATATATATATATATATATATATATGTGTGTGTAAAGGGTTTAATTGCATATATATACTTGTGAGTGATTGCCGATTGCCGAATGCTCGAGTTTTTGGTCAAGATAGTGTACTTTTGAAACTTATTTAGCAAACTAGGGTACTTTTGAGCTTATTTAAAAAAATGGGGTTAACATAAAAACGTGAGAAAATCTCACGTTTTTACGGTTAAAAACGTGATACCATATGCCTATTTTACAAAAAAAAATAAAAATTAAATTTGTAAAAGTGTGAGATGGTCTCACGTTTTTACCTATAAAAACGTGATTTGGTCTCACGTTTTTATGTGTAAAAACGTGAGACATTCTCACACTTTTATGTTAGCTAAATTTTTTTCCCTTTTCCGTAAAAGTTTGAATGCCTGGATCATTTTAATAGTACCCATTTACCCACACCATCTTCCTCATTCAACCAAGCCCCACTCCATCGCCGTCCCACCCACTCCATTGCCGACGCCGTCCAACTTCACCCCCACGCCGACGCCAACGCCGACGCCGTCCAACTTCAACTCTCTCTCTCTCCCTCGATTTTCCCTCTCCTTAGTCTTACCATCTCCCCCGTCCTCCTTAAATCACACCGGTTCCTTTTTCTCCTCGCCGGCACCGTCCGCCACGACCGGATCTCCGTCGCCATCCGTGAACTTTGACTCTCTCCCCCACGCTTTTCCCCTCTCTGCGTAGCACCCCATCGCCACAAGCGCGAGCCGTCGCACCCCCATCACTGAGTTGCCTCCCCTGCTGCTTCATCTCGCCGTCGACGGCACCCCATTGCCGAGTTGCCTCCACCACTATTCCTTTCGCCCGATCTACTCAAGGTAATCTGAAAACCTTGTTTAATTAACTAATTTATTTCTTATTTTAAAGATCTAGTATATAATTATTTAAGAAATATAGAGAAGGCTCATGTACATGTATGTATTTATTTCTAATCTCAAAGTAATCGTGTATGTGTTTATATGGAAAATATGGGAAGATTGTTTTATGATCTACATATCTATTCTTCCATGTTTTTGGTTTCATTACGTGGATGTCAATAAAAATCCTCAAACTAGAATCAATTGAAAAAAATTAATTATGATTGATCCCACACGTGGTCCCCTTGAACTTTTCTTTACTTTATTTGTGATCTGGATTTTATATTACTTAGAATTTAGTGTATATTTTTGGAGTTCTAATTGATTTAGAGTTGGTGTGCATGTTGAGAAATTGATAATATTTAATTGTGCGCACTATAGGTTGATTAGAAATTGGTGAAAGCTTTATATATATAAATATGCTAAGATTGTGCACTTTACCTTTTTTGATGATATGTTGAAAAGTAAAAGTGCATTATCCACAATGCAGTTGAGAGATTTAATTTCATTGCAAGTGCGCAAATGAGACCATTTCATAAAATTTAATACAGACTTTATTATAAACTCAATCCTGAAATGACCCTATAATCAAGTCTAAACTACAATAATACCCATTTTACTTTACTTTAGTTGGTTTGTGTGCTGGCATTCCACCCATCCCTCTATCTCTACCGCGTTAAATAAAAAGTCATCTTACTTTATTGCGTGATGATAGAAACATTTTAAAATTATAACTTCACCACCACATGTGATATGGTAATTTCATTTTCAAAATTGTAGTACACATAGTGATAACAAGATTACAATTAAAAAATATTTTTATTGTGCGATGGTAAAAGCATTTCAAAATTATAACTTCACTATCACGTGTTATGGTAATTTAATTTTCAAAATTATAGTACAAGATTACAATTTAGAAATACTTTTACATATTAATCAGGACTGTCCCACTATTTTGAGTATATTTTTACTTCTAAGGCCGGTGTGATTTAAATTTTTCAGTCACATCCCCTTCTCTCAAACACATATACTTCACTAAAAATAAAAAAATAAAAAATTTGTTGTTCTTGTTACCCAACTTTTTTCTGCCCAAACTGGAAAGTGATAATTTCCTAAAAGTTAAAAGTGAGGACTGAGGAGATATATTTAAAATCTAAATTATTTTTGTGTGTTAAAAAAAATTCCAAGGCTATGCAACTAAGCTACACCATAACATATTTAATTTTTATCCATATTTAATTATATGGATTAATAGGGTCCAAATATGTTAAATTTTTCATTTTGAATTTAAATTTATGATATTCTTATATTTAATTAAAAAGTTGATGAGAGTAAAAATGTGTGGTATAGAGAAAAAGTTAGTTTGTATATTTTGTTTAGTTTCTGCCTTAGCCCATGCTCCCCTTTATGAAAGGTGATAACAGTGTTTATGACTAAAAACTTCAGTCATAAATTAACACATATATCAATGCGTGATTTACAATACATGTTTAAAAAAAGCTAGCCATTTCACTCCTATATAATAATTATGTTCATATTACTCTCATTTCTCTCCAATCTTACTACAAAAATTCAGCTATCATTTTACTCTCGTCTTACTAGCCACAAAACATGGCCAACTCGTCCAGAATTGATGATTTGGTTCCCCTCTTTCCATTTGAAATTCAAGGAGAAATACAAGATCGATTATTGCGAAATGAAGCTCGTAAAATTATATCAATGTGTCAAAGGTTGTTGCGAACTCCACCTCCTCTTTTGAGGCCAAGCAGTTTTTTGTATCATTGGCATAATCTCGAATTTCCTTATAATTCACCCCTTGCGTTCGTGCCTTTACACTCTTGGACGCCTTTATTTTATGTATATCTGTCGTACTTGCTAAATACTTATCACATGCCTATTGTTTTCTCACCACATTTATACATTACGTGGAATCAATGGGTATACTATTATTATACTCTATTTGACAAGTTTTGGTTTGAAGTGTTTGGTGAAGACTGGAGGGTGGTTGCTTCCGGACAAAGCTCACTGCATCCATTGACTGCGCCTATTGATAAACATGTCCTTCTAATAGCAAAGTTCAATTCGAAAAAGCCTGCAATGGACAACGGTAGTCATGAACCAACTCAGTTCGAATGGCTAACCAATACAGATGGATTCTTGCACGGACACGACCCAGAAGATTTACTTAACAATGTATGCCAAACTTCCATATGGAAAGTAGAGTCTTTGAACACGGGGATTGCTTGCAATACTGAAGAAATGGCAACGACTCTAGATGCACAGATGCAAATGGAAATTGATTAAAATAATATGTCTACCTTTTATGTTCATTTATAATTTCAACTATATGTAATGGTTTATCGTAAGTCCACTTTTCTTCATGTATCTTTTTAAATAATTTTGTTAAATAAAATTAGTAGTTATCTTTATTGTGACTAAATAATTAAATTAATAGTAATAGTAGATAGGAAAATATAATTCATATTTTAATAATAATCGAACAGTCAAAGTAAGATAAGTCCTAAGATTAAAATACAAAACAAAAAAAATAATTAAGAAAAAATAATTGTTTCCAAGAAATAAAAACGAAAACAAATGATATAGAAAAAAAAAAACATAAAAACATGGCTCCATCAATCTCGTGTGATTAAAAAAAGAAAAAAAAACGTGAAAGTGAATCAAAAATAATTTATCCACTAAATAAAGACAAAAACAAATGATATTGAAAAAAAAATAAGAGCATAAAAATTTGACTTCATCAATCTCATGTGATTAAAAAAGAAAAAGGAAAAAAATTGAGAATGAATTAAAAAAAAATTATTTGAAATAAAGAAGAAATTAAATGATATAAGGAAAAAAATATAAGAGCAGGTACGAAAAAATTTAGTGAACATAAAAGTGTGAGAAGGTCTCACGTTTTTACATATAAAAACGTGAGACCAAATCACGTTTTTATGGGTAAAAACGTGAAACCATCTCACACTTTTACAAATTTAATTTTTTTTTTTGTAAAATAGGCATAACATATCACGTTTTTAACCGTAAAAACGTGAGACCTTCTCACGTTTTTATGTTAACCCCATTTCTCCAAATAAGCTCAAAAATACCCTAGTTTGCTAAATAAGTTTCAAAAGTACCCTACTTTAACATAAAACTCCCGAATGCTCAGTATTGTCATATTTTTTTAATATATATATATTTTTTTTGGCAGTAACTTATAATTTTATAGATGTGTAAAGTTTATATATACTAAAGGATTATTACTGTTGCTGTGGAGATAAATATATATTTATTTATTTGTTTAAGTTTAGATTTTCTGTTATATTAGTATGAGTATATACATAATTTTTGGGCATAAGTTTTTGGGTTATATGGATTAAGATATGGATATAGGTTTATAACCTAATAAATTTTGACCCAACCAGTTTAACTTCAAATATTGGTATAATTAAGTATATATATATTTTGAGATGAATTAATTGAAGCGACATGTCGCCAAAGTGACATCTCTCGTGGAGATTAATTTATTTTAATTTATAAATAGTTGTGTGCTTGTAACTTATATGAATTTTGACCGGCCCAAAGGAAGGTTGACTTATAACAGAATTGCATGTACACTTATGGTAATAAACATGTGATAATTATTCAGTTTTTCATGTGAACAATAAATCGGCCCAAAGGAAGATTTATTATTCGACATACCCTTATTATCAGTGTTTGATTACTACAACAAGATATCAATTGCAAGTTAATATTTTTATCCAAAGATAAAATATTAATGGAGCACCTGGTATCTTGAGGTGGGACTTACCTTTATTTGAATTTATTATATTTATTTTAGTATTTATGTGAGCTTGTTATGTTTGTTTATTGTTGCTTTCTATAAATTCAGTTATGAATACTTTTGCTAATATTACTACTAGCATCAACTTTATTCTTATGTTAAATGGCACAAATTTCAAATCATAGTAAGAGAACCTTCGGATAGTTCTAGGAGTCATGGATCTTGACCTTGCGTTAAGGACTGATTCTCCCCCACTTCTTACGGATAAAAGTACTCCTGAAGAGAGAAAAGATCTAGAGAAATGGGATAGATCGAATTGCATGTGTGTCGTGATTATGAAAAAAGCCATTCCGGAAGCATTGAGAGGCACAATATCTGAAAAGATAACTACAGCTAAGGAGTTCCTTACAGATATTGAAAAAACGTTTGTCAAGAATGAAAAGGCTAAAATAGGTACGCTCTTGACAAACCTACTTTCAATGAGGTATAAGGGCAAGGGCAATATAAGAGAGTATATTATGGAGATGTCTCATCTTGCTTTAAAATTAAGAGCACTTAAGCTAGAACTCTCTGAGGACTTGCTGGTGCATTTAGTTTTGATATCTCTTCCAACACAGTTTAACCAGTTCAAAGTGAGCTACAATTGTCAAAATGAGACTTGGTATCTCATACTGTGTTCAAGAAGAAGAAAGGCTAAATCAAGATAAGGTAGAAAGTGCTCATATTGCCTCAACCTCTAAAAGTAAGGACAAGGGGAAGAAAAGAAAGAAGAATAAAGAAGCTGTAGATGTGGCACCACAAAAGAAACAACAAAAAAAATCAGGCAAACCGGAAAGTACTGGATGTTACTTTTGTGGAGCTGAAGGGCACACAAAGAAGCATTGCACCAACTTTCACGCATGGCGTGCTAAGAAGGGTATGTTTCTTAATTTGGTGTGTTCTGAGGTTAATTTAACTTCGGTACCTAGACACACGTGGTGGATAGATTCTGGTGCAACAACTCACATAAGTGTGTCCATGCAGGGTTGCCTCCATTGCTGAAAGACAAATGATGGTTAAAGATACATCTACGTAAGTGACGGCAAGACGATTCAAGTTGAAGTAATAGAAAATTTTAGATTATTATTAAAGACTGGATTTTATTTGGATTTAAATGAAACATTTATTGTGCCGTCTTTTAGAAGGAATTTAATTTCTATTTCTGCTTTGGATAATTCTGGATATTCTTGTTCATTCAGTGATAAAAAAATTTAATTTGTTTTATAAGTCAAAATTGGTTGGTTCCAGTTTTTTTTATTAGGTTACGATAATAATTTTTATTCAGTTAATACAATTGCTTCATTTAATAAATCCTTGCAATTAAGTGCATAAAGTGTAAAGAGAAAATTAAACAGTGAGAATTCAACAGCACTATGGCACAAGATAGTGCTATATTGTTGGATACTCTAAAAGATCTATGGGGTAGAAGTTTTATGATCCCACAACTAAGTCAATTTTTGAATCGGGAAATGCCTAGTTCTTCGAGGAAGTAGAGTTTGTGGGGGGAGATACAGCCAGATATTTTGTCTTTGAAGATGAATATGTTGATATTCCCACAGGTGTCATTAACATTGATCAGGTTTCCATTCCTGACTTTGTTCAAGACACAAATGAAGACATTGTCAGTGAACCTCCCATTCAAGAAATTGTTCTAGAAGAACAAACTTTTCCACCTTAAGAACATATGCCATTAAGGAGATCCACTAGAACAAGGAGAAATGCGGTGGCAGATGAATATATTGTATTTCTCCAAGAACATAAGGTTAACATTGGAATGATGAAAAATGATCTGATAAACTTTCATCAACCATGGAGTGTTCTGATTCTTAGAAGTGGATTGATGCCATGAATAAGGAGATTTAGCCCATGAAGAAACAATGACGTAATTGATATTATCTCATTGCCAGAAGGTGCGAAACCCATTGATTGTATATGGATATTTAAGACCAAGAGGGATTCGAAAGGCGATGTAGAGAGGTATAAAGCTTGTCTTGTTGTAAAGGGCTTTACATAAAAGGAATGCATCAACTATAAAGAAATTTACTATTCAGTTTCTTTAAAAGATTATTTTAAGACTATAATGGCATTGGTGGAGCATTTCAATCTTGAGTCACATCAGATGGATATACAAACGACGTTTCTTAATGGTAACATTATTGAAACGATCTATATGGTGCAATCAGAAAACTTTATGGTGGGAGACCCAAAGAATATGATTTGCAAACTTAAGAAAATTCATCTATGAGCTCAAGCAAGCCTCTCGGCAATGGTATTTTAAATTTCATCACGTGATCATCTTATTTAGTTTTGAGATGAATTTGGTCGATGATTGCGTATACCATAAGTTCTGTGAGAGCAAGTAAATTTCTCTAATTTTATATATTGATGATATTTTACTTGTTAGCAACGATGCATACATATTACATGAAACCAAGAGATTTCTGATTAAGAATTTGAGATGAAATATCTTGGTGACGTCTCTTTTGTATTAAGCATACAGATATATCGAGATCGCCCTCGGAGTACTTTAGTATCATTATAAAAGGGCTATATCGAAAAGGTTTTCAAAAGATATGGCATGCAGGATTACAAATCATGTGATACCCCTATGGTTAAAAGAGATAAAGTTAATCTAATTCAGTACCTTAAGAATGATTTTTTAGGAAAATAAAATGCAAAAGATTCCATATGCATCAGCAATATGGAGTCTGATGTATATTTAGGTATGTACATATCAAGATTTTGCGTACATTATTAGGATGCTAAGTAGATATTTAAGCAGTCTAGGAATAAATCATTTGAAAGCAACAAAACAGGTCTTGTGGTACTTATAGAAAATAAAAGGACTACATGCTCACATATCGGAAGTCAGATTAGTTTGCAATTGTTGGGTATACTGACTCCAATTTTACTGAGTGCAAATATAGAATTAAATCTATCTTGTATTCCACTAACAACAAGGGCTTGACGAAGTCTAAATATATAGACATCAGGTTTCTAGTTATTAAGGAAAGAGTTTAGAGTGAACAAGTGTCTATAGAACATATCGGTACAAACTCCATGGCAGCAGATCCACTTACTAAGGGATTGCCACCCAAAGTGTTCCATGAGCACATTACTTGTATGGGTGTCATTTATTTTCAGGAAATTCAGTTTTTTTTTGTGGGAGTTTGTAATTTTTAGTGTTTCTATGATATAGACATATTTCGATGGTTTCAATTTACGGATATTTAAAGTTATTTTTTGCAGAAATAAATATTGGTTTATTTACACTCTAATTTTGGATATGGTTTGGTCTCACTAAGGTTTCAGGAGGACCAATTGAAAATAGGCATGTTAAGATCACATTACATGTAATTTTCATGCTACATATCCACATCATGATCCATGTCATTCAGTTAGATCGACGTGTGTGACCATTGATGGGTCGAGTTACGTCAAGTGTAACAAAGGCCGCTTTGATCCTATGTTGATATGATTGATGGACCGGATTAGATACAGATATATTTCAATAATGATAGCAAATATGAGCTCAATTTACAATACATAATCATAAGGTTGCACATATAGCCCAAGTGGGAGATTGTTGGATCCTTAATCCAACATTGGGCTTATATGTGAAACAATTATGTATTGTGGACTGTCGAATGGTTAAGCCCACTTTAAAAGTGATCAAACAAGGTTTAAGTTATTTGGGCTTACATGTATCTAATCGGGTGTGGGCCTTTAATATGTAGATACTTAAGAGTAATTCTATTTTTATGATGGGCTAAAATAGAAATACTAAATAGATAGTAGGGTTTACTATCTATACATATTGTGGTTATGGTCCTCAGATCATATGTACGTATCTTGTCCTTGTTGAGCCCCCATCATCACAGAGAGTAGAGAGAGAAGGCATAAAGTATTCTCTAAAGAAATACGTGTTGATCTAGAAGGCCAACCACTCGAGTACAAACACACATTATGGATTCAGGTACGCTTCCGCATATTAATTTATTGATTCTTGGTGATACGACATGAATGATCTCAGGGTTTATGGTTGTTTAGAACCAACAAGAATTAACAGCGTCATGATCCATGAATATTTGTGTGTGTACATTGCTTAAGATAGACAAGAACATTTATGATCTAAATCATATATTCTCCTCTCCCACTCTTTATTCCCAAGATTAAAACTAATCTTCTTTTTATATAGTTCTTTTGCTTTAATTTAAGAAAATAAATTTTCTAGGACGGTCGATAAAGAGAGTGTTTATTTGAGCGTGTAATTTCTTAATAGTTTAATACAAGTTTTTCCTCTTTCACACGCAAGAGGTTAGTAAAAGGTTAATTATTGTGTTTTTTTGTGAGGGAGATTGTTTTTTCTTCTTTTTTTTTTTGAATGGATAAGAATTAAATGATTGTAAAAATTAAGATAGAATCGGCTCAAATCGGTAAAGTTGGCAACCAAATTAAGCAAAGATGATGGTAATGAACAATAACTCATTAGTAATGAGAATCAAATTTTGTTGGTGTGGGTAGGTTCCCCTGGTGGGTTTTAAACCCAATCCGATAGTACGTCATCCCTGAGTGTGTGGTTGTGTTCTTCACTAGGTTGTAATGGCTGAAAATACAAGTGAGAGAGAGAGAGAGGGAGAGAAAGAATGTACAAAGAGAATGCATGTTTAGTAGCAAATTGGCTCATCCCCAGATATGGGTTTATCTTATCTTATTTATACAAATTGTATAGGGTTTGGTGAGTTAGAAAATTACTTTAAAGGGTAAACTTAATCACTACTCCAAGGTGTAGGTGTTCACAACCCTGTTCACACTGATGGAAGTGGTTATTTTTCATTGTCTATCCTTCAGCTCAATTACTTTTTATCCATAACTTGACAATTAGTGATCTGGCTGATTTTCTGTTATCCGATCAATGAGGATCCTCAATATCATCGGCCAGAAGGTATCTTAGCCGACCAAGAGATCTTGTTCCAAGACGAGCCCACAGTCTGTGCACTGGGCTTAGGCCAAGACCCATGTACAAAATTATCCTCCCACATTCCTTTTTTCTTTTTTTCTTTTTATTAAAAAAATTTATCCTAATCTCTACTATTAAAAAAGGAAAAAAAAAAAAGTTAAACTATTCTATATTTTTCATATTAGAAGTTGACCATTTTTGTAGAGACATCCCAATTCCCAGACTAAATATTCACCAACTTTTTAAATAATAGTTATTAAAATATACAAATTTTTATAATTTTAAATAAATTGTATTTTGAACTATGCATTTAAAATTTGTGGACTCTAAAAAGAAAGAACTACGTTATTAATTTGAGACAGAAAAAGTTTCTTATGTAAAAATTAAAAGTAAAAAGGCACCTCAAAACCTTAAGAAATATTCCCTCCGTCCCAATTTAATTGTCCAACTTTGAAAAACTAAATATTAAGGAGACATAATGATTACTATAAAAGAAAATGTTTATTTCCAAAAATGACCTTTACATTTCTCCTAATAAAAAAAGGTGGCGGGACCCACAATAAAGAATGTGGTGATAGCTTAAAGGGTAATATTGAAAATAAAAAAAAAATGCTCTAATTAATGACTTGCTAAATATAGAAAGTGGAAAATTCTAAATATTAAGGAGACATAATGATTATTATAAGAGAAAATATTTATTTCTAAAAATGACCTTTACTTTTCTCCTAATAAAAAAAGGTGGCAGGACCCACAATAAAGAAAGTTGTGATAGTTTAAAGGGTAATATTGAAAATAACAAAAAATGTTCTAATTAATGACTTGCTAAATATAGAAAGTGAACAATTATTTTGGGACATCCCAAAATGGAATAGTGGACAATTAAATTGGGACAGAGGGAGTATATTCTATATGGAATAGTGGACAATTATTTTGGCATCATCATTTATGCCACTCCAATGCCAACATGAAAATATAGGGATTAAGTAGCGTCATGATCCATGAATATTTGTGTGTGTACATTGCCAAAGTTGATAGACAAGAACATTTGATCTAAATCATATATTCTCCTACTACGAGAATTTTACCTTTATATGGCTGTTTTTAAAATTAACTTTATGTTAGTTTTGATAAAAGAGTCATTGAAGGTAAGTTTTTTTTTTTGGTTTTTATGACTGTTTTTTAGAAAAAAAGTCATTTTCGTTTATTTTTTATGACTCTTTCAGATTAATTCTCATGTATGTTTAGTAATTTTATGTTTGTTTTATCATAAAAGTCTTAGAAGATAATTTTTATGACTTTTTTCTTTTTGGAAAAGGTTATCTTTATTTAATTCTTATAACTATATTGGCATTAATACTAATATATGTTTATTAACTTTAAGTTACTTTTGAAAAAAGTATTTTAAAGTTAATTTTATGTTTGTTTTTGACAATATAATTATAAAAGGTAAAAATATTCTAATGTTATGAGAATTTTAAAAATTTGAGTTATATATATATATATATGTATATTTTTAAATACTAAATGGGTCATCGAATCGAGAATTGAAAAAAAGTTCTAAATTAAAGCAAAAAGAAAAGGAAAGCTGTACTAATAAGAGGTAAAAGTACTTGGTAACCATTTATTTATAACAATGATGTTTCGGGGGTGGTAGTGTACTTCTTGTTGTATTAGTTATATCTTGAGGTATCAAGTTCAAGTCTCGCAAGTGGTAGGTTCCCTGCTTAAGCTTTTATGACTCTTTTTAAAAATCATTAAAAGGTTAAATTCTTGTAGTGTCCCCTCCCACTCTTTATTCCACAGATTAAAATTAATCTTTTTTGTTTTAGTTCTTTTGTCTTAATTTAAGAGAAACAAAAATTCTGGGACGGCCCATAGAGAAAATGTTCATTGAATATTGACTATGTAATTTCTTAATAGTGTAATACATGTTCTTCCTGTTTCATGCACAAGAGGGTGGTATCTTATTTAATATATATATATATAACTCAAAATTTTAAAATCCTCATAATGTACCCTAGAATATTTTTACCTTTTGTAATTATATTGTCAAAAAAGAAAATAAAATTAACTTTCAAATACTTTTCTCAAAGGTAACTTATAGTTAATAAACATGTTTAAATATTAACGCTGAAAGCGTTACCAAAAATAAATAAAGATAACATTTTTCAGAAAAATAGTCATAAAAATAACAAAAAAAAATTAACTTTTAAGACTTTTTTGATAAAATTGACATAAAGTTATTAAACATACATAACAATTAATTTGAAAGAGTCATAAAAAATAGTAGTGTACTTCTTGTTGTATTAGTCATATCTTGAGATACCAAGTTCAAGTCCCGCAAGTGGCAGGTTCTCTGCTTAAGCTTTTATGACTCATTTTAAAAATCATTAAAAGGTTAAATTCTTGTAGTGTCCCCTCCCACTCTTTATTCCACATATTAAAATTAATCTTATTTTTTTTAGTTCTTTTGTCTTAATTTAAGAGAATTTTTTTTTTCTGGGACGGACGATAAAGAAAATGTTCATTGAATATTGAGTGTGTAATTTCTTAATAATTTAATACATGTTCTTCCTCTTTCATACACAAGAGGGTGGTAAAAGGTTAAAAATATACATATGACCCCTTTTTCTTATTTAATATATATATATATATAACTCAAATTTTCAAAATTCTGATAACACTAGAATATTTTTACATTTTGTAATTATATTGTCAAAAAAGAAAATAAAGTTAACTTTCAAATACTTTTCTCAAAGGTAACTTATAGTTAATAAACATATTTAAATATTAATGCTAAAAGAGTTACAAAAAATAAATAAAGATAACATTTTTCAGAAAAACAGTCATAAAAATAACGAAAAAAATTAACTTTTATGACTTTTTTGATAAAACTGACATAAAGTTATTAAACATACATAACAATTAATTTGAAAGAGTCATAAAAAATAAACAAAAATGACTTTTTTTTCAAAACTGACACAAAGTTAATTTTAAAAGCAGTCATATAAAGATAAAATTCTTGTAATGTCAATAGTTATATAAATACATACATATATATATAAATACATACATATATATATATATACATATATATATATATATATTTATAGCAAGTCTTATAATATTATCTGGTGAAAATGATATTCCTAAATTTGTGACTCATAGTAAAAATCAAATTTTAGTCCGTCGCTACTATTTTATAAAACTTATAGCATATATGTCAGGTTAGAATATGGTATAATAATAATAAAAAAAATAAAAGTTGTTTGCTTTAGAAAAGAAATTATCAACTCAAATAATATTTATATTTTTGAATTAAATTAACAGACAATATCATTGTAATTACAGTTGCAAAAAGAATCATCCAGGAAGAAAACTAAAGCAATCCTCACGCTATTGTTCAAAAAGTCCCAAACCCAACAACACACGCTGTTGTTTTGGTCCCAACATAATAAATACAAATAAAAGTGTAATCTTCTCTGTTTCTTCCATGTCCCTTCATACTCATGCACCAGCCTTTTACCCATAGCGCTATATATATATACACACATTTCCGCCAGTAAGAAGAGCATTCCATCTTCCATTTCTTCTCATTAATCTCTGCTCTCTTCTAATAATCCCTTGATTTACTTGGTTCGATTCCTTTCCCTCTTTTTCAAAGATCTCAAAGGTTCAATTAAGCTTCGACTTTTATTTTATTGTTTTCCAAATCGTCTCAGTTATGGCTAGTTCATCATCAGTCGAACGTATTGAATTACTCAATGCAACACACGATGCATATGATGGAGTCATTGTCGACATGAAGGATCCTATGGATTCAAACGTATTTGCTACCTTGCTGAAAGCATCGATTTCCCAGTGGAGGCAACAGGGAAAGAAGGGTGTTTGGCTTAAATTGCCCATTGAGCTTGCAAATCTCGTTGAAGCTGCGGTGCAGGAAGGATTTTGGTATCATCACGCCGAGGCAACGCACTTGATGCTTGTATATTGGATTCCAAAAACTCCTCATACTATCCCTGCAAATGCTTCACATAGAGTCGGCATTTCTGCTTTTGTCATGAATGACAAGGGGGAGGTTTTGGTAGTCCAAGAAAATAATGGCAAATTCAAAGGCACGGGCGTGTGGAAGTTCCCTACTGGAGTGGTAAATGAAGGCGAGGATATATGTGCGGGTGCAATCCGAGAAGTGAAAGAAGAGACGGGGGTTGATGCTGAATTTGTGGAATTACTCGCTTTCAGGCAAAGCCACAACTCATTTTTCGGCAAGTCAGATTTGATGTTTGTATGTATGCTGAGGCCACTATCCTTCAAAATCCAGAAACAAAACTCGGAGCTTGCAGCAGCTCTGTGGATGTCAGCAGATGAATATGCAGCCCAACCCTTTGTACAGAAACGCGAGCAGTTCAAATATATTGCGGAGATATGCTCAGCCAAGAAAGATAACAACTATACCGGATTTTCTACAGTGGCACTTGCTTCGGGTTTTTCTTCTAAGAAGAACTATTTGTATTGCAACAATCACAACCAAAAGCTGTGAATAGCTATAACACATTTTGAAGACACAACCTTGAAGGGCAACTCAACAAATTTATATACTTTACAAAGAATATTCATTTCCATTCCAATAAAAAGTTCATATATAATTACATATTTCCAAATATTGTAAATGTAATATTTGCAGATAATCGATATATATACATATTTCTTTTTGCTTATACCAGAGTATACCCGTGCCATCCAGCACGGTAAATTAAATAAGAATTGATAATAAGATAAAAAGGAGTAACGTGTGATGAATCTAAATCGACAAACTTATGTTCAATATGTCTTCGTGCTAGAAAAACTAAAAGTAGACCGGATTGGACCGACTTATTTTTAATTTTTAAAGAATATTTTAATCATAGTTTTTGATCTTGACAAAATAAATTTTTTAACAAATGAAACTAAAGGCCATATGTGAAAATAATTCAATCACGTCTGTTGGTTTAATTTGAAAATAGTTCAAAATTTTGACTGATATATGGTGAACACTCCTAAAAACGACATAATGAGATGACCAATAATGTAGGAATACATAATTCTATAGTCACGATGGTTCTCGTTTAATTGATCTTAATTAGTATGTTTTAAATATTAAATTTTGAATTTTTTATTTAAGTTATGAAATTTTTAATGTAGAAAAAATGATTGGCGTGTGAAAGTTTATTGTATGTATATTATTGGTGTTTAATGTTACTCAATAATTTTTCTTATTTTTTTTTACATAATTATATAGTCATGATGGATCTTGTTTAATTAATCTTGATTAGTAGATTTAAATATTATTTTTTTAAAAATTTCTTGATTAGTTATTTTAAATATTAATTTTTTTTTTATTTTAAGATGAATATTGTTTAATTGGTCTTAATTATTGTATTTAAATATTAAATTTTTTGTATATTATGTTATAGTACTTTTAATGTAAAAACATTTATTGGTGTGTGAGAGTTTACTTTGTGTATATTACTGGTGTTAAATGTTATAGTTTTTATTTTTTAAAAATAATTCTATATTCATGATGGATCTTGTTTAATTGATCTTGATTAGTAGATTTTAAATATTAAATTTTTATTAAATTTTGAATTTTTTTTAAGTTATGGCATTTTTAATATAGAAAAAATTATTGATGTGTGAGAATTTGTTGTATGTGTTTAAAGAAATTACACGTAGTGTGCTATCGCCTAGATAGAATATGTATTAGGGATTTACTGTGTAAATTATGTATTATGGGCCATAATGGGCTTCCTTGTAAATCCTATTTACTATTGTATTTGTACCCTATTTAAATGGCTCATCTAATGAAGAATCGAAGAGAGTTATTCCTACAACACGTTATCAGCACGCTCAGAGCTAATAACCCTAACCCTAAGAAAACCTTAACCGCCGGCCACCATCATTATTGGTTTCCTCTCTCGTCGCTCAACCTTCAAGAAAAGCTATAGTATACATACATAATTAAGGTACTCATCTTACCTTTTCTTATATATATATATAATTTTTTATACTCTGATTTATGTTTGCCTGTGTGATCTCACTCAATATTTTTAGGCCACTATGTGCATTCATTATTTATTGCCGCCTTTATTTTTATTTTTTTTTCTCCGTCAAGGTTCCACTGATTTATTCAATCTCTTGGATTTAATTATATATACATATATGTGTGTGTGATCTATTTGTATAAACTAAATACATGTATGGATCATTAATTCCCTCGATTTTATGTATATGGATTTGACATGCATGTTTAAAATCAGTTTTTTTAATACACCTGCCTTTGTTTAAAATCAGTTTTTATATATATGGATTTGACATGCCTTTCTATAAAGTAAATATATGTGTGATCGATACAGCAAATTAATACACATGCCTTTGTTTAAAATCAGTTTTTTTTATTATTAAAAAAAAAAATAACAATTAGCTGAGATGCATTTTTCTTTCTTTCTTTCTTTCTTTCTTTCTGTTTTGTCTTCTTTTGGAGATAGAACATCACATTATTATTATTTTTTCTTTCCTTTTCTAATGCACGCTTATCAAGGAGAAGTACACAGTTTCTTTAGATTTTTTTTCTTTTGGCCGTGCATATTTTGAATTACTAGAATTTTATTTTTTTATTGAAAGGTGAGTACTGTGGAGTTTTCTAATTATATTGGTTCTTTATTGTTGATTAATTTATTTTTTTTCTAGCACAATATATATACACCTTAATTAATTAGCTGTATGTCAACCGAAAGATATCTTATGTTTTCTTTTATATTATTTTCATTGCTTGCCTAATTAAATATTGTATATAAATTTTGGTCATATGAATATTTATTAAGATAGATTAAATTTATAATTGCTATAATTGTGATAAATCACCATGCTAAGGAAATTAGAATATTACCTATATTCTTAAATATTTTATTTAGTATGTCATAAATTCAACAATTGTCATGATGATGAAAGTTCATACGCATTATAGTTACTATGATAAAGTATTTTCATATAGCATCGAAAAATGTGACCATTATAGATCTTGATTTTTGAAATCTAATCCATAATCGTGAAAAATAACTAACATGGATGTACTCATAATTGTGTAATATCTTCTTTATTATTTATTTAAAATGGCCGACCCAACTCGACCCGAATTTGATATTTTGGACTCAAAAGGACTTGAGTACCATCGGTAGGTTTCTGATGTAGAAACCGCTTTTGTGGCTAAAGAATACTCGGCTATACTTACTGACCCCAAAGACCCCACAGACAATGGACCGTTTGATAAGGTGAAAGCAAATGCATTAATGTTTCTAAGAAAACATATTGACCCCAGCCTACGTTGGGAGTACCTTCAGTTGAAGACAACTAAAGAATTATGGGATGCCCTTAAGGGACGTTTTGGGAACATTCATGACACTTTGCTCTCAGAATTGACCGTTCAGTGGAATGAAATCCGCTTGCTTGATTACAAAAGGGTTAATGACTTCAACAAGGACATGTTGCGCCTAAAGGCACGTCTTAACTTCTGTGGAAATGATCTCACAGAAGATGATATGATTCAGAAGACACTTTTCACTTTTCCTACTTCAGCACTTATACTAGCGAACCAGTATAGGCTCGAGTATGATAATAAAAGAATCACAACATTCAATAAACTGATCAACTTACTGCAAGTGGCTGAAAGGCATAATGAGGTTCTTTTGAATAACAATGTCAGGCCCGTCCGGACAAAGAAAATTCCTGAGGCTAACTACGGTAAGATGAACAGTGAAAAAAACCCCAATGAAAGGGGGGTTGGACGTGTTGATCCTTACCCACGTGGCAATAAGGCACAACGTGGAAAGGGACGTGGGAGTCATGGTGCGGGTCGTGGAGGCTCTTCCAAAGTATGAAGAAGAAATGATAATATTGGACCTAGTGGTCAAGAAAACAAGGTGCAAAATGCACCTAACAATCCTCCGGTCAAAAAGGAAAGAGTTGGCAACGAGCCCTGTTGTAGGTGTGGAGTTGCTGGGCATTGGTACAAGAACTGCCATGCAAGCGCTAAAGTAGCAGCCAGTTACAAGAGATACCGAGAATCTAAAGAACAAGAATCTCACTTTATGAACGAAGAAGACAATGACGCTTATGTCAACTTCACAATCGCAGACATTCGTGGCAAGAAGGACTTTGCTCAGTCAATGGATGCACCCGATTTTGACTGATCTACTTTATTCACTTTATTTTTCAGAAGTAGTTGAACAGGCATATTCCCTAATTTTTAATTAGACTATGATTTTGTCTTAAAGTTTATGTTGATCTGATGGATTAGATTTCTAAACAAGATACTGAATTGATTACTGTTAGTTTTATTCGAATTCTATTCTAAAGTAATTGAATTTGTTTGTTATATTACTACATAGTTCGGAATTTATACTCGATTTCATTACTGTAAAAATGAATCGATGATAACTTTAATAATTGGTTGATAGTGAGAACACTATAGCCATACAAAGAAATAGGCAATTAATAACCTATAATACCTATGTGACTATGATGATTAAAACGTCCTAAGAGCAAAGAACTGCTCAACCATTTTGTTACTAAAATGATGTTTACAGCCACATACGCTCTATATGCACACAGACCGACTCGAACTTTGTTAATGATATTCATATCAACAGTAATCATACAAAAACAAAATGTAAGAATGGAACAAAAATATATTTATTTTACTTCTAAACAAAAGTGTAAAGAAACGCATTTTAAAGAAACTTATGAGTCATTCTTGTGGAATGTACCCCACTAAGATAAGGATTGTCAAATCCTATGATGTCACTAACAATGTACCGTGGGACATAAACTCATACAGGCTTTGGCATGCTTGCCTAGTGCACCTTGGTCATGATAATCCATGCGTTAAAGTATTTACACGGATATCCCTTTTTTTTTAGTAACAAATAAATGGGACAAAACTTCAACACATTGTAACGTGTTGATACTAGTAATGCTCAAAAGTAATTCTTGATTTTCGAAGTATTGAAAGCCATATCCCCCTTCCCATTATGCCTAATTGACCATGTCAAAGGAACGACAACCCATTTTTCAAAGCCTGCTCTTTAGCAAAAATAAGATCGAGACCTTCTTATGCTAAATATACAAAATAAAATATACCATTCTTACAATATATATTTGTAGATAAAACCAGCCAGAGTGCGGAACCATTCAAAGTACTTTATGGATCTGATGGATGATTCGACATTCTGGTCACATGTCGAATAATTATCTACAAGAAATGCTGCATTTACAAACCTCTTAGTACATATTATACGCTTAAGGGCTTACCACCCTAATTATTGTACCATGTCTATAAGACTCTATAAAGCTGGAGGGTTTACATCAAAAGTACTTGATGATCATTGCATAAAATCGAAGTAAAGAATCCCGTTCTCCATGTGCATACGCAAAAAGGTCTCACAAAAACAACCATCAAAAGAATATAGATGGCATATAAGGCATTGGTTATGCGCACTGTATTGCCTATGTATGCCCGGGATTTATGCAATATTGTATGCAGCTTTACTTATTTGTTTCAAGGTCCAATATTAGACAACTATTATATGCATACCAGTTGGTAACTAGATATTAGCCTGATATTTTATGCATATGTGCCGATTGCGCCCCATAACGCACTAAACTGGACTTGCTGAAACAATTAAGTATTAACGTTGGATATGAATTCTCAACGATAATCCGCTATTTGAAATCCTTGTTAGGTGATCTCTTTACCGCTAAGAATTGCGGATTGTTACTTTGATGAGACAGTCTTCCCGTCGTTAGGGGGAGATAAGAAAAGAAATTTTCAAGGGAACGACAGGAATTGTCGTGGTCTCCACTACGTCTCATCTTGATCCCCACGCACATCACAATGTATAGTGAAGTGAAAAAGAATAACCGATCTTGAAAATGTAACAGATTCGATACCTGATACATTTAATGATATTGAAAAGTGACGAGATCAAATATACCAGCTGCAATATGCCTGCAAGGTTATAAGTCCCCAATAAGGGCACAGTGTCGCAGAAAGAGACGATGCAACTACATTTAGTGGAGGTGTGGTTGAGGCCATGGCTCCTTAAAAGGAATAAAAGGAGGCCATTTGGTTCGACAAACACTCACACCAAAGAAGAGGTGGAGTAAGGCACAAATTAATCAATTAATCATTAATGTAAAAGCCCCTTTTATGAGATTATCTCTGATTATATTTTTGTCCATGAATCAATACTGGGGGACGCCCTGAAGTTATAATGATTCCAAAGAATAAATAAATCTCAATGGGTTAAGGGATGGCATATGAATTAATGGATGCATTAATGATACACTGTTGCTCAAGAAGTCAAAGAGCACGATGATGTCGAACCTCGCTCTGTTGCAAAATGTCAAGAAAGGGAAAAATTGGCCTAAATAAAAAAAAGCAATCCATATAGAATTTGATTATGGCAACGAGACAGGTATTTGGTCCGGTAGTGCTAATCGCGCCAAGTGTAAAGCCTGTAGGACATAAACAATTATTTGCCATAAAGCGTAAATGAGAAAAAAGAAGTTCTAAAGTAAAAGGCTCACCTTGTGGCGCAAGGTTTCCAACAGACGCTCTGGAATTGCTTAAACATTATAACATTCCACTACTTAGTTAGCTTGGTAGTTTTCGAATGACTGAAAATGCAGCTCATAGATGTGGTTACTGCATATCTCTAAGGGGATCTTGATTCAGAGATATATATGAAAGTGCCTGATGGCCTTACATTACCCAAGTCAAGTGACTCTAAACCACGGAGTGCGTTTGCAATTAGGTTGAAACGCTCACTTTACAGATTAAAACAATTCGGATAGATATGGTATACCCATATAAGTGACTACTTGATTGGGAAGGGATATAAGAACAATGAATTATGCCGCTGCGTATTCATACATAAAACAAGTTATGGATTTTCAATTATAGTTGTACATATTGATGATATGAACATATAGGTACTCTTGATGAAATAAGAGAAACTGCAAGTTACTTGAAATCCAAATTTGAGATAAAGAATCTTGGGAAAGCTCAAATTTTGTTTAGATCTTAATCTAGAATATCGAGCTTGTGGAATACTAATCCACTAGTCTGCGTACGTTCAAAAGATAATCAGGAAATTTAACTTGGACAAAACATATTCTGCTAGCACTCCGATGATTGGTCGATGTTTAGATCAAAGGAAAGATCAATTTCGTACAAAGGAAGATTACGAAAATGTGTTGGGAGATGAAACTTCCTATCTAAGTGCAATATGCGCATTACTGCACTTAACACATTATATTCGACTAGATATAACATTCTCATTGAACTTGTTAGTTAAATTTAACTCAGCGCCAACGCAGCATAATTGAACACCTAAAAGGAACCATTGGCTTGGGATTGTTCTTTTCCTACAGAGAGGAAAAAGTGTATACACAGTAACATCTAAAGTAAATGATGATGCTGAAATGGCCACCCCCTATATTGAAATCCCAAAATAAAATCTTGATTGATTCTGTTGGTGTTGGGTATCTCTCTGACCCACACAAAGCTCTAAGGAGAATATAGCAAACTAGTTCACCAAGTTTTCTCCTAAGGCCATATTTGAAAAGCATGTGAAAAATATAAGGGTGCTTAGGCTTTCCCAACTGTCATGATCGAAGTAATGATCAAGGGAAGGTGTGAAATATGATGGAATTTTCACACCTACGTTGTACTCTTTTCCTTAGACCAAGGTTTATTTTTCCCAATGGGTTTTATTACTTGGTAAGGTTTTTAACGAAGCAACGATACATGTATAAGATTTTCAAATTCCTTGATTAATGTAAATATCAGGGGGAGGTGTAGACTTAAGGGGGAGTCTAATATCCACACGACGTTACGTTATACTCTTTTCCTTAAACCAAGGTTTATTTTTCCCACTGGGTTTTGTTACTTGGTAAGGTTTTTAACGATGTAACGATACGTGTAAATTCTATTGATTGAAGTAAGGATCAAATGGAAATATAGACTCAATGGAGGAAGTCTAACATGATTGTCATAATGTTGTACTCTTTTCCCTTCAATCAAGGTTATTTTTCCCACAGGGTTTTTGTTACTTGACAAGGTTTTAATGAGGCAACAAGACATGTACCATTCTATCTTCGACTCAGCACAAGGGGGAGTGTTTAAGGAAATTACACATAGTGTGCTATCGCCTAGATAGAATATGTATTAGGGATTTACTGTGTAAATTATGTATTATGAGCCATAATGGGCTTCCTTGTAAATCCTATTTACTATTGTATTTGTACCCTATTTAAAGGGCTCATCTAATGAAGAATCGAAGAGAGTTATTCCTACAACAGTATGTATATTATTGGTGTGAGTGTTTTAATTTTGATGTGACATCTTGGTGTGTGTATAAAACTCATCTAATAGTGTAAAGTTAATGCACACCATAACATGTATATTTTTAATCATTAGATTTTTATACCTTTTGAAAATAAATTTGGTCATACTTGATGTTTTATAATATATAGTTTATTGATGTCATAGATTAACATTATAGTTTCTATTTTTCAACATAATATACCTACCAACAGGGGCCGAGGATAAAAAATGGAAACAAGACTATAGTTGTGTGTAAAAAAAATAAAAAAATCCAATAAGCATTTTGCGCCCCCCCCCCCCAGCCGAGGCCCCGATATGATTCACGGTTGTATTTCTATACAACCCTAAAACAACACAATCAATATATGGGTTAATTGATTTATAAGTCGAAAAATAACAAGAATCTTATTCTGACCGTTCGATATGTTCTTAAAACACAAGAGGTAAAAAACACTCAATTTCGATTATTTAAAAGCTGCCCTAAAACAATAGCGTTATCTCTTTTAAATAGGAGAAAAAGAAACAACCCTAAAACGAAGGGAAAAAAAAGAGAGAGAAGCCCAATTCAAAAATAAAAAAATAATGGGTACTCTAAAATAAACCCAATACACTCTTAGCATGCCCATAACTCTAAATAATAATTATCCATAATTCTTGTGCTTTGAACATTGCAAAATAAAATAATAAAAGTCCATCATTATTCTACATCTTCTCGATTAAGCATTATTTTTCATTCTCGTCCTTTATCTCCTTGAATGCTTCTCCAAACACCAACTTTATTCATCAACTCTTGGACTATGATCATGAGTGCATCCATCATCTTCTTTGCTCTGGCTCGAGTAATTGGACCACTTGAAACCCGTATGGGTTCTGCATAATCTTCACTCTATGATCCACCTTCGGTGTTATTCTTAGACTGATCACCCCCTCCCCCCAACCCAAATAAATTCATCACTATTATATATTTTTATCCCTCCCTCCCTCCCTCTCTCTCTCTCTCTCTCTCTCTCTCTCTCTCTCTCTCTCTCTTCCATTTTTTATTTTTTTTATTTTATCCTAATCTCTAATATAAAAAAAGAAAAAAATAGTTAAAACTATTTTACATTTTTCATATTAGTAGTTGACCATTTTTGTCGGGACATCCCAATTCCCGGACTATTTTCACTAGCTTTTTTAATAATGGTTATTAAAATATACAAAAAAAAATTAATTTTAAATAAATTGTATTTTGAACAACTATCCATTTAAAATTTGTGGGCTCTTTAAAAAAAATAACTATTTTCTTAATTTGTGATAGAAAAAATATCTCATATAAAAATAAAATAAAAAGTACCTCAAAATCATAAGAAATATATTCTATCTTGTTTTCTCATCTTTTAGTTCTCTAAATTCAAACACCAACTTAACCACCACCCCACCCCAAACCCACCCCTCCCCCCAGAAAAAAAACAAAAAAAAAAAACCCAACCACAATTTTCATTGTATCTTTAAACGTGGAGATATTTATATATATTTTTGGGAAATAGTTACATCGTTATTTCATTATTTTTGTGTAAGAATATAGTAATTTGTGTGTATGAATTTATCAACGCACTTATTTTAATAGAAAAACTACATAAAATTGGAGGATGTCAATAGCATTACTTGTATATATCAAATATATATATTAATTATAGTTATAATTCAACCCACCTCATTTAAAAATTCTAATTCTACTCCTGCGTACCACTCCCACAATATTCATTATGTTTTAATCTAGACAACAATTAATATTTACAAGTTCACACACTGATTTTAATTATTCATTTGGCATCATCATTTATGCCTCTCCAATGCCAACATGAAAATATAGGGATTAAGTAGCGTCACGATCCATGAATATTTGTGTGCGTACATTTCCAAAGATAGACACGAACATTTATCTAAATCAAATATTCTCCTCTCCCACTCTTTATTCCAACGATTAAAACTAATCTTCTTCTTTTTTTTTTAGTTCTTTTGTCTTAATTTAAGAGATTTTTTTTCTAGGACGGCTGATAAAGAAAGTGTTCATTGAATATTGAGTGTGTAATTTCTTAATAGATTAATACAAGTTTTTCATCTTTCACGCACAACAGGGTGGAAAAAGGTTAATTAATTATTGGGGTTTATTTGGGGCGGAGATTGTTTTTTTTTATTATTGGATATGAAATAAATGATTGTAGAAAATGAAGGATTGTGTAACCAAAAGGAAATTGGTTAGGTTGGGGGTGGTAGGAATTTATAATTTAGGGTAATTAACAAAAAGGTTCCCTGAAGTTTGACACAATTTTCTCGCTCGTCCCTAAAGTTTCTAATTTGTCACTGGGTCGTCCAAAATTGGATGCCCCGTGATTGAACGAGTGAGGGACAAAATTGAAACTTTAGGGGTTATTCTCGGAAGAAGTTTTTTATCCAAATTTTTAACGGGACATCCAGTTTTGGACAAGTGAGGGATAAATTAGAAACTTTAAGAATGCTTTAACTAAAAATTAAACTTTAGGGACGAGCTAGGAAATTGTGTCAAACTTTAGGGGTCATTTTTACTAATTACTCTATAATTTACAAAGACTTCAATGAGGGTGGACTTTGTACATGATGCGGCACGCAATAGCGTGTTTTTCCAAACGCGTTTGTGCTTTATTTGTTTACTTTTTTTATTTTCTTTTTTATTCTTAGTGTAGGGCTTTTAGTACTTATTGTAAATAATGCAAAATTTTAAAATTAAATTTATTGGCACTTAATATATCTTTCTTTGGATATTTTCAATACATTAATGACATTTTTTTGGAATGTTATAATAAACTTTGGAATGTCAATAGTTATATATATACATACACGGGAGCATTTCTGGTACATATTACTATACACGGACCACCCGTATAGATTGGCCCATTTGGCATACTTCCCGATGTAATTTTTTGATGGAAATTGGTAGGGATGTTTTTCATCGTGTGTAGAACATCTCCACCAAATTTCATCAAAAAATTCAACAGTGAAGTAGATTAACTACATGATTGAAAAATATTGGATTTTATATATCTATTTCTGGACCAATATTTTTCAATCATGTAGTTAACCCACTTCCCGGTTGAATTTTTGATGAAATTTGGTGGAGATGTTCTACACACGATGAAGAACATCCCACCAAATTTCATCAAATAATTCCGACGGAAGCATCCCAAATGGGCCAAACCGTACGGATGGTCCGTAACCACTCATCCGCACAAGAAATTTGTCTATAAATATATATATATATATATTTATTTATTTATTTATTTATAGCAAGTCTTATTATATTACCTGGTGAAAATGATATTCCTAAATTCATCAAGTTTTTTAATTTGACTTGTAGTAAAATAAAATTTTAGTCCATCCCTACTTTTTTATAAAACTACTATGTAAAACAAGTGGCAAAAAATTATTTAGTTTTGCTAGTATAAAATTTACACGACCTATAAATTTTACGCAAAACAACAATATATAAATCTGTTGGAGATGCACGGTTGCTTTAGAAAAAAAATTATCAACTCAAATAATATTTATATTTCTGAATTAAATTAACAGACAATATCATTGTAATTACAATTGCAAGAACAATCATCCAGGAAGAAAACTAAAGTAATCCTCACGCTGTTGTTCAAAAGTCTCAAACCCAACAACTCTCACGCTGTTGTTTTGGTCCCAACATAATAAATTCAAATTAAATAACTCCAATGAATTTTCAAGTTTCTTTTAAGTGTAATCTTCTTTGTTTCTTCCATGTCCCTTTAAACTCATGCACCAGCCTTTTACCCAAAGCGATATATATATACATGCATTTCCGCTAGTAAGAAGAGCATTCCATCTTCCATTTCTTCTCATTAATCTCTACTCTCTTCTAATAATCCCTTAATTTACTTGGTTCGATCCCGTTCCGCTTTTTCAAAGATCTCAAAGGTTCAATTAAGCTTCAACTTTAATTTCATTGTTATCCAAATTGTCTCAGTTATGGCTTGTTCATCATCGGTCGAACATATTGAATTACTCATTGCAACACACGATGCGTACGATGGAGTCATTGTGGACATGAAGGATCCTATGGATTCAAATGTATTTGCTACCTTGCTGAAAGCACCAATTTCCCGGTGGAGGCAACAGGGAAAGAAGGGTGTTTGGTTTAAATTGCCCATTGAGCTTGCAAATCTCGTTGAAGCTGCGGTGCAGGAAGTGTTGGAATTAAATCACTTAAGTCATCATGTCAAATCATCAAGATCTAAAATAAAATAGCAAATATAATTGAAATATTATAATATGTTGCCCACATAAATTAGAAAATATAAATTTTCTAATAATATCCCACTTGGGCTACATATTACTCCGAAAATAATTATATCACAGAATTCTTTAAGCGCGCATCCGTATGCTATTTATCCTTAGATTTCTTTTTAAACAATCTAGTTTATCTCATGTACGAGTAATCGAATTACCACAGCTTTTATCATAGTAAGGTCGTGACTAAACCAGATTATCACCATACTAATACACTTAATAACATAGATCAAATGTGGATGAGTAGCATGGAAATTACATGCAATATGATCTTAGACATGCCTATTTCTAACTGGCCCAACATTAATGAGATCAGCATTAACCGTCCAAACTTTATGTTAAACCACAATGGAAGGAAAGAAAACAAATATTCAGAATTAAGATGAAAATAAACCATCTTCTTTATTCTGCAGAAAATATGCGTCTAAATAAAAGGGCATCCATGATACAAACTCCCACTAAACCAGCACTTTATTAGATAACACAAAACCCATATTAGCAATATGCTCATGAAATAACTTATGTGTTAAGCCTTTAGTGAACGGGTCCGGAATCATAGAGTTTGTACTTATATGCTTTATAGACACGACAACTTTGAACTCTTCTTTAACAACAAAAAACTTAATATCTATGTGCTTTAGATTTTCAAAAAAATTATGTTGTTGTTGGATATAGCACAATCAATTTATTGTCACAAAATGTCTTTAGTGGTCTTTCGACACAATCCATAATTCGTAGCCTAGCGACAAAATTTTGCAGCTATATCCCATCCAAAAAAATCAAAATCAGAATACCATATGATCTCCAACTAATATGATTTTTGATATGTAAGTATATAATCTTTTTGTTCTCTTTAAATACCATATAACCCTTTAATTGGCTGCTCTCTGAAGATATATCATAGTGTTACTTAAATATCTACCAAATTTCTTTACTATATACGCTAAACCCGAATGTGTACATACTTTATGATACATCAGACTCCCTACGTACAACTAATGCGTAAGGAATCTTTTGCATCTCTTTCTTTTCAACCTTATTTTGGGGCACTGGCTGAGACATAAATTATCTCCTTTAAGAATGAAAGTATCTCCTGAATGACAGTCTTTCATGCAAAATCTGATAAGAATTCTTTCGATATTTCTCTTTCGTGAAAACCCTAGAATACTCGACAATAATGTCGATGTATTTGTATTTTTAATACAAAAGAGACATTATCAACATAAAATACCAGGAGGATAATGTTACTCCCATTGAACTTTTTGTAACACCCCTAGCCCTATTTTGCTTTTAAAACTCTCGTCGTATTTCGTGTAGTTGATAACTTGTATTTCGGCTAGCGTTCTTATGGTGTAATGTACCTACTTGTAGTTTCAAGCCTTGAGCATGTTGTTATAGTATAATTAAGTTTGAATAATCAATCGTTTCATCATTCGGGTGGTCCGAATTGAAAACGAGATCTTAAACGTGTGTTTTGATTCTATGCGATTTACTAAATTTTGGCCAATTTTGAAAGATCATAACTTATTCATCCGATGTCCAAATGACTCCCCGTTTGCGGCCAAATCTTCCTCTCATTCCCCTCTACAAGTTTCGTGTTTGGCCCGAGTCAAGATTCGGACGTTTCGAGGCTCATTCTGGGATTTTAAGGTGACAATTTGTTGCAGCAGTCACCATGATCGATCATGGTACACTCCATGATCGATCATGGGCACACTAGAGCACTCCAGAACACTTCAAGATTGATCATGGGGGGACCATGATCGATCATGGTAAGCCAGTAAGTCGTATTTGACCAATTTTGACCCGAAAACTCACCCTTTTAACCCCATTTCTCCCGCACCTTCGACATAACCATTCCAAGGGAGAGTGAGGGTCTTGAGAGCAACCCAAGGGAGGGTTATTTGAAGCTTGGAAGGAATCCATCTATTGATCCACGCTTGGGCTTCCGAGTCATCTTCTTCTCCTTCGTCTTCAACCTTCCGCACCTCCATTAAAGCTTGGCGAAGCTTTAGGGTTTCAATTTCTTGGAGAGAAAACACCGCACACACATCATTTTCGGAATTAGAGCTTCATAGAGGTGGGAATCTAGTATCAAAACTATTTTTCTAACTTGTTATGGTTTGATTCTCACTATACCATCTATTAGCTCCAAAAAACCCTAAGTTATCTACACATGCTTTGGGTGTATGATGAGATTATGATGCAGTGTTTAAATTAATGATTCTAGTAGCCTATATGTTGATTAAATAGCATGATTCAACTATGATTTCTTATCAAATACTCTGCCTTCACTGAAACCCAACTTGGACAAGATTGTATACTGATGATTCTTGCTACGCATATTTATATAAACTGATAATGGTCCAAGTGGTTGGATTTCTTCATAAAATACTTATTAAACGAGTTGTTCTACTTACTGAGATGGTTTATACTACAAATCTCATGTTGAAAACATTACGGGTTTTATGTGGGATGATTGGTTTGCCTAAAAGCTTATTGCTAGCACTAGTCCATGATAGGTCCCAGGTTCGTCTCTAACGATTGAGACTTAAGTTGGGACAGAGAGCCCCTGGGTGCAAGACCCGAAACCGTGCACGGAAAATAACGGGAGGCCCTGCTGCCACGTGGTTGAAAGGCCACGAAATGCAGACCTGGTTGTACGCTTGGATAGACGCTGTTATCGTTGAGACTTGGGATTCATGAGTTCTGGGGTGAAACCCGTATCAGTTGTATTACAAGGTTTTTGACATAAGCTACTTACATATATATGTGTATATATATGAGGAGTAAAGAAGGCCTTGCTACTTTTTCTAAATTTAATCTATTATATGATTCCCACTGAGTTAGTCTGACTCACTCCTACTATTTTCTATATAGGTACTTCTACAGGTTCGTCGGGAAAGGGGAAAATGAAGGACAACGCTTCTTAGACTGCCTCATTTCCTACCTTATAGTTAATTGAGGGTCCTTCAAATGGAAGGACCATTGGTCTTAAAATTTTGTTTACACTTGTGATGTGATATGTAATATGTTATATTTCCTCTATGACTGATATGTAAATTAAGGATTGTAGACTTATGTTTTGGCACCTCATTAGAGGCCTGTAACATATACTTTGTATGATATGGTTATGGTGTGAATTTCAGTTTCATGGATATAATCATTGATTATTGTTATATGTTCATCTTATTTTGGGTCGCCGTCAAGTACGGCTCCGTGATTAACCAGGTCCCAGAGGGTGAATCCTCTTAACGGGATTTGGGGTGTCACAAGTACATTAGTTTAACAAAAACAAATTGTTGACATAACCGTCCCAACTAGTAGGAATACATTAGTTCAACACCGAATCAAACTTGTTAACAGAACCGTCACTGCTTGTGGGAGTACATTAACTTAACTGTTGCCAAATAAGTTGACAGAACCGTCTATGCTAGTAGGAGTACATTAACTCAACACCCGTTCAATTCATTCGAACCATTTTGCTAATAGAACCGTCCTCCTTAGGACGAGTACAACAACTTAGCACAGAAGAGGCATCATAGCAAAGCACAAGTCCAACCAGTGGACATGTCTCGAACAGTCCCGAAATTACAAAATCCATCCCACAACGAAGATAACAGCAAAACATGGCATCATTTGCATAGCATTGCTTTCAAAATATCACATATGATTCATGCAAGAGTCTCAAAATGATGCGTTTTCGTTATCATTCTAATTTCTTGGTTTCACAAAGAACGTAGGTCGAGAAGGTCCTGTAAATACCTCATTTTACGAACCTCGCAAGAATCTATATTTTTATAAAACGAGCATGCATGCACGAGCATTCATTCATACATGCATAAATACTCTGCACATGTGATACAGGTTGAAGAAAGAAGTAAAATAATGCCCAGACAAGAAGTAATAAAGATAATTAGAAGCTTTTGGGAATCGAAAACCGTCAATCTTGTGAAATCTTTGAAATGAAGCCTTTCTGGATTCTGATCATCCTCAAATATTGAGGGTTGTTACATATTTTCATAAAGAGTAGCATACTAAAAATCAGCTCGATCTGACATCAGAATCTCCAGGAATTGATGAAACCAGCAATTCACTTTGGATAATCAAACGGACGCTTGTCCGAAGTCCAAATGAGCTAAAATTTGGTCAGTACATATGTATTATCATGGGTAACAACATACTAAAAAATAAATTAATCTGATGCTCCGTTTGGCCGATACAACAAAAATTGGGACGAGATATAGAGTAATGTCTTGTGCACAAAGGTGGGTGCACCTTTGTCCACACGATAAACATGCACTTTTGTCTTGTGGAGAAACTTGCAGGGGCCCTTTCAGCTATAAATAGACCTGCACTGACCCATTTTGAGGCATCAGACAATATTGGAACATCTAGAATAATGTCATAGAATATTGTTCCTCTATTTTTAAGGCTCTCAGGTATTTTTTTTAACTCGGCCCAGCTTTATTTATTTATCTGTCTTTATTTTCCTTTGATCAATTACATGATTAAATTGTTGTTGTCTCAAAATCAATTCAAATTTCATATTTTAAATATGTTTTCAAAACCAAAGGTGTGGAACAAGTTGTAGCCATTTTAAAACATTATCTATTAATTTTTCAAAATCTCGGTTTTTGTAGCTCGTTTTACGAAAGAACCATTAAGCATTTGTATCTGGTTTAACCTATAGATTGCAGTGCTTATGTAAATATCCAATATAAGAGTATCAGATTCATCAATGCTATTTTAAATCATTAAGCTGCATACACTATTGACGAAAGAATCTCGAGTACTACCGAATATCCAATTCCAAATTGAATTAGCTTTTGAAAAGCCTTGAGCTTCATTAAAAACACTTGTTTCTGTTTATCATTATCAAATCAAATAAGTGAATTCCGAAGCACATGCTCTCTATCCCCACCCAAAATTCCATTTTCTAAAACTATGGATCGATATGCAATGATATCAATATACATGCGAATTTTCGATTATAATCACTCGCATATCCAGCTCAGAGATCGAAAGTGTGAACTGGGTGCTTAATACATAAATGTTCCTGTTTCACACACACTTTTGTTTGTTTAGTAAAACAAACTGGCAACTCTTATTTTCCTTTCAACCATCACCTTTTCACCAAATTAAACAAACGGCTTTCCAAATAAACAGGAAACCGGAGGCGTCGCTGCCTACGAGGGCCATCATAGTAAACGCAGGTTCTCACACTCACCCTTGCCTTTAGTGCAGCTCAGAGCCGCATCATTGGTATACCATTGGTTGTTCTTCAAGGCCCGATGAGTTTATTAATATACCCCCGCCTTATCACCTTTTCCATGGCAGCCACTAATTGGACGGTGAGGGAATTCCCAAGATTTTCACCCATAGTAGGGTGTCGTCAGAGTTGGGGTTGTCATTCCCGGTTTGGACATTCTTGGATAGGTGGGGTCTCTTTCCTTCTTGGGTCCCATTCTATAGGAAAACAAAGGAGGAGTTAAATACCACAATTAGTCAAAACCAAAACGGATCAAAGATCTAACATAATATAAATGGAGTAAACTTCAGTTACCATATCTTGGTTCCACCTCCGCAGTTGACTAATAATTTATGGAATATTCAACCGTTGCATTGCGGCTGAATAGAGCATAACCCATTAGTCTACTTAGCTAAGGCAAACCCGTAACCAGAATCGACTCCCAAAGCTCCTCCCTCAATAGCTTAGATTCCACTAGCCATGCATCTGTTGTATTGTATTTTCTTTTTTTGCTAGGGGTCTCTATTTCAACTAGTTTGTTTAGTTTTCATGCCCATTGGATTGTTTATGTTTTGCTTTTATAGTGTTTTCATGGAGGCTAGGTCAATGATGCTCTGCCTTTTTCTTGGATGCCAACGAGTCTGAACCTTTCAAACTTATTTTTTTTCCATATTAATTAAATAACGCTTTAGCGCCATGGAGTTTCGTAGCTTGAGCTTCTTAAAAAAAATATTGTTAAAAGTACTATTTTCGTTTTCAATAAAAAAATACTAAATTTTATAATAGGGAGTAATTCAGTGTTGTCTTATAAATTTTAATTTTATATAGTATATAGAAAATTAAATAGGATAAAAAAAAGTGACATAAAAAATTATTCATGTCAAATAAGATTATTTTAATCTACCATTTTCAACATTAAATATATACAAATATAGTAGTAACAACAAAATTAGGTGTTAGTTTAGTTTTTGTTATGCTTTCTTCTTGAAATTTTAAATTGGTAAATTTAGACTAAGATTTTCATATAAATCATATAAAGAGCTTGAATTCTAAGTTGATAAGGTTTAAAATTTCTACGTAAAATTACCTTTTCGAATCAAAGTAACTAACAAAAACTTGAACTACTACATGTAAAATAACATTGGGTATGTTCATTTCACATGATTGTAGGCGCGAGATTTGAAAATTTTGGTGGTTTACATTTAAAATGTTCTTTTTAAATTTTTCGAGATTTCTACATTATGTGAGATTTGAAATATTTCAAATTGTGGTATTTTAGAATCCCATAAAATTGGTGTGATTTGAAAAAATGATCGTAAAATTAAAGAATCAAACTAGCTTCAATACAACTCAATTAATATTTCTTTTCCTCCAATTTCACTCTTGACATAATTTCTCCAAAATCAATACACCAATGGATAAGAAACTATCTTAAACTTAATTTCAACATGCAATTTTTTTATATTTGAGAAATAAATTTTAAAAACTCATGAAACCCTTAAAAACAAATAAATTAAAACCATGTGAGATTTTAAACTCACAAAATTTAAATCTTTTGATTTGTTATTCCCGTGATTCGTAATTATTGTGAAAAGAATGCAACCTCAGGAAATTATTCAAATTATAAGACTCCATTTGACAACAAGATGGAAAATGATAGGAAAAAAAATTGATTTGCTTGAAAAGTTGAAATATAAGTCTAGAAATGTGGTGAGTGCTCTTTAACTTTTCTTTTTTCATAGAAAAATTTCTTTGGGTGGCGCTAACGAAAAAAGTTTCCGCCAAAAAAATAAAGAATGATGGAGGACATTTACTGATTTAATGAGCATGAGATGAAGAATATCTCACCACATGCCTCAATTTATTTTCCAACTTTTCACACAAAACAATTATTTTTTCTATCATTTTCCATTGTTTTTATCAAACGGAGGCTAAGGTCATCTACAATGGCATCACTATCAATAGAAATTTCTTTATAGAAATGTTCAATTTAAACTATTTCAAATGAGAATTTCTATTAGCAGTTCGGCGTAACATATATGATAATAGAGTCACATTAAAAATTTCTATCTTTATTTCTATATGTAAAAATGATTATAGAAAGTTTAAAATTGTATATCCTACGTGGCAAGGATTAATCGAGCCCTCAACATATATCATGCTGACAAGTTAATTATACTCTTAAAAATAGGAATGCAGACAAGTTAATTATAATCTTAAAAATAGGGTGCCACCTGAGAAAGAAAAGTAGATCTAATTGCCAGAAATAAATGAGACTTTTCGATATAGACAACTGTATTGCAAATATAGAGGGAGGAAACATCTTAAAAGTACTATGACACAAGATATAAATGGATTTATAGAATAACCCATTGAAAATGGCCTAAACGCGACTTTGTTGATGGCAATGGAAATAGAAGGTAATTGATGGGATTGAGATACCTCACGAAATTGGGAATCTATATCCTCCTGGAATAATGGGACACCCAATCACAAATCCCAAAAAATTATGAATCAAACTTAGTGATGAGTTTGACCGGGAATGAAATACTCATTTTTATTTTGTATTACTACCAACCTAACGAGACCAAGTTTTTAATAAACAAATTAGTATCATGTAGTTGATCGAAAGAGTAAAACAGCGTTACATGAAAAGAAGAGGGTCCAGCGTAGCCAAGTGATGAACAGCCGACCACAAATTGATCAATACCAACTTATACAAGTGATATATGCACATAATGTTAGTACTCTAGAGTACTACTAATTGATGCCGGCAATTCATCCTTGGCTACATTGAACTCTCTTTCTCTCCATGCAATGCATTAATTACTAGTGTCCTAATATGCATGATGCATCTAGAGATTTGTGAGTGTGGATTGAGATTTGAACTAATGGTGGGATGCCTATATATAGAAATAGGTAGACCCCACCAAGCTAGATATTGAAACATGGGAATATATGCAATATATTTAATTTGTATATATGGTAATACTACTGGCAAATAAATTTTTATTAATGGTAAAATAATATAAAATATTTAAAGTTTGATGTATAATTACATGGTGCATTATTCGATTTCCTATTAGTGAACACTGTTTTGGTATTATTCCAGAAAATGGAATCTTTCTTTTAACAAAACAACAAACCTTTTCTTTTGAAGAGTTAATTTTTTATTTTTTTAATAAAATTCGGTGGAGATAAATTTACAAAATGAGTAAATCAAATCCAAAAAAAAATTAAAAAAATCCAAAAGGGAAGTCAATGAATAAAAAATCTAAAATTTTAACTATCAGAAATGCCACGTAATTATCAATTTTTAGTTCACCCTCATTTCTTTTTTTATTTTTTTTTATGAAATTTGGCATAACTGATCTATTCATCATGAAGATTACTTCCACCAATTTTTATTAAAAAAATTTAATTATTTAGTGCTTCAAAAGAAAATTTTATTTTTTAATTAAAAACATTATGCCATTTCTAGAACTTGACTGGCTGACTGTATGTTACCCATCTATATTTTAACTGTTTTATGCTCCGTCATACCTTTAATTCTTTATCTTATGCCCCCAACGATATAATAGAATACTTACTATATTAGTAGGCATTAAGTGTGCATGATAATCTAATATTATTAAATAGAAGATAGACAGGGCGGTTACTTTTTCTATTCAGGTAACACTACAAATTTATCCTTTATCAATTTCAAAATAAATAATAAAAAAGTACGTACTATGTGTAAAAAGTATCTAAACCCATAATTTTTTCAATAATTTTAGTTAGTCATAAACATCTGACGTAAAAATTGATATATTAAATGTGGTCACTATGTATTGATTAAAAGAATCATATTACGTTACATTTTAACTAATGAGATATATTAGTTTTTTTATGTCAAATTTTCATAAACGTGTAGAGTTACTCTAACTTTTTCCAATAAATACATGCGTTTAATTTAAACACTCAGTTAATGTACGCAACCTTAATACTACTTGTTGGAGCTTTTATGTATTTGAAAAAAATGGGCGAAAGAAAAAAAAACCAAAGTAAGTATTCTTGTGTTTTCCTAACTTCCAAATAGGAGAGCAATAAAACCTTCGTGGGCTTTTACAAGGAAGAACTTGGCAAAGGGTTTGAACCCTTTGGAATTAGACTTTTGTGCTATTGAATGATAACTTGGATGGTGTGGTTCACTACACGCACACGCCCACCGACCCGGGCCAGGCTCGGGCTTGCTGTGATTAAAATATTATCTTTTTAGACAAAATTCTTTTGGAAAATTTTATTTGTTAAAAATAAAATTATTTTTTGAATTTCAAAATTGAAAATTAAAATGGCTTTTTGACTTAGTCTTTTTGCTGTTGTTTTGGATAGCTTCTTCTCTCCCTCAACGCGATCTTCTCTCCCTCAACGCAACAGCAGAAAGAAAAAAAATATTTCTTTAAAAATTTCATCTTCTACCTAAAAAATATATATATACGAAACACATCTACATTGTTCCATGCGAATTAAAGCTTTGAAAAACAAATTCCTCCAATTTTTTTTGCATCTGGCAGGAATACTTTACCATTTCCAACCAAGTTATATAGGGAGTTATGTAACGCCCCGAATCCCGTTACGAGACCTCCGAGACCTAGTTAATCACCGATGTCGTGCCCGATGGATGGTTTAAAATATAAAATTATATTTTTGAAAACTTTTTTTAAATAAAATGTGATCCAACGAAAGCCTCTTTTTAGAAAATTTTGATATGTGGAGTTCGTTTAAGTAATAAACCAAATTATAATAATCAAAACCATTTTCGTGCAAACATATCCACATAAATCCTTAATTGAAACCCACTCGACATTAAAAATATTTGTACAAGTCTACATTAAATACCGGTTATACATCAAACCGAAGTTCAGCTCTTAAACAAAAGTTCATATACAATACAACAAAACCAAAAGACGATTATACAATATAGTCCTTCTCATAAAAGGACTAAAAAACGGTCTGTGGACATCAGAGGCTTCTAGAATCGAGTACCACGCGCCACCCAAGATGCTAACCTTGGAAGATTGGTGAAAAGGGGAATAAGCCAAATTCGAGCTCAGTGAGAACTATATTTTTTTGTATAGAAAGTACACATTGTATACAAAGGCACGTGCATCTTTTATAGAAAGTAAGTACTTTACTTTACTAGGATAGTTTGAAAATAATGTAATGCAATGCTATGCAACCCACACATAAATGCAAGCCGAACCCCACTAGGATTCCCATCCTAGTCACCGGAAGCTACCCCCTTACTAACTAATCGCATCCTCACAAATCCTTACATATGACCCCCTCTATGAATTTTACGTCTTTTTAAAGGGAAATGGTGTTCTAGGAGTATCTGTTGTGATAAATTGTAACACTCGCAAGTGCACGAGTTAATTTATAGTGTAGCTTGTAAGCGAGGTCGATCCCACAAGAATTCAAACAGTATGTTTTATAATTATCTTGTTAATGTTTCACAAAACTCCTAATCTAGTTAGAAAAATTTGTGGTAATCAAACAAATTAAATAAAGCAATTGAAATAAAGCAAAGCAAAGAAAGTAAATTAAAGTAATGGAACTAAATTAAATAATACGAATCAAGATATAAAATTAATGAATTAATTGACTAGGGTTTTGGAATCATATATTTAATATCATCTTCCTAAGTATTCATGCGCATAAACTCTACTCTTATTTCGAACTAATTTGGTCTCTCGACTCTTTAGATGCGAAAAAATAAAATCATTCAAGTTCAAGTAATTTATAAAATTCAATTGTAATTCTTTCATGGCCAAACTTATGTATAAAATCAAAACACTCACTATATCCGCTCTTCACAAATCATAAGGTGAATCTAAAAAAAATAATGAGAATCCAACTTTATTTTTTTATCAATTAAAATAGGCATCCAATAGGAAGAATTGTATTTAACATTAAAGTATTAAATTGGTATAGTTAATTGGCATGAATATGTGCAAGATAATTAATTAAATATACTTATCCTAACCCTAGTACAAATTTACACTAGCATAGAATAAATTAAATAGCAAATAGAATTAAAAGAAAACTTACTAGGCATTAATTAAATTAAATAATAAAAATAAACTTTCAATTTTCAAAGTCTTCAAAGTAAAGAGAAACAAATAAATAAAAATAAAGAAAGAAAGAATAGAAAAGGGGGGGAGGGGAGAGTGCTAGGCTATGTCTTCTTCAATTTGATGCAATAACTCTTTTTTTATAATTGCTAGGTTTGCTTCATGGGCTTTAATTAATTAATGGGCTTAGAGTAATGCCCATGAGGCTTCATGTTCTTTGGGCGAGTGGGCTGTTCATTAATTTACAAATGGGCTGGGTGTTGAAGTGTATGATTTTGGACCCACATTAAAATACAATTTGAATTTTCGTTCTTATTAATTGCAATATTTTGCGTCGCAATTTTGGACACTAAGATGGTTGAATTTGAAAATGTGTTAAACTGAAAAGTTATAGATCTTGAAATTCTCTTCAAATTAGGCTCAAGAATCACATTATTTGGAGTTTCGAATAAAAATTTATGCATGCAGAAGTATTGAGCACTTTTAGGTGTCTTCACAAGCTTTAATTTCTCTATTTTTCTCAATCTTCTCAAATCCTTTTCTAGCACCTGAAAAACAATAAAAAATATAAATATTAGTAACATTTTATGCTTTCTAAATTATAAATTAACATAATAAATTATACCAATTTCTGGTACATCAATATCTCAATTAATCACTAGCTTCCTACGGTTCGTCTTACTAAGGTGGATTTTTTCTATAGTGTGAATCGATACTATTCCCCAAGATCACGTACTTATACCAAAAGTCGGTAACTATGGGTCAAGCATTTATCATTTCCTCTTTTTTAATAGTTCATTATGAATTTCACACTTGGCTGACTAATAGGCATCACTACTAGATCATTCATCTTAAGCATATGTAACGCCTTGTATTTTATTTCTGAGCCAATTCCTCTCTTAAGCTCACTTAAGGCCAAAACTCCGATGGATGAATCAATTTTCATTTCAAAGCCTTTGTAGTTGATTCAACACTTCTAACAAGTCATTCTAATGATATTAAGTATGTGTGGATGTTTGGAACGCATTTCGGTGCGCCGCAGTTGAGATTTGTGGTTAACGGTGAAAAATTAAACTTTTGCCGAAATGAGTTTTTGGTCAACTTTGATAGACCATAACTTCCTCATATGAAATCCAAATGAGTCCTCGTTTGTGCCTATCTCTAGGTTTTAATCAATTCTACAACTTTCATGTTTTGATTGGAAGTCAATTCATGCTTCTCATTAATCAAAACAACGTGCAAAGTGAGTAAGTTACGAAATATGGTCGTATCGATAACATTGTTGCAAACTGCTGTCTTCAATGGATTTATCGGATTAATCCATCAAGAATTTGGAGAAACTTCCTCTTGTGAAGTTATAGATCTTTGAATGACCTTTTTGTTGATATAAAGATCACCTCAATCAGAGTTCCGAGCAAAAAATTATGGCTAAAATACGAACAGTGCTCTAGACCCAAAAATGTGAAGCTTCAGAAAATGAGGCCTCTGATCGATCAAAGGGAGTGCATCGGGTTTTCCACCATTTTTAGTCTATAGAATTTTCATTTATTTCATTCCATTTCTCTTCCATTGGTCCCAAAACTTGAGAGAGGTTAGAGAGAAAGGAGAGCTCACAAAAAGGGATTCTTAGGAGTGATCCTCCATGTTTCTTGCTCCATACAAGATCATCATCATCTTTACCATCTTTTTCTCCATTTTATCCACCATTTCTAGGGTTCTTGAGCTCAAATTTGGGGATCTCATGATTGGTTGGATTGTGGCTCGATTCAACGGCAAATCTTCAAGGGATTAACCCTATAAGGGTGGGAACAATAGTAATTAAGCATGTTTTCAAGTTATTGCAAGTTATCTCTTCAAATCAAATGAAACATGAGTGTTTTACCTATAATTTCAAAAATAGCATACTTGTTTGGGTTGGGACGATTATACTTGAATCTTTTAGTGAAATTGTGATGTTTATAACTTAAATTTATTAATTATGCAAGAATTCCCAATCATTTGATAGTATATATGAAGATTGGTATAAAACCCATGTGAACGGATAAATAATGATGATACGTATATATAATTCATAGATAAATGGGTTTAAAGCATGTTTTGGCCATGATTACTCAGGTACATGATATTATTATTGAACTTAAGCTACTAGTTGATGCTTTGTGTGATTTGTTGGAAACGCACCAATTCGTAACTGTGCCCAGCAGGCTTATAATGTACTTTTGACTTGGAACACCTATAGAAACCATGTAACACCCCGTTTCCTTATCTCTTGCAAATCACGACCTATATCGCAACTTCGAATAGCCTAATTGAGTTCTGTAAAGGTTGACGTGGTTCAAAAACTTCCAACAGGTCATATTAATGTATTTAAGTGTGTTATAATGACTATAAGTCATTTCGGGTGGATCGAATGAAAATCAGCTCGTAAATACAGGTTTCAATCCTAAGCAATTAATGGTTTTTGCCCGACTTTGAAAATCCATATCTTCTTCATTCGAACTCCAAATGAGTCCTTGTTTATGCCTGTATCTAGGTTTTGATCCACTCTACAACTTCGGTGTTTTGGCTGAGACCCAATTCCAGCTCCTTGATGCCCAAAAGTTTGTGCGAAATCGAGTTGTTGACCAAAAATTGAAGGAAGCCAAAATATAGCCATGTAGTCGACTACATGACAGTTGGGTGAGTCGACTACATGAGTAAATGTAGTCGACTACATCGGGCTGGCAAGGTTTTTTATATAGCTTCTTCACCTCCTTCCTTCTCATTTCACCACCCAAACCTTGAGAGCTCTAGAGAAAGAAGTGAGGGCTTATATTGGAGGATTATGAGGGATCATTCAAGGCTCCCTATTTATTACCTAACCAACACCATCATCATCATCTTCTTCATCATTTTCATCTTCTTCCTCCTTGGTTCACTATAGCTAGGGCTTTTGGAGCTCAAATTGGGGGTTTCCGCGACAATGCTTCTCTGGCTCGTTTCTTCCGCAATTCTTCGAGAGATTAACCCTCAATAGGTGGGAACAATACTATTAAAGCTTATTCTTAAGTTATTATGACATATTTATACCTAATCAAACAAAACCTAGGGTTTTTTTCTATAAATGCATGTTCATGGGGTTTTGGGATCAATTCTTCTTGATTTTTGGTTTGGTTTATGCTTAATATGATTATATATTATGGATTTTATGATAAGCCCCAATTTCTATGTTGTTTTTGGTAAGATTGGTACAAAACCCTTAAATGCGGATATGATAGTGAATTGTACTCTATAGTATGCGTACTTAAGTTGCTATACATGGTTTTAAAAGTAGGCTTTGGCTTTGAATACTCATATCTGTGATATTGTTGTTGTACTTCGACTGCTAGGTTACAATTTATGTGTTTTATGATATATTCGGCCAGTCCGTAACTATGCTGAGCAAGATTATAACCCTTTTTGTATAAACAAAGCATTATGGTCTTAGGGGGAGATCTATATAGAATTTATATACTATGAAAACTATATTATATTTGGCTTTGGTGCAACGTTGAATGAAAGCTTATAGTGCCTCCCAAATTCACAATATTTTAACTAAGCCATTAGTTGACGGACCTGGCAGGCCTACTCCAAGTACACAACAATACCATTGCGTGGTCTATGAAACGCATATGTATACATAACTGGGGTAGATATATATATATATATATATATACGATTTATATAAATACATATGGAATATATATAAATGCATATGTACATGTGTTGGATTATATGTTCTTGATGATTTCCTTGATGATGGTTTACTATCCTTCGGAGTTTATTTGGATTACTTATGGATGTCCACACCGTTCGTACTAGATAGATATTGGTGATACCCGTAGCGTATAGCCTTGGGCTACATGAGATTATTATATTGCCTTGGGGACATTTTCCATCTAGGTGGACCTGGTAGGTGGTCCCTGCCTTAGGGGAAAAAAGAAATCGAGTTGCCGGCTATCTCTGTGCACAGTAGATATAAAATCCTAGATGCGGCGTATATGTATGATTGATGTGATAGATCTATTCGCGTGTTGTGGCACATACATATGATGATGTATATATACATGTATTGACTTTCTTATACTTGGGGCAGGGGACATCATATATATATTACGCATGGCACGAAATGTTTTCATGATATTAATTATCCCAGAAGTATGCATTTTATAACGAAAACTACTTTCATTTTAATGCATAGAATGGCATGCATGGTTTCCAACCTATTTTCTTATACGAACCCTTATAGTTCCCACTGAGCCCATTTGGCTCTACTCCCATTTTCTAAACCAGGTTTTGCAGGTGTTCCCTGGGGACGGTGGGCTCACCAAGTCTAGATGGCTCTGAAAATTGGATTACCAAAGTTGTTTGGGAAACGACTTGTGTCTTCTTTTTTGTAAGTATTCATATTACATTGTGTTAAACTCTTAAGACATATATGTAAAGTATTTTTATGAGATTGGAACCCCGTTAGAGGGATTACTTTGTACTGGAATGTTACTTTTTATTTGACAAGGAATTAATAGATGTGGAAATATTATTTTAGTTAAACTTGTGTTGGTTTGACAGGAAATGGTTTTATTGTAAGTACAAACTCCACATGCCAAATTTTTTCCAAAATATATGGCTTTATAAGTAATTTTCATTTATATGAGTTATAAATTTTATACTATAAAACCCTTCGTCGCGTACGACACTGTGACCAACCAGGTCCCGGAGGTAAAATCCTCTAAACGGGATTTCGGTGCATCACAAGTTTGTATCAGAGGAGTAGGTTTGACGTTTTCCTCGGGGGATTCAAGGTAGATCTAAGATTAAGGGTGTGAGCGGTTATAGTATTCCTCGAAAGATCGATACGCTCTCGTGCAATAGGATTCTACTGTTAGGACATTTGGAAAATGGGAGAATTTTGAGAGGAGATGTGGCTTGTCTTGGCTACATCCATCCACAAAGTTCTAGCTTAATTCTTTTGACCTCTTTCGTAAATTATTTCAGTCATTGGCTCCTATATTGCCTGTTTCACATATACGATTTGTGTTCGGGATTAGTTTTGCCACTAAGTGAGCAAAAGGCAACTGTTGGATTGTGTTATAGTCATCCGCCGCCAACGGTTGACTATCTTATAAATCACCAGTCCACTATTGCTGACCAATGTTAGAACGTGCATACTCATAGGAAGTGGCTGCTAAAGTCCTATTCCCCGTGTTTACCCTATTGCTTCTTCCTCGTTTTTCTTGAGGGGTGAACCTAGTACGTGGATGATCGTTCCTCTGTATCTGTAAGACCGCGTTTGAACTTATAAGTCTAGTTACGAGAGAGAGAATACGTGGATTATTTCTAAATTGACTACTTTGATACGAGAAAACCTTTATGTTGTTCTAGAAATCATCTTGCCTGATAGACCTCCTTTGTAGGATGACTACTTTACCGTGGGATGGTGAGATAATTTTCTGGAAAGACGATATGGGATAGATGAGAATGACCAAGTATGGTCATGCATATGTATATACCCCTTCCCATATGACGAGATCCGATGTGGATGCATGACTGGACTTTCTTATGGGTGCCAATACCTCGTGTGTGCCTGAGTTGTTCTATTCCTTGGAGTAAGAGGCATATGACCGTGATGAGACTTACTTTACATATTTTCTTTTGAGAATGGTCGGTTGTAGGTGTTCATACCTAGGGAAAAGCATTGAATGTGCTTATTTTGGAATCAAATCCTTATTTTGTTAGCCTAGTAAGTTCAATTGGGAACGAGGACCCGTTTAGTGAACCTTGTCTCTAGCAAATTTGTATTATGCCTTGTTCCCTACGTGATAGGAGAGAATCTTTCATGAAATTCGCAAGACATCTCACTCTTACTAGCTGCAGACTCATCTTTCCTTCGCGATAAGGAACCTTCAACGCTATAATATGTGTACTTAAGTTACTATACATGGTTTTAAAAGTATGCTTTGGCTTTGAATACTCATATCTATGATATTGTTATTGTACTTCGACTGCTAGGTTACAATTTATGTTTTTATGATATATTCGGCCATCCATAACTATTCTGGGAAGATTATAACCCTTTCTATATAAAAAAAGGATTATGGTCTTAAGGGGAGGTCTATATAGAATTTATATACTATGAAAACTATATTATATTTGGCTTTGGTGCCACGTTGACTGAAAGCTTATAGCGCCTCCCAAAATCACAATACCACTGCGTGTTCTATAAAACCCATATGTATACATAACTGGGGTAAATATATATATATATATATATGCGAGTTATATAAATACATATGGAATATATGTAAATGCATATGTACATGTGTTGGATTATTATTCTTATGATTTCCTTGATTTGATGCATTTACTATCCTTTAGAGTTTATTGGATTTATTATCGGATGGTCACACCGTTTGTACTGGATAGATATTGGTGATACCCGTAGCGTATAGCCTTGGTGGCTACGTGAGATTATTATTTTGCCTTGGGGGCATTTTCCATCTAGGTGGACCTGGTAGGTGGTCCCTGCCTTGGGGAAAAAGAAATCGAGTTCCCGCTATCTCTGTGCACAGTAAATCTAAAATCCTAGATGCGACGTATATGTATGATTAATGTGATAGATCTAGTCGTGGTGATGTGGCATATACAGTATGATGATGTATATATACATATATTATATCTTCCTTATACTTTGGGTAGGGGACATCATATATATAATACGCATGGTACGAACTGTTTTCATGATATTAATTACCCCAGAAGTATGCATTTTATTAACGAAAACTATTTTCATTATAATGCATAGCATGGCATGCATGGTTTCCAACCTATTTTCTTATACAAACCCTTATAGTTCCCACTGAGCCCGTTTGGCTCACTCCCATTTTCCAAACCAGGTTTTTAAGGTGTTCCTTGGGGACGGTGCGCTCACCAAGTCTAGATGGCTCTGAAGATTGGATTACCAAAGTCGTTTGGGAAACGACTTGTTCTTCTTTGTTTAAGTATTCATATTACATTGTGTTAAACTCTTAAGCCATATATGTAAAGTATTTTTATGAGATTGGAACCCCGTTAGAGGGATTACTTTGTACTGGAATGTTACTTTTTATTTGACAAGGAATTGATAGATGTGGAGATATTATTTTAGTTAAACTTGTGTTGGTTTGACAGGAAATGGTTTTATTGTAAGTACAAACTCCACATGCCAAAATTTTCCAAAATATATGGCTTTATCAGTAATTTTCATTGATATGAGTTATAAATTTTATACTATAAAACCCGTCGTCGCGTACGACACTGTGACCAACCAGGTCCCGAAGGTAAAATCCTCTAAACGGGATTTCGGGGCGTCACAAACAATTAGGGCTATTTTATATTAAATGTAAGGAGTATAAGTTATAAATTATACATGGCTTGGTGCTGTTTTAACAAATTGTTGTGAAAGTTCCCCAATTGGTGAAACTAGTAGATGAACTCTTAATTGAACTACTATTTAATGGACATGGCAAACTTGGCTTAAGTTTAACAATAATACTTTTACTGTTTGGGGGATTATCGAGTACAGACTTAGTTTACGAATAGAGACTTATCGGGGATAAATATTTGGGATAAAGAATGATTCGATGGATATTTCCTTATCTCTATAAAGTAAGATTATAATATTTTTTGTATGGCTGTTGAGTGGCCTTATTGACCTGTGGTGTCAATAATTGGTATTTTGGCAAGTATATTTCAAAGTACTAAAATAACAATAATGCTATACGACAAAGGAATACATGTGGGAATTGTGGTATTCATGACAAGATGTGATTTGAGATACCTACGTGTATATAGAGATGCGATATATGTATTGGTTGAGTACATATGTGATATATATATATATATAACTTACTAGATATTCACTATTTTCGTAAACTATGCTATTTTGAGCTCGGACATGCACTAATGGTCAATAGAGTTGACTTAGCCTTGGTGACTACATACCCTAGTCCACGTAAAGAGACCCTACTATATTAGCAGTATACTCTATGATCCGTGTAGAGGGATCCCGCTTTGGGAGCGGCATACTCTATGGTCCAGCTAGGGGGACTGCGCGAGGTGCCTTACCTTGCACATCTAGGTTATACACGGGGGACCCAGCCTTGGGGGCTGCATACCTTAGCCTTGGGGGCTTAGCTCGCGATCGCTGTGCACAGTAAAAAAATCCTAGATGATGGATATGAAATAGACGGATACGAGTTTGTGGTTAAGAGATTAATGCCTACACTCACCTCGCAGTCCTATTTATGAATGATATTATTTTACTATCATACTCATAGATAATACTACTATCCTACTTATATCTAAGTGATCCATACCTTATCGTATTTACGGGGATGGGATAGCACTTGAGGTGCAATGTATACAAAGCGATTTTCATTACATTAATATCTATAAAAAGTTATATGAATGGAACCAAAATGTAAATTACTTTCCTTATCTCATGTCGCATTTTCTTATACAAAACCTTATAGTTTCCACTGAGCCCATGTTTGGCTCACTCCCATTTTCCAAAGTAGTCTTGCAGGTATTCGGGGATGGTACGCATATAGAGTTTAGATACCTTTGACGGCCTTAGAAACTTATAATTGTCCGAGGATGATTACATTTGTTGTATATAACATTGATTTGGGCATTTTGTATAATTTTGATGGATACATAAATACAGGATCGTTTGATATTGCGTATAAATTGAACAAAAAAACTTTTGCTAAAACCCTATAAGAATAAAGAGATTTCACCTTTGTGGATCATGTAGAGGATCCATATGAGGAGACTAGGGTTTGAAAGCATCATATTACGATTTGGTCAGATTTTTTTAATTCTCGCTGGGCTGCGAAAATCGATTGTTTTCGCCATCGAAACGACCTCTGATCGTCCTGATTTTATGCATAGTGGTGGTAACTTTGCGTTCTGAACGACATATCCAAAAATCAGCCCGATCCAACGGTGCAATCAAAAGTTACGATTAATTTATGACTGCTGTGCCGAAAACCTAAAGATCTTCTATCGTATTCCTTTCGCCATCAAATCTTGCACCAAGTGTGGGCTATGGTATCACCAAGATTTTCTCCTCTCTCAATAGAACAAACCCTAACTCATAAGAATTATTGTTATCTCGAGAAGAGATAAGGCCGGCGTATATATAAGGCTACGATAGGGACCTTAAGGAGAAATAAATGTTTGGGCTTCCTATGGAAAGTTGGAATCCTAATTCCACTATGAATTGGTTCCTTCCATAAATTATAATTCACACCACTAAAGAATTATAATTGCACTCCCGTCCTTATCTCAAAATTATATTTCGAGCTCCTCATTATTAAATACTTATTATTCTCCCCACGTTAAGATTACAGATAACCATCATTTAAATTAAATTACTGACAATTATATTTAAATGACTTCTTAATCCTTGAGCCTACCACTTAACTTGTTTGACATGTCGGATTAACATAATCCACCTGCAGGGTTTGACATGATCAAAACTTATAAGCTTCTCAAGGGGCTATCATCAATCCCTATACCGGGACGTGGATTCTGTCAATAATTAATATTCATCATATATATAGTATCGTCATCCAATTCACGAAGATTATTGATTCATAAATGAATCTCACTTTTAATGAGTCAAAACAACAAACACTACATATATATGTCTATTAATTATTTCAAGATTAAGAGCATAAGTAATCATAATAACCATGGGATTTTAAATTGTTTATATAGTCAGTATAAAAACAATTAACCCAAACTGGTCCTATTCAATACACACAAAGTGTACTAGCACAACGAGTTAAAACTATACCGTTTCCTGTAGTTAAAAGGGTAAATTACCAAAAAATACAATGTACTTTACCCGTTTTTATAATTTGGGTAATATACAATTTTCTCGACATTAGAAACATTGTACTTTATTTATTTTTTCATTTTGGGTAATATTTTGGGGGTTATTATTACCCAAATTGTCGAGAAAATTAAAGTACAATGTTTCTAATGTCGAGAAAATTGTATATTACCCAAATTGTAAAAACGGGTAAAGTACATTGTATTTTTTGGTAATTTACCCTAAGATAAACTACTAAAACTAGTGCTACAATCCTACCGATGGGTGTCCAATTCCATCTAAGACTGTGAACCATTAAACTTATATTCCACAAGAACCGATGATAAGATCTTCTGTGTGTAAGCTATACTCTACACACCAAATCATCTACTATATGGAATAACAGACACACATGCACAATATTTAAAAAAATAATATAATGCAACCATTGCCCATACATATTCTCATTAAAATAGCAAAACCAAGTTTATAACATATCCAAACCAACAAAAAAATTATGGCTTTTAGTATATCACTCTAACAATCTCCCACTTAGACTCAAAGCCATGTAGCTATGCATCTCACTCTCATTCCCTCAACGTGAACACTCTATGTGTTTTCCTTTATTATGAATCCTCGGCTCTTTTGAGTTTGCAACCGTTTCACTATTATCAAAATAAAGTGAAATAGCTTATAACGCTGAAGGTGCCACATCTAGATTCATATGGAAGTTCCTGAGCCAAACAGCTGCCTTAGTTGCTCCTAAAGCAGCCACATATTCAGCTTTCATGGTGGAGTCAGCAATGCTTGACTGCTTGATACTCCTCTAACCAATGACTCCACCCCTTAGAGTAAACACATAACCTGAATTTGATTTTCTGGAATTCTAACTTCTGACTAAAAATCCTTGTCTGTGTATCCAACAGGTACTAGACTGTTTGCCTGATAAATCAACATAAAATCTTGAGTCCTGTTAAGGTACTTAAGTATATGTTTTACCACAGTCCAGTGTTCTTTTCCTGGATTAGACTGATATCTGCTAACCATATCAATGGTAAAGAAAATGTCTGGTCCAGTACACAATATAGCATACATGAGGCTTCCCACTGCCGAAGCATAAGGAACTCCCCTTATCCTCTCTATCTCATCATGTGTCTTATGACATTGATCTTGGATAGAGTGATTCCATATCTAAAAAGGGATAAACCTTTTATTGGAATCTTGTATGCTAACTCTAGCAAGAATTGTATCGACGTAAGTACTTTGGATAAGCCTAACATCCTATTTTTCTAAGCTCGCATAAGCTTAATACCAAGGATGTAACAGGCTTCTCCTAAGCCCTTCATATCGAACTGACTTGTTAACCATACCCTCACTGAAGATAATATTCACATATTGCTTCCAATAAGTAATATATTATCCACATACAATACCTAGAATACCACCGCGCTTCGGCTGCGCCTTTTGTACACACAAGACTCATCTGAACATTGATCAAAACCAAAATATTTGATTTCATGGTCAAAACAGATATTCCAAGATCTATACACTTGCTTAAGCCCATAAATGGGCTTCTTCAGCTTGCACAACATGTGCTCTTGGCCTTTTGCTATGAATCCTTCTGGTTGCATCACATAGATCCTTTTATCAAGACTTCCATTAAGGAAACCTGTCTTGACATCCACTTGCCAAATCTCGTAATCAAGATGAGTCGCAATGGATAAGAGAGTCTGAATAGACTTTGGCATGGCTACCGGCAAAAAGGTTTCATCATAATTGATCCCCTTCTTTCTGAGTGATCCCTTTTCGCAATAAGCCTTGATTTAAGGCCGTCTAATCCTCTCTATCTTTTATATACCCACTTGCATCCAATAGGTTTTATCCCTTCGGGTGGTTTTATAAGATCCCAGACTTTGTTAGAGTACATGGACTCTATTTCAGATTCCATAACCCTTTGCCATTTTTCTGTATTTTTATCTTGAAGTACATCATTGCAGTTAAAAAGGGTTTGTTTCTTGTTCATTAGGGACCTTGTCATAAGACTCTCCCAAGAACATAAAACGACCAGGTTGACGAATAACCTTCCCACTACGACGAGGCACTACTTGTGTTTGTGTACATTGTGCAAATATTGAACATACTAACTCACTATCCACACATTGTGCTGGTTCAAGAAGCTACGTATTAGTGATTTGTTCAAGATGTGCACAAGTATCGGCAATCCTCCCACTACGACGAGATAATGGAATGTCGATATCCATTTACTGTGGTATTTCCTCTTGTACTGAAGGTATAGACGAATCGTGCCCTGTTTTTTTTCCTCTTATTTCCACTACAACAACACTACTCTTGGGCATATGGTCTATGATATAATCCTCTTCTAAGAATCTGGCATTGATAATAATAACATTATATTCTTGAGGATTATTAAATAAACCACGCTTGGTTCTTTTTGGATATGCAACAAAGAAACACATCTTCGTTCTTGATTCCAACTTATCCGCATTACCTTTCAGCACATGTGCTGGACGACTACCCCATAGCCTAATATGCCGCAGTCTAGGCTTACACCCAGTCCGCAATTCTATGGGTGTAATAGGTACTGACTTTGATGGTCCCAAGTTCAGAATATATGTAGCTATTTCTAAAGCATATCCCTAAAAGGAATTAGGTAGGTCTGAATAATTCATCATAGATCTTACCATTTCTATAAGAGTCTTATTCATTCTTTCTGCTACACCATCATGCTGTGGCATTCTCGGTGCAGACAACTGAGATGTAATCCCGTTCTCTAAAAAGTGTTCCTTGAACTCTCCCAAGAGGTATTCACCACCACGATCTGATCGTAATGATTTGATACATTTTTCTAAACGCTTCTCCGTTTCTGCCTTGAATTCTTTGAATTTCTCAAAGACTTCAGACTTACGTCGCATTAAGTAAATGTATCTATACTTTAAATAATCATCTAGAAATGTGATGAAATACTCAAAGCCTCCTCTAGTCTGGACATTCATGTGACGATACAAATCAGAGTGAACCAGTTTTAACTGTTCTTTAGCGCTATTGCCTTTTGCCGAGAATGATTTCTTAGTCATTTTACCTTCTAAATAGGATTTACAAACTGGAAGTACCTCCACTTCCAATGAACCTAATGGTCCATTTTCGACCAGTTTTTGAATTCTTTTTATATTAATATGACCAAGGCATAAGTGCTAAAAATACATTTGGTTCATTTTAAAGGTTCCTTTCTCTTAATTAGTAAACTATTAATGCTATTCAATTTACTCAGTTGTAGTACTGACAAGTCAGGATTAATAATTTAAAGATCAATCACTAATGTATCAGAACAAACAAACTATTTATTTTTTCTAATGATAATTGATTTATCATTAAAATAAAATATTTGTCCTCAATCAATTTAGAAATAGAAATCAAATTCCTTCTAATGGAAGATACATATAGATATTCCTTAACCATTAATATCATATTCTGACTAGACTGAAGATAAATATCTTCTACTGCAACTGTTGCCACATTCGTAGGTATATGTAATTTTTTTTTATTTTTAAGTTGTCTGGTTTCTTGGAACCCCTGCAAAGTATTGCAGACATGATTAGTGGCTCCCGAATCTACACACCAGGTACTGGTAGATCGGACCACTAAACAAGATACAACAATAAATAGATGAAATTTACGTATGTTATTATAACGGTTTAGGAAATAGGGACAATCTTTCTTCAAATGCACTTTCTACTGACAGTGAAAACATTGGCCCATAGGCTTTTTCACTCCTCCTAGAGGTTCAGCGACTGTTGCACGCACTGCTCCTTGTGGGATTGCAGCTTATGCATTATTCTTCTTCGTTTCTTGCTTTTGGGCATAGAAGTTGAAGCTTTCTCAGCCACTAGAGTACTAGCTATCTTACCAAGGAGTTCCTCAACTGCTTAGAATTCTTTAAGAAGTTCCAATAACGAATAAAGCTTATTCATGTTGTAATTCTGTCAGAATCTCTTAAATAAATCCAACAGCGACTAGAGAATGATATCGACTTGAGTTTCCCCATCGATTTCAACTCCAAAGATCTCTTAGTTCATTCAGAAGACCAAGCATCTTCAAAACAAGATCTTTAACTCGGGTTCCTTCAGTAATAGTCGTGTTCATGAGGCATTTCGTCGAAACCTACCTTGCGGCATGATCCTGATCCCCAAAAATATCTTTGAGGTTCAATATTATGTCGTAGGCGGTGGCAAAAGACTAATGCTAATGTTGTAGCACATTTGACAAAAATGCCAGAATGTAAAACCACGCCATCTCATTAGCCTTTTTTCACCTCCGACAAGCCTGAGTTTCCTAATCGGTCGCCCCATAACCACGTTCTACTGGAAAAGACTCAGTGAGCACAAACTTATACTCTTTAACAGTAAGCACAATGTCCAAGTTCCCTTTTTTAGTCAATATAATTAGGTCCAATCAATTTGTTTTAGTTGAGAATAATTAAAAGTGGATCGAAAGAGTTTGCCATTTTAAAACTTGAGAATCACATACAAATTATGATGGACAGTAATAACTGATATGATCCGGTCTAGCTCCAATTTCTATTCAACCATGGTGGCTCGTGGCATTCTAAATGATGATCCATACCTGATGAATTACAAGGATAGAGCATGGAAATTCAAAAGGAATTCCATAGAATTTCAAGACTCCTATATTATTTCCTTTAATTATTTAGGAGTTTATTTTAGTTGTCTTATTTTATTATTCAATTAGGAATTAGATTAGTAGTTTCCTTTTTGAATAAGTTTCCTTATTATTTATTATTAATTTTCTTATTATATTAGGATTATTCTAGAAGTTATTATTTTCCTTTTCTATGTAGGAAATAGTTTCCTTTTTGAATTAGGATTCTTAGGCTTGTTTACTCCTATTTAAAGGAGGCACATTATTGTTTTAATATAAAGTTATGATGATTAATTAAATTGAGAGCTTTCTCTTTGTGTTCTTTAAGAGCATGTTGAACATGTTGAATTGAGTAAATTCAATTGTTCTTGACTTATCAATCTAGCAATCACACTAGATTGTGGCGTCATTCATTATACCGAGGTTCGCGCTTCTTTAAGCGTTGGGTTGAGGTTCCATCTTCCATCTTTTCGACGTATTCCAAGGTTCTTGCTACGTTTGTAGTTCAAGGGTTGAGGATCCATTAGCCTGGCTAGGAAAGACGATCCGGGTTCACATCATTGGTATCAGAGGAGACTTTTCTATCCAGGTTCTCTATCTTAGTTTCTTGTTCTTTCAATTTCGTAGTAGATTCTTGAAACCCTAGGCCTTCATTCTTGTTAATCTTATTCCAAAAAAAATTGTGTTAGGGTTTATAGATTCTAAAAAAAAAAAAAAAAAAAAAAATTATTCGGGTGAACAGTGCCGTGAACAGTGCGCATGAACAGTGCGTGAACAGTAATCGTGAACAGTGCGTGAACAGTAATCGCGATGAACAGTAACCGCGATGAACAGTGATTTCGCAAAAAAAAAAAAAAAAAAAAAAAACAGAATTCTGAATTGCTTGTAAACCCTAGAAAAAAAAATTGATTATTGTGTATAGGGTTTCGTTGTTTTGAATTGGATTACAACAAAGTTGGAATGTTGAAGCGAAAACCCTAGGTTGTTTATTCTTCGTCGAATAGCGATTCAATTGCTGCGAATTTGGGCGCTATTATTGAAATTGAGGATTTAAGTTGAACCCTAGAAAATTTCGAATAATATTCAATCGTTTGAGTTTGTTGATCCTTGTTGCATCTTCATTCTAATTGGGATTCTTATTTTGTGTTCCATATAAATCTATTTTGCTTGGAAAATCTAGAAAGCCATAGGATATTTGATTTGCATTAATTAAGGATTTGATTGTTGCCTATCGTTTGGAAATCTGCTTGCATTATTCTAGCAATTCTAGAAATTCGTTTGGCTCATTAATATTGCTAGAATTTGGTTTCTTGAGTCCTTATAATCATTGTGAAGGCGTTCAATCTAGGTGTGCGATTGGTTGTTGGGGACTTGCGATATATTCATATTGTTCAACTTGTTTTAAAAGTTCCAAGGAGAAAAATTATGAGGTTTTTTATTACTTGAGTGACAAACACGAGAGAAAAAAAAATGTGTGATACTTGAGTGATACACGTAAGGAGTGCGTGAGGAAATTTTTATTTCTTTATTTGTACTAATCCTTATTTTGGCAGCGCAAGAATGTCTTATTTTAATTTTGAGCAAAGTTGGTGTGATGAGGAGTTTAAAAGGGATAGTGCGCGAGTAAAAAATCTAGAAATTAGACGGCGCATGCGGTTAAGTGAAACTCCTAATGGGGAAAGGAGAAAACAAAATTTGGGTAGCAGCACGAAAAAGACTTCCTTGTTTGATGATGAGGATTGTTCTAAGTTTAACGAATTGTTTACCAAAACTTATGAGCAATTTAAGAGGAGGGAAAGTTTTGTGCCAAACCAAATTGAAGAGCATGCCGTAGAAGGTGAATTGCTAGCTGAATGTGGTGACCCAAGCGTGCGAGCGAATATATTTCGAACTAGATGCCTCGTGCAAGAGAAGGTGTGTAGTTTGATAATTGATGGGGGAGTTTACTCAAACTTTGCTAGCACAACAATGATTGAGAAGTTGAATCTGCCTACGTTCAAGCACCCGTGTCCTTATAAGTTGCAATGGCTGAATGATAATGGAGTGATAAGGGTGAATGAGCAAGTGCTTATTTCTCTTGGCATTGGGAAGTACAAGGATGAAGTTTTATGCGATGTGGTTCCAATGCAAGCCGGCCACATGATTTTGGGTCGACAATGGCAACTTGATAGGCAAGCCAATTACAATGGCGTTTCCAATAAATACTCTTTCAAGATGAATGAGAGAACCGTTACTCTTGTTCCATTGCCACCAAAGCAAGCTCATGAAGATCAAATGAAGTTACAAAAGGAGAGTGATCAAAAGAGAGAGAGTGCGCGAAAACAAGAGAAAAATGGTGAAGGAGTGGAAAGGAAAGAGAGCGAAGATGAAAAGAAAGAAGGAGAGAGAAAAATAAAAGAGAGTAATGAAAAGAGAGAGGCTGAGGTAAAAGAGAGAGAAAAAGAAAATTCAGTGATCTTTAGTGAGAATGAGTTTGAAAAAGACTTGAGTGAAGTGATGGAGATTGAGGCAAAAAATAGTGAATCGGAGGAAGAATTTTCAAATACTAACAATTTTAATCCCGTTTTGCCTATATATATTGTGTCTTATTTGCAGGGAGTTGGAGATCAACACCAAGGAAAAGTTGAGTTGGCACATGGCCAACAAGCTTTAAAGCAAAGAGTTGGTGAGTTTTCTAAGTTGGAATTGGTAAGTTGTTCTCCGAAGAAATTATTTGGATTTAAAACAACATATGGCTTGTTTGAATGGGTAACTAATTCTTTGATTTTGAATAATGCTTTTATGAGTTTAAAGAATCAAATTTTTGAGCCATTCTTGGGAAAAATTGTTTTGAAAGGCTTTGATCGTTGGAATGTCATACTGTCACATAGCAATAGTAGTTTGAATTGTTACTTATCAATTAGTTGGAATGATCAATTGCTTATGATGAGTTTTGATGCACTAACCGCTAACCTCAAGAAGTGCACTCTTGGCACGAATGAGACTATGTTTCTTTGCTTTGATGAGAGTGTTGTCGGTAAGCCGGATTTAGCGGAGGAGTTGCGTAGCATGGCAGCCGTGGAGCTTGATGAGTTTGAAAAGAATTCAGAGATTAAATGCAGAGGGGAGCAAGGAATTTCCAAGGCAGCCATGGAAGCGAGGAGGATCTTTGCAAAAGGAAGAGAAGAGATTCTAGCCAAAGAACCGGAGTTGGAAGTTGATGAAGTGGAGCATGTAGACTTCATTGGAGTGGACAAGTACGATTTCCATCCACAACATCAGCTAGGAAGTTTCTTCAATGAACTAAAGATGATCGAGTTGAAGCATCGCCTCAAGTTTGATGAATTCCATTTGTCGAAGAAGGCCAAGCAACAAACGGATAGATGTGGGTTGAATCAAGCAATGCATAGCAAAGATTCGAGGACGAATCTTCTTGAAGAAGAGGGGTATGATATGATCCGGTCTAGCTCCAATTTCTATTCAACCATGGTGGCTCGTGGCATTCTAAATGATGATCCATACCTGATGAATTACAAGGATAGAGCATGGAAATTCAAAAGGAATTCCATAGAATTTCAAGACTCCTATATTATTTCCTTTAATTATTTAGGAGTTTATTTTAGTTGTCTTATTTTATTATTCAATTAGGAATTAGATTAGTAGTTTCCTTTTTGAATAAGTTTCCTTATTATTTATTATTAATTTTCTTATTATATTAGGATTATTCTAGAAGTTATTATTTTCCTTTTCTATGTAGGAAATAGTTTCCTTTTTGAATTAGGATTCTTAGGCTTGTTTACTCCTATTTAAAGGAGGCACATTATTGTTTTAATATAAAGTTATGATGATTAATTAAATTGAGAGCTTTCTCTTTGTGTTCTTTAAGAGCATGTTGAACATGTTGAATTGAGTAAATTCAATTGTTCTTGACTTATCAATCTAGCAATCACACTAGATTGTGGCGTCATTCATTATACCGAGGTTCGCGCTTCTTTAAGCGTTGGGTTGAGGTTCCATCTTCCATCTTTTCGACGTATTCCAAGGTTCTTGCTATGTTTGTAGTTCAAGGGTTGAGGATCCATTAGCCTGGCTAGGAAAGACGATCCGGGTTCACATCAATAACTTTGAACACATATTTTAAATATGGCACCTCTGCCATTTCAAAAAGCGTTCGCCAGCAGCCTAAGACTTTGAACAATATGCCCCGTTAGTGAGGTCGTCTATTATTCATTATTTCTTAGACAGATGTAAACTTATTAAATTTTACTATCTAGACAATCCTTTATCCTCAAGCAATACATACTATCTAGACAATCTTTTATTGTCAAGTTAAATTTAAATAGCCGACTTTCTTTGGTCATACAAATAATAGTAGAGACTCAGTTGGAGAGCATACTATTATTTATATCTAAGTGTATACCATCATTTAATTTAATCCAATGATTCTGCAATTTATTCTTTCCGATATGGAGGTGAGCACTAAAACCCACACGAAAAATAAATCACATCATTTAAAATTATCAGTCAGTGAAATTTGTACAATGATTCCGCAATCTATTCTTTCCGATATGGAGGTGAGAACTATAACACACACGAAGAATAAATTACATCATCTACAAACCAATGATGGAGACCGTGGGATTTTTATGTGAAAAAATCCATCACCCACTTAGTATTTAAAACATTATTTTCTGAGGGTTAATAAAATTTTATATTAAATTCTAGTCAACTAAAATACAAGGGTATGAAATATAAAAGACGTGTAATAAAATTATTTTGCTGCTTTTTTTAAAAAAAAAAACTTATATTTTTCAATTACGCAAATTTATATTTATATACCCTTTTTTAATTTGACAAGAACTAAATATAAAATAAAAGGTGACCTAGGTATGGTCATGTATCCATGTTGTCCAAAATTATAAGGAAACCTAATAATTAAACACATATGACCAACACACAATCACACAAAGCATTAAACCATTCAATAATAAGAATAATTAAATCCCTACTGTTATGGTCCAAGCTTCATCATCCCTAGTCTGTTGAAAACCTGTCACGACCTACGTCGCCACTTCACTGACTATGTCGGGAATCAACTTTGGTGGAAACGCCTTCTTCAACGTTCTTCGTTAAAGAAACTACAATCTTAGATACAAAGGTTCTATGCCTCCATTTAAGGAGTTCACACATAAACTATTATATCTAAACTATAAATAAAATTACATAGATCCTATGCCACCTTTTAAGGAGTTCACAAATCTGATCTAAATTTAATTTACAACCATGAATAAAACCCAAATCATCATGCACATTAAAATTAACCACGAATAAAAATATCGTGGGATCCAATCACATAAAACATAATTATGTGACCATAATAGCGGGACAAGAACACTGCAAAATAAGGGTTAGCGAGTTCTACATTCTATCCAACAACAACATGCATGAATAGATTTAATTGGACAACATGGCTAGTTCAATCCGTACGCAGTATCAAAGAAAACCAATCGCTTTGATACCAATTGATGGATACATAAATACAGGATCGTTTGATATTGCGTATAGATTGAACAAAAAAAACTTTTGCTAAAACCCTATAAGATTAAAGAGATTTCACCTTTGTGGATCATGTAGAGGATCCATATGAGGAGACTAGGGTTTGAAAGCATCATATTACGATTTGGTTAGATTTTTTTAACTCTCGCTGGGCTGCGAAAATCGATTGTTTTCGCCATCGAAACGACCTCTGATCGTCCTAATTTTATGCATAATGGTGGTAACTTTGCGTTTCGAACGACATATCCAAAAATCAGCCCGATCCAACGGTGCAATCAAAAGTTACGATTAATTTATGACTGCTGTGCCGAAAACCTAAAGATCTTCTATCGTATTCCTTTCGCCATCAAATCTTGCACCAAGTGTGGGCTATGGTATCACCAAGATTTTCTCGTCTCTCAATAGAACAAACCCTAACTCATAAGAATTATTGTTATCTCGAGAAGAGATAAGGCCGGCGTATATATAAGGCTACGATAGGGACCTTAAGGAGAAATAAGTGTTTGGGCTTCCTATGAAAGTTAGAATCCTAATTCCACTATGAATTAGTTCCTTCCATAAATTATAATTCACACCACTAAAGAATTATAATTGCACTCCCGTCCTTATCTCAAAATTATATTTCGAGCTCCTCATTATTAAATACTTATTATTCTCCCCACGTTAAGATTACAGATAACCATCATTTAAATTAAATTACTGACAATTATATTTAAATGACTTCTTAATCCTTGAGCCTACCACTTAACTTATTTGACATGTCGGATTAACATAATCCACCTGCAGGGTTTGACATGATCAAAACTTATAAGCTTCTCAAGGGGCTATCATCAATCCCTATACCGGGACGTGGATTCTGTCAATAATTAATATTCATCATATATATAGTATCGTCATCCAATTCATGAAGATTATTGATTCATAAATGAATCTCACTTTTAATGAGTCAAAACAACAAACACTACATATATATGTCTATTAATTATTTCAAGATTAAGAGCATAAGTAATCATAATAACCATGGGATTTTAAATTGTTTTATATAGTCAGTATAAAAACAATTAACCCAAACTGGTCCTATTCAATACACACAAAGTGTACTAGCACAACGAGTTAAAACTATACCGTTTCCTGTAGTTAAGATAAACTACTAAAACTAGTGCTACAATCCTACCGATGGGTGTCCAATTCCATCTAAGACTGTGAACCATTAAACTTATATTCCATAAGAACCGATGATAAGATCTTCTGTGTGTAAGCTATACTCTACACACCAAATCATCTACTATATGGAATAACAGACACACATGCACAATATTTAAATAAATAATATAATGCAACCATTGCCCATACAGATTCTCATTAAAATAGCAAAACCAAGTTTATAACATATCCAAACCAACAAGAAAATTATGGCTTTTAGTATATCACTCTAACAAATTTATTATGCCATTCAGATATGTTTCCACTTTTATGTGTAAATATTGTAAATCCTATTGATTGATTGGGACCTCGTTGGAAGACTTGTTTGAATTAAGAATTGATTGATTTAGTTTATTGATTAAGGACTTTATAATTGTGGAGTTAGATTTCTGAATGAAGCTTTTCTTATTATTTATAGGTTTGGATTTGTTATACTTACGAACTCTACATACTAATTTTTTTCTTAAAATGGGACTTAACATATGATTTTTTATTAAATAAGTTTTAAATTTTGTATTTCAAACATGCCGTCGCGTACGGCAGCGTGATTAACCGGGTTTCGGAGGCCTAAAACCTCATAACGGAATTCGAGGCTTCACAGCATAGGTTATGGTGTTCTCCCATCTAGCTACTCCATTAGTTATGTTTGCTACTTTGATTCTTAATATCTTATGTTCATTATGAACCGGCCAACTAATCTCATCAACTATACATGTCCACACATACATATACTACATCTAAGGGTCAATAGTAGTTAGAACTTTCCATTTTATGTATAATGGTTCTCTATATGTACAAGGATCCATTCAATAATGTCCACATTCATTCTTACATTATTTACAATACATCCGAGGCATTATATAAAACAACATAAGATGATACAATAACAATAATTACAATCAACAATATCACATCGGTCCTTGTATCATATCTCTAGCATAATGCATCAGTTTCACCCCGTGGTCGACTAGGCCCAAAGCAACGGATCCCGACGGGTCCCAAGTTCTAAGTATCCATGTCTCCTATAAGTGGAAAGTGGCTCAGGGACTTGGTTCTATCAAGTAAGTCATTTGGAAAAACCGATGCAAGACATTTTTCCAAGAACAACACTCCAAATAGTTAACGAGAAGAACACCCATACAAGCTGACTTTGACATTTGAAAGGAACTACATCAGTAGACTACCCTAGCAGGGTGGTGTGTAACACTCACATATGGATTATATAGTAATGCCATCGTATTTGCCTTAACGATTCATCTAATCTCACTTAGGTAGTGACCTCATGTTGAATAGGGATTCTTCAAAAAATTTGCGGAAAGTAAAAATACCTAGTTGTATTAAATACTGGTTTCTTATCAAAAATGATTTGGTGATAACAGTAATAAGCAATAGGTTTCTACCAATTTTAATTTTGAAAAACTTATTTGCCCTTATCTAGAATGCAATAATAATCAAACAGTTTAAACAAACAAACAATACTAGAATTAACGAGGTATCCCTACTTACGTAGGACTAATCCTCAAAGACATTTTATTATTAATCACAAGAGTTTACAGACACGATAATCTCAATTACAAACTTACTAACTTGAGTCGCACAATAAGAGTTGCAGTTTCCACCTCCGGTGATTATAGATTGCTTCGAATCACTCGAATTCAAACACAATGCATCATGCGTCTCGGACTCTTTTCGATCTCTCATACTCACAAAGCAAGGTTTGGGATTTGTTTGTTCCTTTTAGAAAGAACTCACAAGTTTGACATGAAATATCAAACCTCAGGTGGTGGAGAAAATTTGCATTTCAAAAATATGGAATAAGGCTATATTTCATAAAGAAAAACTTATTAAAACAAGGAGCAAAGCTTTGTTTATATATGGAAATTTATTTTCAACAAGCTATGCAACTTGTGTAGAAAATTTGCTCAAAATGGGTTGTCAATCAATTAATTTTCTGCCCTTGGAAAAAGGAGTTAAAAGATGTACGAAACAAGTGGGCAATGTTGAAAAATTAACTCAGCAGGATTTTGATGCATGGACTGGTCTAACATATTTGCATATCAGTCTGCAGCTTAAAATATGTAGGAAGGTTAAATTGCGGATCGGTCTCAGAAAAGGCCATACCGGTTTGCAGTTTAAAAACTACTACAAAACTGATGCGCGGACCGGTCTCAGAAAAGGCCATACCGGTCCACAGATTAAAAAGCTGCTGCTGTTTGATTTTTTCAACTTCAAAGTTTTCAAAGATTTTTACCAAAACTCAGTTAATAGATTTTGGTTGAATTTTAACTAAATTAACACTTAAAATATTCTTGGTTTTCACAAAAGATTTGACATTTTTCAAAGGTGAAATCCAATAAAGATTTTAAGTTGAAATTCGAAATTTAGTTTTAAAAACAAGGATTTTAAGTTGAAATTTTCTTAACCACCTAGGATTAAATAACTCAAAGCTCACCAACCCGATGTGAATATAAGGTGAACACGAGCGACACAAAATATTCTACAAAATACAAATTGTGTTTTTGTCGAGAGAATAATGCCAACTAAAAATAGACCTAACAATCTCCCCCTTTGGCCATTCCCAGACAAAACACATTATAACATAAACAGACTCAATGATTCGATAACTATAAAGACACAATCCCGTACGTACTTACAATTACAGAAATCAAGAAGCCTATTACAATCTATAAAATTTGAGATATGCCAACACCTCAAACTTTAGATGGTTACAGCAAAATTTCACTTCTCAATATCTGAATCAAACCTGAAATACTCAATACTAAATATAAGAAGCATGTGAAAAAATGTATCCCCTTTAATGAAACCAATTCAAATCAATTCGGATAAGGTTAAACACACATCTCATACATCACATACATCACAATGCAACCTAAAATTTACTCCCCCTTTTTGTGAGGAATTGCCAAAGAAAAGACAAAATAATTACAAATTACAGCAAATTAAAGAAATAAGAAACCATGTGAACATAATAACAATACCAAATATTCGCAATGACAAAAACCATAACCAAGTTGTGATGGAATATATATATAAACAAGCAGAATTATCATCAATCCAATAGTTAACAAAAACCATCAAACAACTAAAAATTTAATAAGTCTAGAAAGGGACGATACAACTAAAACTTTGTTATCATAAACTAAAACTTCAGACTATCACTAGATGAGTCTTCTTCTTCGTCATCACTGTTCGCGGCCTCTTCGTCTTCTTCCCCATTTTCTGCTTCAGCGGGGGCTGGTGATGGAGGAGCAGGAGCCTCGATGTCGTCATCGGAATCAAAATGAGGAATGTTGAGATGCTTCCTGATCTTATCCACCTTTTTCATTATCTTCTTCAAAAACCCGAACAGCCCTTGAGCATCCGACGAAGGAGCCGTTGGCGGTGCGGTGCAACGAGATAAGCCTTGGATGATCCTTCATTTACTTTCGGTTGGTTCTTGTGCTTTCATTTGTAGGAAGCGATCATCGGCATCATTGGCAGCTCGAACATAAATGGGTGCTTGAGATAGGGAACGGTTCCAACCTCCAATATTGTAGGTTCCCTTGGAAGGTTTCACGCAATTTCCTTTGTATAACGCGGGACTTTGTAAAAATGGACCATTATTTTTGTTATCAATGAACCCATTACAAGGGCGTTACAAGAACCGAAGCCATCTTGATATAAAACCAAACATGCCGCAATATCCTCAAATATCAGATCCCCTAAATCAATAGACAACCTAATTCCAATGGCATATAGACGAAGGGAATCAAAGACATTGAATTTGGAGTGATGGGTGTCGTGACCTATACAATGATGGTAGATGGAATAGAGAATCCGATAGTCAGGCAGAAGGAACCCAATGTTAATCTTAGGAAGACTGTCCCATTTATGTGCGATACCCATCAAAATAGAGAGAACATTATCGATATTAATGTCAACCGATGGGTGAAATAGAAATTGAGGATTTTCAATGTGGGGAAGGGAATGGTACTCACGAATAGTAAAGGCGGAAATAAACACTTCTTGGCCCTTAACCCAACTAACTATACGATGAGAATTGGAGTTAGAAATAGGTTGAATTGAGCCTCGGAAATAGAATTCCCGCACAATATGGGGATTACAAACGTGATTTTCTAAGATGGGAGTCCAACCCCGAGCGATAATCCAGTTATGAACATTGAATAGGATATTTGGATGTTTGAGATTAGGAACGAAATCATCCATTTTGAATTCCCTTTCACAAATCACAGAAAGCTCCGCAAAACGTGATCCATACTCTCTAACGTCATCTTGGCTTTGAAACTGAGGGAAAAATCGACTTGGAACATCATGATGTTCAAATTGAAGTTGATAAACAACTTGTGAAGGGTCGAAATGAGGCATATTGGGAATACAGAGGCTTTCCCTTTGTCTTTGGATTTAAAGGTTTTACGAGGACGCTTGACAGGGGGTTGTGTAGGTTGAGGGTTTAGTGGTGAACCAGTCCCCTGTGGGGTTAAGTTCACAATTAAGCCGCTTGGTTTTGGCCATGAACCAACACAATAAAAGCAGCAAACAAAATAAAACAACACATGCAAGAGCCACAACTGCGAAATTAATGATGAGATGTAGGGAAATAATCAATTTCAATCTGAATAACAAGCAAAAATGTCCAAAAGATAGACACTAAACCATTTTCCTAATGCAAGCCCACAAATACGCAAAAATCCCCAATATTAAATCCTAAATAGATAGAATGGAAGCACAACTAGGGAACCCTAGAAAAATCCGAATAAAGAACCCTAACTTGAAGGAAATTAAACTAGGATGGTGAAAAAGTATGCTTTTGAAAACCTTACCTGAGATTAGAGAGACCAAAATGAGGAGAATTGCAGGGTGAATGACAATGGAGCCACAACTATCTTCAATGGCAATTTGGGGAAGAAATCAAGCGATGAACAATGGTGAAATAGAGTGGTTGAGAGATGTAATAGAAGTAAATGAGAAGGTCAGTTTTGGGTGTGAGAGGAGAAACGAGTGAGATGAAAGAGATAGAAAGAGAGAGAGCGGTTTTAAAAATGAGATTTTAAAATCGCGATTTAAAGTTCTAAAAATTGCCCCTGTATCACGACATATGCCAAACTGGTATGACAGATCTTAAGACCGGTCCACGTACAACTTTGAGACCCAAACATTTGCGCCGGACCAGTATGAGAGATAGGGAGATCGGTCCGCAAGGAAACTTTGTGAGAAAACTAGACATGCGGACCAATATAGAGAAACTGAAGACTGGTCCGCAACTTTTTTTTTTCTTAATTTAACATTATTTTTTATCAAAGTAAGTTCAGAATATATCCTTTGAATAATAACTAAGCATGAATTTATGTACTTTTCCTAAATATAGTTCAGTAACTATTCAAAATGTTCAAATTAATCAACACAGAGTTCCGAAATATATCCTTTTGTGCAAGAATCTGGATCAAACACTTAAACAAATTAAGTAAAATGAGTTTAGAACATTATTGCGGACACATATATACATGAATGCTTAGAAAACCTCTAAATCATAGCCATATTCAACTTTTCCTTCGTAGTGCACTCATAAAAACCTATTTTTTTATTTAAATATACAAATGGAAGCAAACTTAGAATTTTTTATGGAGGCTTTCACCGCGTAGTGGAGGCTAGCTATACACCATTTGGGAGCTACGGTTCTCCTTCCACTATGGTAGCCCTTTTTCATCCCCTGTACATTTTTTATCTCACTTGCTTGACTTTTATACTTTTTGATCATTCACTACATCATCTCCCTTTATTCAAACACGATAATTTTAGATTCTTTTTCTCTAATCAATCCATATATAGAAGCTTTTGAGAAGTCAAATAAAAAGCATGAAGCTTACCCCCATGTGAATACTTGAATGCAAATATGTAAATCGTGCAGTGTAATGAGAGGGATATATATAAAACTCTTATGAGATTAAAAAAAACATTCTACCGGTTATTAAACTTTTAAGGATAGATAGGATAGAATCTCATGATAGATATTTTTATGACAATTAGGAAATATTTGAAAATAAATTGATACAATTGCAACAAGAATTTTTTTTTTCTTTTAAAAAAATCAACTATTCTTTATAACTAATGGTACCTAAGCAAAGAGCTAAAATCGACCGGAGTTATAGGATTCCTACTTGAATCATTCGATGAAACATGCACCCAGAGACTTCCTAAGATTAAGAAATGTGGCACTATCTAAAGGTTTTGTAAGAATATCAGCAAGTTGACTTTCGGTAGGAACGTATGACAAGGACACAACCTTTTCTTCTACCAATTCCCGAATGAAATGATATAGGATTTTGATGTTTTTTGTTCTTGAATGGTAGACGGGATTTTCAGAAATTCGAATCGTACTGTATTGTCACAGTAAACAACCATAGTACCTTGATCAATCCCGTAATCACACAATATTTGCTTCATCCAAAGAAGTTGCATACAACAACATTTGGCTGCAATATATTCAGCCTCAGTAGTGGACAGAGAAATGCAATTTTGTTTCTTGCTATGCAAAGAAATGAGCGATGCCCCCCATGAAAAGCATCCACCAAACGTGCTTTTTCGATCTTCCACATTTAGTGCTTAATCAGCATCCGAAAAGGCAGAAAGACAGGCATTTGTATCAAAAGAATACCATATGCCATAGTTTAGAGTCCCATAAACATATTTGATAATACGTTTAACTACAGTAAGATGGGACTCTTTTGGACATGCTTGAAATCTAGCACAAATTCTGACACTAAAAGCAATATCAGGACGACTAGTCATTAAGTAAAAAAGACTACCTATCATGCTAAGATACAATGTTTGTTCTACATCCTTGCCATTAGCATCTTTGCAAAGCTTTGTGTTAACACTTATTGAAAAAGTAGCATGTTTTGCGCTTTCTAAATTAAACTTCTTTACAAGTTCTCTAGCATATTTCGATTAAGATATAAATATCCCATCATTACGTTGATTTACTTGGAGACCAAGGAAGAAATGTAATTCACCAACCATATTCATTTCAAATTCGCGAATCACAACACTTGCGAATTCTTGAGTAAGTTCATCAATCATGGATCCAAAAACAATGTCATCCACATAAATTTAAGCAACTAAAATTCTTTGATTTTTATAACGAACAAACAAAGTTTTATCCACACTTTCTCTTGTGAATCCTTTCTCTATGAGATAGGATGTCAATCGTTCATACCAAGCTCTAGGAGCTTGTTTTAAACCATAAAGAGCCTTACAAAGGTGATAGACATGTTCTGGAAATTTAGGATCTTCAAATCCTTTTGTTTGCCGACGAATACTTCCTTTTGTAAGTATCCATTCAAGAAGGCACTTTTGACGTCCATTTGGTATAGCTTAAACTTGAGATGACAAGCTATAGCTAAAAGAAATCGAATTAATTCTAACCTTGCAACTGGAGCAAATACCTTTAACTTGTGTGTATCCTTGAGCTACTAACCTTGCTTTGTTTCTAGCAATGGAGCCATGTTCATCAAGTGTTGTGATACGACCTACGGTGATATCGCTCAAAACCCGCCAACACAATGAATTGGTTGTGCGAACCCTGACACAGACACACACGAAAACAGTAGCAAATTAAGAACCTAGATCGTTTCTACAATCAGATGAGGGTGGAAAACGAAGATGCCACAATCGGGTGCGAAATACCGATTGATAAGTCGGATGAACGCCACGGACAAACTGATAAGTTCAAGTAGTTCGTGAAGAACCAAAGAGGATTAAAATCACTCAATAAAATTATGAATAATGTCTTAGATAATAAAATAAAACAATGAACCCCCCTTTAAATAGGGAGAAGAAAACTTAGGCAACAAAAAACCAATCCAACAAGGAATCCTCAAAACAAATCCTAATCAAACAAGAACTAGTCTTTAAAAGAAATAACAATAATAACTAAATAATAAATAAAAACGTGTGGGCTTGACTCCACACTCTTGGGCCGCATAGCCATGGTCTTCTCACTCCAATTGGGCTTGAATAAGTGTAACCCAGCCTCCACTTTGTGCTCCACATTTTTCCCCTCCAATGGGCTTGATTGAGCCTTCTTCTCGAGCCCAAGTAGCTTGAATTAATCCATTAAGCTCAGTCTTTAACTTCTTAACCCGCGACCTTTTATTTGGGACCTGTTGGAACTTGGATGGCCTTTGAATTGTCTTCATTTTGCACAATAGCCTTGCCTCCATCATGTTGTCTACTTCCGATAAGGCAGTATCACCATCTTCAATGTTATCATAAGTATTGGACTCATGTTGGCTTTCAGTCTCTTCATTAGATTCACTTTCACTACTAGCTTCAAATGGATCAAAAAATTCTTCGGGAGGCTCATTGAAGTTGCACTTAGCCTTATCATCTACAACAATGTTGATAGATTCAATGAGTTTATATATAACCAAATTATAAGCACAATAAGCCCTGCTAGTAAGAGAATATCCTAGGAAGATACCTTCGTCATTCTTTGAATCAAACTTTATAGGATTTTCATGTTCTTTTAGAATGTAGCATTTACTTCTAAAGACACAGATATAGGCCAAATTAGGTTTTCTTCCATTCCAAATCTCATAAAGAGTTTGATTTGTACCAGGACGAAGATAAACCCAATTCACAGTATGATAGGTAGTGTTTACTGCTTCGGCCCAAAATCTCCGAGGAATTTTCTTTATAAGGAGCATAGAACGAGCCATTTCTTGAATGGTAATATTCTTTTTTTCAAGAATGCTATTTTGTTGTGGAGTATAAGGTGCTAAAAATTCATGCTTAACTCCAAATGATCACAAAATTCAACAAGTTCATAATTTTTGAATTCACCACCATTGTCACTTCGAATGCGAACAACGGTGAGATTTTTCTAATTTTGAATCAATCTTATGGCATTAATGATAGATTCACTAGCATCTGACTTTTCTCGCAATAATCGAATAAGGGAAAATCTAGAAAAGTCATCAACCATTATTAAGATATACTTCTTACCTCTGAGACTCTTGGTACGAATAGGACCCATGAGATCCATATGTAACAATTCCAAAATGTGAGAAGTGGCAAGAAATCTAGTCTTCTTATGTGAACTATGAATTTGTTTTCCCTTTTGACAAGTTCCACATATTTTAGATGAAGACTTTCCTAGCGATGGTAAGCCACGTACTGTAACGACCCGATCCCACCTCAGTACGATATTGTCCGCTCTGGGTAGCGTCCTAGACAGGCCTCAGCCCCAGGACATCTACCCTCGCGGCTTTGTTTCTGGGAGCTCACGACCAGCTTCCCAGGGGGTCACCCATCCTGGGATTGCTCTGGTCCAAGCACGCTTAACTTCGGAGTTCTCACGGGATCCGAAGCTAGTGAGCCTCCCAAAAGGCCTCGTACTTAATTAGCGACCATATCTTTACTTATATGGGTCTCCAAGGATCCCCCAACTTCCGGTATGGGATGCCCCCTTTGAGCTACCATTCCTCTACACAAAGGAGTACTCATCGCTCGAGCTACCATTCCTCCACACAAGGGAGTACTCATCACTTAGGGCGTCATATCCTTCCCACCAAGGGAATCGATGTCCTTGTCGACACACCGTACTCTGTGGGGTCCGCTCTGATTTCATTTGTAAAGACCCGGTCCCACCTCAGTACGATATTGTCCTCTCTTGGTAGCGTTCTAGACAGGCCTCAGCCCCAGGACATCTACCCTCACGGCTTTATTTCTGGGAGCTCACGACCAGCTTCCCAGGGGGTCACCCATCCTGGGATTGCTCTGGTCCAAGCACGCTTAACTTTGGAGTTCTCATGGGATCCGAAGCCAGTGAGCCTCCCAAAAGGCCTTGTACTTAATTAGCGACCATATCTTACTTATATGGGTCTCCAAGGATCCCCCAACTTCCGGTGTGGGATGCCCCCTTTGAGCTACCATTCCTCCTCACAAGGGAGTACTCGTCGCTCGAGCTACCATTCCTCCACACAAGGGAGTACTCATCACTCAAGGCGTCACATGTACTAAGCCTTTCTTAGACAATTTATCTAGATCTTTATTATTCATATGGCCTAGACGTTGATGCCACAACTCACATGAGTCGAGTGCAGCAGCGTTGCAAACAACCTTCGGCTGTGGAAGAATGCAGTAGCAATTATCTGCCAATCTTTGTCCATGTAAAATACACTTGTTACTATTGTTAAGGACTTCACATTCCTTACGTGTAAAATTTACACAAAAATTGTTGTCACACAACTGGCTTATGCTAATAAGATTAGCTATCAAGCCTTCCACAAAAAGAACATCATTCAAGGTTAGGAAACCAGATATCTAGATGGTTCATTTCCCAATGACGTTCGATTTACTCCCATCACCAAAAGTAACAGCACCATCTTTAATTTCTGACAAACTAGAAAATAGTGCTCTATCTCTATTCATATGTCTAGAACAACAACTATCAAAATACTAATGAGATGTATTTTGAGCTTTGAATGCAGTATGAACCACATCACACTTTAGTGAGTCTTTCCATGCCCAAATTTGTTTGAGTTTGGAATGACTTTTCAAGGAAGTTGCAGTGTTAGTGTTTCTCTTGGCTTTCTTCTTTCTAGAATTCCTTTTAGGGAGAGACAACTTTTCAACATTTCTAACAAGGCTTTCAGATTTACTAACCAAGTAATACATGAGTTTTTCAAAGACATTCAGATGACTATAGTGGGATTGAGGGTGGACATTTTGTAGTGTGTTGAACCTTAAGAAGCTAGAGTTTGATACGAGGTAACTTTAGACTAGCGATATCCTTGTGTCATGAAGATTTCTTGGAGGTTTATCTTATGGAATGGTTAGAGGAGAGATCAGGTAGTCGGGTAGATGGCTTCCGGTGGCTAGGATAGGAATCCTAGCAGGTTTCGCATGCACTCGCGTATGATTGCATTGCACTGCACGATTTTCAAGTATTGCATTAAAGCAAAGTATTTACTTTCTATATAAAGATGCACGCGTGTGTGTTTGCAATGTGTACTTTCATATATCAAACCTATATAGTTCCCATTGAGCTCGAATTTGTCTTATCCCATTTTCTAAACAGTTTTGCAGGCTTAGTATCTCGAGTAGCACATGACGTACGTGTATAGAAGTCTCTGATATCCGCAGGACTGTGTCTAGTCCTTTAGGAAAAAGGACTATATATGTTTTATTATTATTATTTTGTTTTTTGTAATTTGGCATTGTATATAAACTCTGGATTTGATGCATAAATGATATCCATTGTAAACAAGTGTTTTTGGTAAACTGATGTACGGGTTTTTATATATGGAGTGGTTTTAAATGTGAATTGCTTATGTTGGTATTTGTAAGTATTTGGCTTCGATCTTTACATGGGGGTTTGCTACCTAAATAAACTCCACATGCCAAAGTTTTGTAAAGCACGATTTCCTCCGGATTGTATTTTATTTCAGAAAAAAAATTTTAAAAGTTGTAATTTTTATATTTTAAACCCGCCGTCGCGCACGGCATCCATGATTAACAGGGTCCCGGATGTGAAAATCTCAGAACGGGATTCGGGACTTCACAGTGATTTTTTTTGGTATTCTGAGGTTTAACGAAAACAAGTTTAGTTTGTGATGTGGAAGGATTATTTTTATCAAAACCTAACCCTATTTTATCGTTAGGAAAACGAATAGGTCCCATAAGAATCTTCTCAAGCTTTTCGAAACTATTTCCAAGTTCAACCTTAACAAATTTAGGGTCCGTTCGATAACGTTTTTGAGAATGTTTTTTTAGAATATTTTCAAAAAATGAAAACAAAAAACAAATTTTCCCCGAACGAAAACAGTGAAAACATTTTTCGAGAACGAAAACAGTGAAAACGAATATTGCAAAAGTGAGAATGGAGAAAACGCCATTTTAGCCTTTTTGCGTTTTATGCTTTAAACGTGAATTCATTCTCCGAAAATATTTTTCGTGTTTTTGTCAATATCCCACTAAACGCATTTTTTATCTGTTTTTTAGCTTCAAAAAACAAGAATAGGCCTCTAAAAACGCTACCGAAAGGACCCTTAACCTCTTCTAATTCTTTTTCAAGATTTGGAATTTTTGACTTCAAGCTTTTGTCTTCTTTGGCAAGAGAAGTAAGATTGACTTTTAGTTTTTCATTCTCTTCAAAAAGAGATTATCTTGAGATTTCAACCTCATAAAACTTAACCAAAAGTGCTTCTTTCTAGGATTTTAGGGAATCGTTCAAAGATTTGCACTTTTTGAAAAGTTTCATCTTTTCATCAAATGTTTTAAGCTTTTTGGTGAGTTTGATGTTACACTTCTTGGTTTTAACTATCTCATTGCACATTTGGTCATAGGCTATATGGAGATCAAGTTCTTCTTCATTTTCATCATAAAAAGCATCAATAGATTCATGAGATGAACTATATTTAACGAGTTATGCTTATTTAGAAATTGAAGGTATTGAATGTTGCTCATGTCTGGCAACAAGAGTAGTAAATTGCTTTTCTTCATGGGATTGAGAATCGTTTTCATTATCGCTAAATGTAGCATTCATTGAGCGATTGGTTTATGATGTGGTCCTGTGTGACGCCCTTGTTGTGAATATGGGAACAATAACCAATTCCCAAATCCACCAATAAACTCGAGAAATCCCTTTCGGGAATTTCCACAAACACTTGGCGGGCGGAAACCGTCAAGCAATAGGATCTTAGTTCAAACCAAGTATGGCCAACACAAACTCAAGCAAATATAGATGGAAGATAAATAGCAATAACAAACAAGAGCAAAACAAAGCAAGAAAGAACACACCGTATTTTGTGGAACCCTTTGGGTCTTCCACCAAGAGGGAGCAACTTTATTGATAACCAAGAACTTTCAAGAATTCTCTCACAATAATCCTTACTCTAGATCAATGGAACAATCCTCCAAAGATCACCTCTCACCTTAGCTAAACCCTAGCCAAGCACAAATGTCTCTCTTTTTCACTCTTACAAAGCAACTCTCTTGCAAGTGTTAACAAAATAGAAATAAGCCTTCCTATTTATACCAAGTGAAAAAAACAAGACAATTTAGCTTATACCCGCCCAAAGTGCAAAAACGATTTTGCACTTCATTATGGGTGTTCTGCCGACTGCAAAAACCATTTTTCACTGGTGCAAAAACCGTTTTGCACTTTCACTGCTTGCATGAATTACAAGCCAAACACAACAATCTCCACCTTGGCGAGTAATCTCAAGCCAACCTCGATTGCTTCATCTCGGGATAAGAACCGTGCATCTCCTTAGAGATTATCCCGACACCTCCAAGGTCACACCCTCCTCCTTCAACATGAAGTGAGATTAAGAAGCTTTAGGCAATGCCTAAACTTCTCTGCGGTTACCGGTTTTGTGAGCATATCGGCCGCATTCTCATCCGTATTCACCTTCTCTAGAACGACTTCCCCGGAATTAACCCAATCCCGAACTCGGTGATACCGCACATCTATGTGCTTTGTGCGAGCATGATACACTTGATTCTTTGCCAAGTAAAGCGCACTTTGACTATCACACCGTAGCAAAATACTCTCATGCTTCAAGCATAACTCGCTCACTAAACCTTTCAACCATACCACCTCCTTCGACGCCTCCGTGAGTGCCATATACTCTGCCTCTGTCGTAGACAAAGCACTCGTTGCTTGTAGCATAGATCTCCATGAAACCGGTCCACTTGCCAAAGTGAACACATAACCCGTGGTGGACCTTCTTTTATCAAGACCCCCCGCATAATCGGAGTCTATAAATTCCGCAACACTCTCAGCCCCATCTTTTCGCTCAAACACTATACCCAAGGACTTGGTACCTTGTAGATATCGAAGAACCCATTTAACCGCATTCCAATGCTCTTTACCCGGATTCGACATATACCTACTAACCATTCCAACCGCGTGAGCTAGATCCAGCCTTGTACACACCATGGCATACATAAGACAACCAACCGCGCAAGCATACGGTGTTGTCGACATCTCGGCACACTCATTAAGAGAGGAAGGACATTGCTTTGCGGACAAAGCAAAATGAGGAGCCAAAGGAGTAGAAACCGGTTTCGCACTCGACATATTAAATTTCTCAATGACATGAGAAATATACTTCTTTTGCGAAAGCCACAACTTGCCTACCTTTCTATCTCTCCGAATCTCCATACCAAGGATCTTTTGTGCTGCCCCAAGATCCTTCATGTCAAATTCCCGGCCCAATTGCACCTTGAGCTCCTTCACCTTTGACATATCTCGACACGCTATAAGCATATCATCCACATAAAGCATCAACAAGATAAACGAGCCATCATCGAAGTTTCGAACATAGGCACAATGATCACCATCACACCGACGATAACCAATCCGCAACATAAATGAGTCAAACCGTAGGTACCATTGCCTTGGCGATTGCTTTAGTCCATACAAGGACTTCTTAAGCCGACAAACAAATTTTTCCTTACCTACTTCCTTGAACCTTTCGGTTGCGCCATGTAAATCGTTTCCTTCAAATCACCATGAAGAAAAGCCGTTTTTACATCCATTTGCTCAAGCTCTAAATCAAATTGAGCTACCATAGCAAGTAAAACCCGTATCGAAGTGTGTCTCACAACCGGGAAAAAAATCTCATCATAATCAACCCCTTCCTTTTGAGAAAACCCCTTCGCTACTAACCGTGCCTTGAATTTCGGTGCTTCATCTTTGTTGATTGCTTCTTTCTTCCTAAATACCCATTTAGAACCGATAATACTCCGGTCCTTGGGCCTAGGAACCAAATCCCAAACGGAATTCATTCGTAAAGCCTCCATCTCCTCTACCATAGCACCCATCCAACTATCCTTGTCTTCGACACTAATGGCTTGTTTATAACTAGTTGGATCACCCTCACTTGTAATAAGAGCATAGTTGACCTCGTCTTCCCAACCAAACCTTGAGGGTGGTTTGATTTCCCGTCGTGGTCTATCCCGTGCTATCGATGGTTCCGGCTCCACCTCACCCGGTATTTCCTCAGATTCCTCTTCTTCTAGCTCCACCTCAACCGCGTCGTCATTCGGTTGAATTTCATGAGAATCATCTCTACTACCGCTTGAAGATGCTTCACCACTTCCGGTAACCGACAGACTTGGAACTAGAATTGAAATCTTGACCGTATTAACCCCACCGTTATCATTGATCTCTTGGTATTCCCGTTCCTTAAGCAAGGCCTCCTCATCAAATGTCACATCCCGGCTAAATAAAAGCTTTCTCGCTACCGGATCCCAAAGCTTGAACCCTTTCACCTCTCCCCCAAAACCGAGAAAGATACACCGGTGAGCCTTCGGGTCATTCTTTGATCTCTCGTCGCTAGGAATATGAGCATATACCGGGCACCCGAATACTCTTAACTTAGAGTAGTCCACTTCTCGCCCCGACCATACTTCTTCCGGACATTTCAAACCAAGATTCACATTCGGTGACCTATTGACCAAGTATACGGTATGATCAACACAAGCCGCCCAAAATGTTTTCGGCAAACCCGCATGAATCCTCATACTTCTCGCCCTATCCATAATGGTTCGGTTCATTCTCTCCGCAACTCCATTTTGTTGTGGAGTTTTCTTCACTGTAAAGTGCCTTTTGATGCCGGCATTCTTGCAAAACTTCACGAATTCTCCATCCTTATACTCCCCTCCGTTGTCACTTCTCAAATACTTTACTTTTCGACCCGTTTGATTTTCCACCATAGCCTTCCACTCTTTGAATTTTTCAAAAACCTCGGATTTTTCCCTCAAGTAGTAGACCCAAACTCGACGTGCAAAATCATCAACAAAAGTCATAAAATATTTGAAACCGCCCAAAGAAACTACCTCTAAAGGGCCACACACATCGGAGTGAATATAATCAAGCATACCTCGGCTTTTGTGTTCTGCGGTATCAAATCGAACTCTAGTTTGCTTGCCCATCACACAATACTTGCAGAAATCGAGCTTGCACCCATGGACCCCCTTCAACAATTTTCGTCGATGAAGCTCCTCCATGCCCCGTTGGCTCATGTGGCCAAGCCTCATGTGCCATAACAAAAGCTCATCCCTTTCTGCTTCCGTGGAAACCGCCGCTCCACCAACCACCGTGGTTCCTTTCAACCTATAAAGGTTGTTTGTTGACTTTGTGCCGCGCAAAATCACCATTGACCCCTTCTTCACCTTCATAGCCCTGTCTTCGGCTTGAATCACACACCCTTTTGAGTCGAGCGTGCCTAAGGAGATCAAATTCTTTTTGAGAGCGGGTACGTGTCTAACATCACTTAGCGTGCGGGTCACGCCATCCCACATCTTTATTTTCACCATGCCTATACCGACAACTTTGCATGTAGCATCATTGCCCATGAAGATTTCTCCTCCATTGCATTCCGTGTAGTCAACGAACCAATTACGATTCGGGCACATGTGATAGGAGCATCCGGAATCAAGAATCCACCCACTACTTTGATCCGCTAAAAAACAAGTAAGAACATCGGTGTTAACCTCTTGGTCCACCTCTTGGTCCACCTCTTGGTCCACCTCTTGGGTCGCAACTCCCGCAACCTCCCTTGGCGCGTCCGCCCTCTTACCTTTTAGCTCCAGGCAATTCTTCTTGATGTGGCCTACCTTATGACATTTAAAGCACTCCCAATTACTTCGATCTCGTGATTGAGACCGACCCGTGCCTCTATTCTTGGCAGCCCGTGACCTTGACCGCCCACTTCGTTCACCACCACCACTCTTGGCAACCAAGCCCTCACTTGACGAAGAGCGTGCCCCGCTACCTCCCTTTTTTCATGGCCACGTGCGATTGGAGGTCCTTGACAACCTCATTAAACTTGAGCGTTGTCTTGCCAAATATCAACGTGGTAACGAAGTGATCATAGGAGTCCGGCAATGAAGCAAGCAACAATAAGGCGCGGTCCTCCTCATCAAATACAACATCAATTCTCTCAAGGTCATGCACTATTGCCTTGAAAACATTGATGTGCTTGTTCAAATCTTGCCCCTCCTTCATTTCCAACTTGAAAAGTTGCTTCTTGAGGTTCAACTTGTTGGACATAGACTTCCCTATGTACATCTCCTCCATTCTAGTCCACATATCCTTTGCATTCTTCTCCGACATCAAGTTTCTCAACACTTCGTCGGTCACATGCATCTCTATAGCGGACATAGCTTTCTTATCAATCTCATTCCATTGGTCTTCGGACATATCTTGCGGCTTTTTCTCAAGTCCAAGCAATGCAACTTGCAAATTTGATTGGACGAGTACCCCCCGCATCCGCCTTTGCCAAATACCGAAATTGATAACCTTGTCATAAGGCTTTATCTTAACTTCCATAGTGCTCCCAACACCTACAATGGTAGAAGAACTAGCTTGTGTTGCAACTACTCCGGTTTGAGTCCCTTCGGCCATTTATCGAACACTAGGCGCACAAACCTTGCACCCAATAGCTAAACCTTGATACCAAACACTAGGCACCAACCAAATCCTCTGATACCACTTGTTGTGAATATGGGAACAATAACCAATTCCCAAATCCACCAATAAACTCGAGAAATCCCTTTCGGGAATTTTCACAAACATTTGGCGGGCGAAAACCGTCAAGCAATAAGATCTTAGTTCAAACCAAGTATGGCCAACACAAACTCAAGCAAATATAGATGGAAGATAAATAGCAATAACAAACAAGAGCAAAACAAAGCAAGAAAGAACACACCGTATTTTGTGGAACCCTTTGGGTCTTCCACCAAGAGGGAGCAACTTTATTGATAACCAAGAACTTTCAAGAATTCTCTCACAATAATCCTTACTCTAGATCAATGGAACAATCCTCCAAAGATCACCTCTCACCTTAGCTAAACCCTAGCCAAGCACAAATGTCTCTCTTTTTCACTCTTACAAAGCAACTCTCTTGCAAGTGTTAACAAAATAGAAATAAGCCTTCCTATTTATACCAAGTGAAAAAAACAAGACAATTTAGCTTATACCCGCCCAAAGTGCAAAAACGATTTTGCATTTCATTATGGGTGTTCTGCCGACTGCAAAAACCATTTTGCACTGGTGCAAAAACCGTTTTGCACTGGTGCAAAAACCGTTTTGCACTTTCACTGCTTGCATGAATTACAAGCCAAACACAACAATCTCCACCTTGGCGAGTAATCTCAAGCCAACCTCGATTGCTTCATCTCGGGATAAGAACCGTGCATCCCTTTAGAGATTATCGCGACGACAGGTGTTAAGGTAGAAAATTTATAATTTATATAAATGAAAATTACTGATAAAGCCATATATTCTGAAAATTTTTGGCATGCGGAGTTTGTACTTTCAATAAAATCATCTCCTGTCAAACAATACGAATGTTTAAATAAAATAATATTTTCACATCTATTAATTTCTTGTCAAATAGAAATTATCATTCCAGTACAAAGTAATTCCTCTAATGAGGTCTCAATCTCATAAAAATTTTAGATATATGTGGCTTAAGAATTTAATAAGACACAAGTCGTTTCCAAACGACTTTGGTAATCCAACCTTCAGAGCTATGTAGACTTCGTAAGCTCACTGTCCCCAGGGAATACCTGCAAAACCTGGTTTGGAAAATGGGAGTGAGCCAAACGAGCTCAGTGGGAATTATAAGAGTTTTCATATAAGAAAATAAGTTAAAAACCATGCATGCATGCCATGCGATATAATGAAAGTAGTTTGACTTATGTGATACATATCCATAAGTGTTCTCCTTTCGTAAACCTCTCTTTGTATATAGATATATTTATATATATATATATATATACCTATAGATCCATCATATAAATGCAAAGAAAGCTGTTTCATGAGATGTATGCTAATGCTAACCCGGTCCCAAGAAAAAGATAAGAGAAATATACTAAAGTAAGTATAATCAAGGATATTGATCACAGTGTAGAAAGTACGTAACTCCAAGATATACATAAAATATAATAAGGTTGCATTTATGAAACTACAATGAAAACTATTCAAAATAATAATCAAGTATAAAAAACCTTATAACCATCATATCTCTTGTCCCCAAAGGACGTCATGTCGCCAAGTCACCGTGACCAGATCTTTTATCACATCAATCATATATAAAAGTCACATATAGGATTTTATATCTATTATGCACATAGATAGCCGACAAACTCGGGTTCTTCTGCCCCCAAGGCAGAGACCCCCTACCAGGTCCACCTAGATGGAAAATGCCCCCAAGGCAATATAATAATCTCATGTAGCCACCAAGGCTAAACACTGTAGTAATAACCAAATCTCTATCTGGTACGAACGGTGTGGCCAACCGATAATAAAATCCCGATGTAATCTCAATAAAATAAAACATCAAAATATGGTATACATGTATATATATATAGTATGTGTATTGCCATATAGATATATGTACATATGTATACCATAGCCTTGGTAGTGATGTTGTTGTTCTACTTAGAGCCGGTTTGCCAAGTCTGTTGTTTAGTAACTAAAACAAGAATATCAAGTATTTGGGAGGCTTAGTAGTTTTTCATAAATTGGGTACCAAGCCAGGTATCATGTAGCATTTATATAATATACAGTTTCTATATAAACCTCCCAATATGAGTTTAGTACTTTACTTGTTCAAAATAAAATTGTGGCCTTAACCTACATAGTTACGGACTGGCCTGGCATGTGACAATTCTCATAAATCATGAACTAGTAGGTCTAGTACAACAACAATATCACATAAATGCGTAACTATATGTTAAAAGTACCTTTAGTTTCAAATATAGCATTGTATGTGTGCGTATTAAGGTATAATGTTCACTATCGTACCCGTATATGAGGGTTTTGTACCAATCTTACCAAAAATCACGTAAAAATTGGGGCTTATTATAAAATCCATAATTTATAATCATATGAAGTATAAAAACAACCATTGACCCAAGATAATTTACCCCCAAACCCCATGAACATGCAAGTTGTGGAAAATTATACAAAATCAACACTTAAGCTTGGGTTTGTGATAAATAGTTTGTAATAAGTTGAAAACAGCTTTAAACACTATTGTTCCCACCTATTGAGGGTTAATCCCTTGAACTATTGCAGAAGAAATGAGCCGGAGAAGCGTAGATGCGAAAACTTCCAATTTGTAGCTTGAAAACCTTAGAAATGGAGGATGGAGATGCAGAAGATGATGAAGATGATGATGATGATATTGCTTTGGTGTGGGTTTGTGTGGTGAAGGTGTGTAGATGAAAGCACCTCAAACCCTCTCAAAATCACCTCTCATCTCTCTCTAAGAACTCTCAAATAGTGGTGTCAAATGAGGAAGAAATGAGAAAAAGAAATATATAAAAAATCTCGCCAGGTCGATGTAATCGACTACTTTCTATCCATGTAGTCGACTACCTAAGGTATTCGACCACCTCACTTCCCATGTAGTTGACTACATGGCCCTGAAGTGTGGATTTTTGCTTCCCTCAACTTTTTGGTCACCAAGCCGACTCCGCCCGTACTTTTCATCATCAAGGAGTGGGAATTGGGTCTCGTCCAAAACATGGAATTTGTAGAGGGTTATGAAAGACAAAGAAGTTACGGAGTTCCAAAGTTTGCCTGAAACAAAGAAATCATGTAAGACCAAATTTGTGATTTTCGAGCCGATTTTCGTCCGAGCAACCCGAAATGACTTATGGTCATTATAACACACTTAAATACCTTAATATGACTTATTGGAAGTTTCCAAACCATGCCAACCTTTCCAGAACCCAATTTGGCTATTCGAAGCCTGATTTTTCCTTGTACGTGATATGGGTTGTGATTTTCCAAGAGATAATTAAACGGGATGTCACATCCTGCCTAGCCCTCCGATCAATTTAACCAAATAATATTGTGCCTTCTTGAATGAAGGATTTAATAGGCATAGAGCCAAGGATAGAGCATGAAAGTTTAAAGGAAAAATTATTAAATTGCCTATTCCAAGAGCTATAAAGAAATTCCGCATCAATCATGCATTCCATGAGGTTCCTAAAGATTGGGCGTAGATGTTCAAGAGGTTAGAACAGCAAGGAGGCCCATTGGAATAATCTAGAAGATATTAATTTAAGTTGTTTCTAAATTAATAAGGCTTTTTGAGTCTTATTATTCTAAATTTTGGATATGTTTTCCCTCCAAATGTTTTCTAGATTGTATCAAATTTGAGGTCGATCAGAAATTAGGAAGGCCTCCATTTACTTTAATTGCTACGAAGGACATTTCGACTATAATTGTACGATAGACGAATTGATTCTTGATGATCCCATGTCTGATAAAGCCGAACTTTGAATATATTCTTCCCCACAATAAGACCTATCTACTGGTCAAATTGTAACTCATTTTTACTCTGGGAAGGCCTTCATTTGATCACCTGAAATGAACTCCCGATTTTCTGAATTTTCGGAGATCCGACCGTTTGATCAAGCTGATTTTCGAGTATGTTTCTCCTTTTGGTAATGTCTAATAACCCGCAAAATTTGAGGATGATCAGAATTGGGTAAATCTCCTTTAACAAGTTTCCAGGAGTTTTGACGGTTTTCAGTTTCAGCAATTTCTTGTAATTCTCGTAACTTCTCATCTGGACTTCTCTTCAGCTTCATTCTTTGACCTGTATCCTATGTACAAAGTATGTGTGCATCTAGGAATGCTCGTGCATGCATTCGTGTTCAAATATCCTATATCCTTCTAGATTTTCCAACCAAAATAGATTTATAAGGAACAAAGCACAAAAAAATTAAGAATCCCAACTATAAAAAAGATGCGACCAGGATCAATAAACCCTAACGATTGAATATTATTCAAAAATAATTAGGGTTCCACGGGAATCTTCAATTTTAACAATAGATCACAAATTTGCAGCAATCACAACGCTATTCGACGAAGCATAAAAAACCTAGGGTTTTCGTTTTCAATATTCAAACTTTAATGTATTCCAATTCAAAACAATTAAACCCTATACACAATAATCAAATTTTTTTTCTACGGTTTTCTTCAAGCAATTTTTGAATTATGATTTTTTTTTTCAAAAAGCACTGTTCACGCGTTACTGTTCATGCCACTGCTCACGCATTTTTTTCAGAAAACACTGTTCACGGCACTATTTATCGACACTGTTCACGATTACTGTTCACGGCATTGCTCACTCATTTTTTTTGAAACCCTAACACATATTTGGAATAAGATTCACAAGAATAAAGATTTAGGGTTTCAAGAATTTACTACGAAATTGAAATAACAAGAAATTAAAGATAAAAAACCTTGGATAAAAAAGTCGCTCTGATACCAATGACGCAATCCCGGATCGTCTTTCCTAGCCAAGCTAATGGAACCTTGACCCATAGTCTATAAAAATATTAGAACCTTTGAATTCGTCGAAAAAGATAAAAGGTGGAAACATCAACCCAACACTTAAAGAAGCGTTAACCTTGGTATGATCGAAGACGCCACAATCAATTGATGGAGAATTGATTGATAAGTCAAGAACAATTAAATTACTCATTCAACATGTTCAACAAGTACTTCAATAACACAAAGAGAAGCTCTCAATATTATTAATCTTCAAAACATAGTTAAAACAATGAATCCACCACCTTTAAATAGGAGAAAAAAACAATTAGAAACCTTATACAATAAGGAAACTAAATCTACTTAGAAAATAATAAATCCTAGAATATTCCTAATGCAATAAGGAAACTAATTAAAACTCTAAAATAAGCCCGATACATTCCTAACATAGAAAGACTCTAAATAATAATAATCTATAATCCTTGGGCTTTAAGAAATATAAAATAAATAATTAAAACTAATTAAATTCTTTAGCCAGCTGGTTGTGAAAACACGCAAGAACATAAGGCTAATTTCTTGTCTAAAGAGGGCTAGGTTGGATCACATTAAGCTCCATGCAAAATTCTATAACTGTGATTTCTGGAAAGAAGAAGTGAAATCCTTAAGACACGTTATCTATCATGGTAGCATCCCTATAGACCCAGCCAAAGTTGAGGCTGTGCAAAATGGCATCGACCCACTAATGTAACAAAAATCCGAAGTTTCCTTAGATTGGCTGGTTATTATCGATGTTTCGTCCAAGACTTTTCTTGTATCACTGTGCCACTGACTCACTTGTGACGCCCCAAATCCCTTTATGAGGTTTAGACCTCCGGAACCCTGTTAATCACGTGCCATAGGTGATGGCGGGTTTGAAATGCATAGCGAAAAATTGATATATTAGAAAATTACATGTAAGGCCACATTTTTTAAAAAATTTGGCATGTGGAGTTCGTATTTTCAATAAACCAACATCCGTAAAATAATAAGATAAATTTTTATATCTAGAATATCAATTCCACATTTCTATAGTCCTTAATCAATACAATAAGGTAAATAATCCTTATATCAAACAATTCCTCCAACGAGGTCCCAATAGTTAAATAATAAGGCCTTACATCTTATATGAATTGAAATGGATACAATTTAATAATACAAACAACACTAATAGTACTAATATATATAACTCTTAAGTAATAAGTCATCCATGGACGACTACATCTGTTTATGGTCATCAGAGGTTTTAATCCGTACTCGTACCGCCCAAGGAAATACCTGCAAAACTGTTGGAAAATGGGATTGAGCCAAACATAGGCTCAGTGGGAACTATAAGGTTTTTGTATACAAAATAATTTCTAAAACCATGCATGCAATGCATCATAATGAAATTAGTTTTGTTACCATCATGCGTATATATATATACCATTTCTATGACTCTTTATAAATATCTATAGGTTTATATATTGATGCAATTAAAATCATTTTACATGCAATGCATACCAAGTGCGATCCTATCCCTTAAAATACAAGAAAATATGTATCCAAAGGTACTACCAAGATATAAGTAATTCGTAATAATAAGGTATATACATCTCCAAAATAGAATAAACCAAAATAAGGAAGTATATCTTATTAATAAAAGGGCATAAAAAAGTATAGTCGTAAAACAAACATAGGCACTAATCTCATTCAACTGCTCATCTCGTATCCAACATCTAATCTAAGATTTATTCTACAGTGCACTGCGATCCGGATCTAAGCCCCCAAGGCTGGGTCTCCCCGTGGACCACCTAGATGGTGTAGGGTATGCCACATCACGGGGTCCCCCTATGGACCATAGAGTATGCCGCTCTGATAGCGAGGTCCCTCTACACGGACTGGGTATGTAGCCGCCAAGGCTAGGTTAACCCCATTGACCAATAGTGCCTTACAAAACTAGGAAAGCAATAAAACGTATTCTCCCAAAGAATATACTTATACATAGTACACATACATGTACACACACTCATATATATATATATATATATCTCCAATCTTTCTACTAGTCTCCATATACACAAACTATATATGTATCACCAAATATGTGTATGTGGTAGATAGATATATTCAACTTGTAATATATTTAATATACACGTGCCATTAAAGAATCCAAAACATTAGAGAGAAGCATATTCAAAAGGGGCATTCTCATATGAAATACACTCACACGGAATAATATATTCACCTATCTCTCAAGCGTGTCTGTATCTACCAAGAGCTTACGTCAACTCATAAGAGCCATAAACGCACTACGCGTATAACCAAATCCAACTCTTGGCTGCAATCTTTTCTATCATAAGAAAATGACCTTTTAGTAATGATTAAATCTTGTTTTAATGAAAATCCTAATTCAGAAACAGTATCAGGTTCTTTTGTATTATTGTTTGTAGAATAAACATCGTGAGGAATATTTTGTTGATAATTAATGATTCCTTCAAAAACTAAATTATCTTTTTTAACGCTAGAGCCTTCTCCTGGGATAAAAGTCCTAGATATAATTGATATAGTAAGAGCAGGAGTGTAAAACCGTTGAGACTCAGTTTTAAGAAAAGTATAAGAATCTCTTATTGAAGACGATGTAGATAACCTAGTTGTCCGATTATTATCAAATTTTATTATAAAATCTCCATCTTTGTATTGAATAATTTCCTCAACTTTCCTACTCTCAATAGGTTTGGGAGGAGTTGCGGCTTCTAAAAGCCATTGCTTTGGAAGTTGAATATCCTTCCACTGAATAGTACGTGGAACAGCAACATCAAATTTAAGAAGATTGGTTTCTATAAGTGTGGTTTTACCCTTAGGATCATATCTCTTAGCATTAGGACTAAGAGTGTTCATAACCTTATAATTGACTCTATAAGTAAGGTCGATGGGTTCACAAACTTCTTTAAGATCATACTTATTCATTTGTAAATTTAAAGTTAAGACATCAAGGATATGCTTATCAGTTAAAGAGACAACAAAATTAGGGAATCAATTGAAATAAACCGGACCATCACATAAACTAGTTTGAATTATTCCTAATAAGGAATCACGAAATTTATTATGACGGCAATCACGCATAGCAATTAATAATGAGGCATTTAATCCTTCAGCAATTAATGATTTAATAACAACTTGAATTAAACCTAAACGTAAATACTTATATTTATCTTCATACCTTAAGATTTCATCTTCATGTAATAACTGTAGTGAATCAAAATTATTACCAATGCGAATAGTTTGTTCTATATTTTTCTGTTTTTATAAACATGGTAGAAATAAAATTGAACATTCCAGTGTTATAAATTTTATTTTGTTTAACCGAAGGTAAGTGCCAATTTACGAGTTTATTTTCAATATTATAAAATTCAACATCATCAGAGTTTTTTATAAAAGAATTTGGAACATATTTAGAGCTAAAAGTGCTTCTAGATAGCATGATGAAACAAGTAAATAAAAGTAGACAATAATTCTAGCACGTCTGTCAACGGTTAAAATGGATTAAACAAGAATCCAGGAATTCAAAATACCTTTGCTTAAAGGATTCCAAATTCTACGCGACTTTGGGTGACGCCCCACTAGAACCTGTGCTCTGATACCAACTTGGAATAAGGATCGAAAACTAAAAGAAACTTCAAACTTTTATTTATTTATAATGGGAAGATTAGAAGACAAAAGAAGAGATTACAGAGAGAGAGAAGAAGGAAGGAAAAGATAAAAAATGAAAAGAAAAAGATAATCTACAATTTTTTTTGTTATTTATTAGGATTTAATCCCCAGTCCTCAATACTTTTCAAACTATGACCAATGCTGGCGGAAATAAGCTTAAAATTAAGTTTAAATTCTCTAAAGCTTATATTGGGGGCTATTATTTACACCCACCAATTTTGTCACTAACACCACCTTTGTCACAAACACTCCTCTCATGTCAATTTTTAGTCACTAACACCCTCCACCCAATTAAAAGTTAATACAAACATTCAATTAAAAATAAAACTACTTAACATTGAAAAAGAAAGAAGTCATTTACATCTCTCACCTAATGACACATGAGTAGATTCACACACACTCACCCCACATCAGATGAATGTGTTGTAAGTGATTCGTCTAATATTAAGCAATGAAGTGCGAAGTGTACTGGAATATTTCTAAATTAGACTCACCTAATGACAAGTGAGTGGATTCACACACATTCACCCCACATCAGGTGAATGTATTGTAAGTGACTAGCCTAATAACACACACTCGTCTCACATGGGGTGGTGTGTTTGTACACACTCGCCTTATTTGAGGAGAGTTGTAATTAGATTACTCTCCTTATATAAAGCGAGTCAAGCCTGGACATAATCCGTTTTATACTCTGTTTTGGGGATTACATCTTTATTTCAATTTGAATGTTGTAGAATGATGTATGAAAGTTAACATACACATTAATACACCAATAATAACAATTATAATACATCTTTGGCTTCTTATTTATCATAATCCAAACTTCAAACTTCCCACCAATAATGTTTGTGCTTCGATTTAGTTGTGATTTTTTGATTTTGAGAGCTCAAATGATAAAGAAGTGAATCTCTTCTCTCTCTATCGTTTTACTTGAAGCAATGGAATGTGATTGTGAATGGGGAAAAAAGTAGGAGATATAGGTTTAATTATTTGAGTTAATGTTAGATTAGTTTATTAAAAATGAATAAATAGATAGGTTAATGTTTTAATGATTGGGCAAATAAGTTAAGTAATGGTTAAATGAGAGGGTATTTGTGACAAAAAAGTGGGGTGTTAAAATATGTTTTTTATCAAATTATAAATGGTGGTCTTTGTGACAAGAATGGAGGGTGTAAATATTACCCCCCCCCCCCCCCTTATATTTGCAATGATGGTATTTGTATGCAAAGCACTTTTATTATGATAAAAGATCTTTCTCAAAGAATTATTCTTGGTACCCATTTTCTTAATCTTATTAAACCTTTCACAATTACCACAGAGGGGATCACTATAAAATACCAAGATAGTGAAATTGTTTTTCAATTTATTTCTAAACCATAGACTAAAGAAATTAATGAAATGAAAGATGAGCTATTTTTTAAAGAAAAACATCTTAATTATCTTAAAGGTGATTTAAAAATTATGAGTATAAATTCACAAATAAACTCCCCCAAAGTTAAACTTTCTATAAAACAATTACAAGATCATATTATACAGGAAATATGTAGTGAAATAACCACTGCCTTTTGGGAAAGAAAACAACATATTATTCCTCTTCCTTATGAGGATGATTTCAACTAAAAGGATATTTCTACTAAGGCCAGGCCGACACAAATGAATTATGTTCTTCTTGAATATTGTAAAACAAAGATTTATTCTCTTCTTGAGAAAAACCTTATTCGCAAAAGTTATTCACCTTAAAGTTGTACTGCGTTTTATGTCAACAAAGCTTCTAAAATAGAAAGAGGTTTTCCCAGATTAGTCATAAATTATAAACCTTTAAATAAAGGCCTTAAATGGATCAGATATCCTCTCCTAAATAAAAAAGATTTATTAGCTAGGTTATAGGCAGCTATTATATTTTCTATGTTTGGTTTAAAATTTGGTTATTGGCAAATCTAAATTGCTAAAGAAGATCATTATAAGACAACTTTTACCTACCCTTTTGGCCATTATGAATGGAATGTCATGCCCTTTGGCTTGAAAAATGCCCCCTCTGAATTTCAAAATATTATGAATGATATGTTTACTCCTTATTTTACTTTCTCCATTGTTTATATATACGATATACTAATATTTTCTCAATCCATAGATCAGCATGTCAAACATATAAATATTTTTATAAAAGTCATTAAAAAAGCTGGCCTAGGTATATCTACCAAAAAGATAAGTATGTTTCAAACTGAAATAAGATTTATTGGTCATAATATAACTATTGGTAGTATTATACCTATAAATCGTGCTATTGAAATCGCTAATAAATTTCCTGATGAACTTAAAGAAAAAACTCAATTACAAATATTTTTAGGGTCACTAAATTATATTAGAGATCATTATAAAAATTTAGCAACTGATTGTATTCCTTTATATGAGCGTCTTCAAAAAAACCCTCCTCCATGGTCCATTAAGCATACTAAAGCAATAAAACTTATTAAGTTTAAAGTTAAAAAACTTCCATGTCTAGCCCTTATTTCTCCCTAGTCTTTTAAAATCGTTGAAACTGATGCTTCAGATATAGGATATGGTGGATTATTAAAACAAAAAATTTTAGATTCTGATAAAGAAATTCTCTCTAGATATACTTCAGGAAAATGGAATGAAGCTCAAAGAAATTATTCTACTATAAAAAAGGAAATTCTTTCTATTGTTTAATGGATTTCTGATTTTCAAAAAGATTTTCTTAATTACGAATTTTTACTAAGAACTGATTGCAAAGCAACACAAGATGTTATTGAAAAGGATGTCAAGAATATTGCTTCTGAACAAATATTCACTAGATGGCAGGCTATTTTCTTTGCTTTTGATTTTAAAATTGAATTTATTAAAGGATAATCAAATTAATTACCTAATTTCTTAACCAGAGAATTCTTACATGGTTCAAAATGAATAGACCACTAGGACTAGGTCCTTGGTCCTTTCAGAGAGGATAAGGTGGCAGAGGTGATAGGGGACGAGGTTCCTTGTCTTCTTCCTCCTCTCAAATAGATAAAGACAAAGAGTCATCTTTTAAAGAAATTCTTAAAGAACCATCCCTAATTGCGCTTAAAAAACCACAGCAGGATTTTGTTATTTATCTCCAAGAAAGTGATAAGAGGTTTATTCTTAACCCAGGAACTATTGCCCACAGATATTTTGAATCAAATATGGAATTTCCTCTTATATGAGGAAAGACTCGTTCGTTTTATGAAGCAATCCTGAGAGAAACTAATTTAGTCCAAATTCTTCATATGAATCGTAATCCCAATTCAAAAAATTTAGAGTATGCTTTTAGTAAGGCTTTTATTTTGGGAATACTAAGTATTGAGGACTGGGGATTAAATCCTAATAAAGAACAAAAGCTCCACAATTTTCACGAAGAAGTTTATAAGTATAACTATTGGGATTATATTAAAGCTTGGAGAAAAGCATTTTTATATGAAAATCAATATAATACTTTTACATGGTTTTTTAGGTTTGAAACTCTTAAAGATCCATTTGTTACTCTTAAAAAGCTTCCTCATTGGTTTTTTCAATGGTTTATTCTATTCGGACTTGAACTAGATATTTTCCCTCCTAAGCTTCAAGATACTTATAATCTTTTTTATATTCACCACTGTAAACACCAGAAAAAAGAACACCACCCTATTAGTAATATGATCCTTATGAGGTTTCTAGGCCAGTATAATATTCCTTGGATCTGGCAATGGAATTTTAATACGGCTGCAATAATGGTTTATTTTTACTTGTTAGGGATTACTATTATAAATGGTGGCCCATATTTGAATTTGTCGGAATCTTAAATGAGATTAATAAGGATATAGGAATTTTTATAGAATTCAATCGTATGGCTGAAGTTGATGAAAATGGACAAAAGAATATAGATCTTGAAAAGATTGAATTTAAAACTCCATCTCTTGCATCTCTTAAAGAGAAGTTTCCTAATACCCCCATTAAAGAACTTAAGGCAATAATTATTACAGCCTTAGCATCAAAATTAGATATGGATGAAGATATTATGTCTATATCCTCTTCCACACAACAAAAGGAGGATGTCCCATTTTTTGATCTAGACAAAGATAATGAAGATATGACCATTCATATGGGACAATGGTTTGTAAATCTTTATAAAGAAAAGAAAGATTTGGACCCCAGTAATAAAGTCAAAGGACATGATTAAATTAAAGCAATTATCATGAGGTATTTTATTAAAGCCAATTTCGTCCTTGTCAGCAGAATTACTTTATTAAAGTAATTGGCGTTTTGCTCGATCGACTGCAGTGGTGAATCCCACAAATCACCTTCAAGCACACGCATGCAATGACGTCACCAGATTTATAATGTTTTGAAATCCGTACGTTTTGCCTATATATAGAGGCTTGTAAAATTTTGTAGATTACCTTTTTCTTTTCCTTTCGTGTATTTTCCTTCCCTTTTCTCTCTCACTGTAATCTCTTCTTTTGTCTTGTAATCTTCCCATTATAAATAAATAAAAGTTTAAAGTTTCTTCTAGTTTTTGATCCTTATTCCAAGTTATCTATCTATCAAAACAAAAAGAAAGATTTAATTTGACAATTGACATGTTTGAAATAGAGACATTTTAGGTACTCTCTGTTAAAGATTGGATTTTAAAGGGTGTGATATAAGTACTTTATTTTACCATTCTAATATTATAGTAACTTTGACATCATTTGGTCGATCTTTAATTTACGAGTTAGACAATTTAAAATTATTTAATTCGTGAATTATCTAGTTTGATCGTTTGGTTGTACAAATGAAATAGCAAATAAAGTCATAATTTCAAATTAATACTTAAGACATTAAATTAGAAAACATAACAATATAGTTGAAATTACATATCTTATAACTATCATACAAGTTTCTGAACAAATAATCACAAAACAATTTTTTGTTTCTTGCTAAAATGAAAAAAAAATACAATTTGTTAATTTACAAAAAAAAAATTGTAAATGAGATAATTTATGCAACCAAATGAGGTGCAATCACCACATTTTTTTAGCTTTATTCAGGATGGCAACTAACAGGGGACCAGAGACCCAACTTAAAAGAAAAGCAAACACTCTTTCAAATTTAGAATTAATCCCTCCATTTTTACCCAACCTTTCAATAGTGCTTCAAAAAAATATTTGAATTAAAATTCGGTTTTATCTCCTCAGGAGATGTAATTATTTTGCTTCATAGAGATATTAATACTTGCGAGCAACGTTTATTTATTGATACAATTAATTGCATTTTATAAAGAAAGAAAAAAATAAAATGTCATTCTATAATATTCAACCATACAATATCAACATAACACTACGAACTCACTAACCTGCCACCAAATTGTGTCACAAAACTAGGCAAAGTCTCTGAACATGCAACGCAATATTCAGTGGCCTTTTGTTGAATACGATAACCATATAATTTGTTACATATTCGATTACCGTCTACCGAGTTTTGTGACTGACTTCAATGACAAGCTGCCGTGTTTATAGTGTCAAATCACAATGTGTGGCCAAGTACTGCATAATAATGTTTTATATTTCCTTACAACACCAAAAATAAAATAAAACTTACATGGTCATAATAATGAGAATGGTGGTGAAACAAGTTGATGAGCCGATTATAGATAAAGGGTTTTGTATTTGTTTCACGTGAAAATTAATTTGGTGTTTTGTTTAGATGACGATGTACATTTATCATAACTTTATATAATGGAACAACCACACTTCACATTTGTAACTTTAACACCATGAAGTTTGTATTTTGTTGCTTCTATAAAGAATTGTAGTATTGTTTTAAAGTTATGGTGGTAAAGCTATCAAAAAAGGGTGTCTTTAACATCACCCAATTTTGATATATTTTGCGATTGCACCCCACAGTTAGTGTTTGTTGTTAGCTGTTGTTAACATGTATTTAGATGGACCAAATTTCCCCTAAAAAGACTAATGGCTTTTTGAGAAGAGTACACAAACTAGTCATTTGAATTAACAATCCAAGAAAGTTTCTTATAAATTGATATGTATCTCTCATAGAGTTATAACGCAAATAACAAAGAAGAAGAAAAAAAGAGAATTAAGTACCAGGAAAATGGAGAAGAAAACTGACATGCAGTGGAAATGCTTTTATTGTGGTGAAACAGAGCATTTGGTGAAGGCTTGCCCATGGAAGAACTACCCTTGTGTATGTTGCTGATGGTTGCCAAGAGAAGATGAACCTTTATTGGTCAAGGCAACAACAGAGTGATGGATGTCGATTTCTAAGGTGTAAAGTTAGCCACATCGTACAACATTCTTGTGGATTAATGTACTTAAGAAGTTGAAAGAAGTAAGTGAAACAACTTCAAGCCAAGGAAACGGAAGTGGGCATGTGAAGGTTACAATGGAAGAGAAAGGAAAGAGAGTTACTTATGAAGGGAATATGGATGATGTGATTGAGCTCACGAAAAAAAGCTTATGTAACAATTAACCTAGGAAATGCAATTATAATGTAAGCAATGCAATGCTTATAAAATATTGTCTATTTCTGTGTTCATCATGTTCAAACTATTACAAATCATTCCACGTTTAAATAACAGGTGCATTAAAGTACCAAAAGAACATATCAACAAAGTACCCAAAAAATATGGCACCAAAGTATAAAAATAAAAATAAAAAAAACAAAAGCACCACAATACTAATGTATTTACTAAAGGATATTATGTTGTGATGATGGCTTAAATATCTTACTCCTTTGTGGCATTTTAGATGTTTCTTTTTTAGTTAGAGATGGAAGAGTAATTGTTAAAGTACTCCTACTTGCACCTGAACTTGCCCTTCTGCCCCTACCTCTCCCCCACACACCAGAACTCCCACTAGCACTGCCACCACCAACACCCCTCCCAGCACATGCATTGCCACCACCACCACTAACCCCCACCCCTTCCCATCCCAACACCAGTACTACCATCATAAATAGTACTGCCAACATCTTTGCCTCTCCCCATACCAACACCACCTTTCCTAGTAACACCACCTCTGCCTCTGTCTCCTTTACTTACAATTAGTCCCCCTTGACATCCCTTGGAATTATGCCCAAATCCTCCACATTTCCCACATTTTTTTGGATTTCTTATTGGTTGTGAGTCAGGCTCCTCTTCACTTTTGTATTTATTATGTTTTAGTCTTCCAGGCATTCTTGATGTAATTGGAAGCAAAACAATTTCAATGCTCTACAACAAAGAAGATTGCAAATGAGCTAATTTCATTACATAAATGAATAATCATTGAAAACAAATACACTAAAAATCAATACCTCTTCCCACTCATTCACACGTGGTATTGACTTAATGTTCTCCTCATATGTTGCTCTGTAGGCTTGCATAGTGCAGAGTGGGCTGCAGTACCTACAATAAAACATTGCTTTTAATTATTGGATATCTAACTTATTTACCATAAAACGAAATGAACTAATGAATGAAAAAACTTACTAGACAAATGGTAGTCATGTTGGTGAATTAAGTGTATTGCAAGTACACATGGAATCCTAGTCACTTGCCACTGTCCAATGCTCACCTATGTAAAGTCTAATACAATATGTACCACCACCAGAGGATTTTGTGAAGTAATAATTTACTATTAGCTTGTACTTTTCAATCACCTTATTCACCCTTGGTACTAAACCTCCTTCACCCACTTACTTGACACCAAGTTTCTTTCATACATAATTTTCACGACAAGGAATGAAACACCTTTCACCATTGAGCACACTGGCCTGTCCCATATTTAAAAAAAGGGAGTGGGTTTTCTCTTCTTTTTTTTTAATTTAATTATTAACTTAATTAACATATTAATTAATGTATTTAATTAGTTAATTACTTTGTGTAATAGTGGGAGTGGTGGAAGTGACTTTGGAGTGGAGAAGAGAAAGCATGCTACCTTTAGGAGTGATTGTAAGAAGTGGTTTAAAACCAAGTAATTTTTGGTGTGCGAATAGCGCCCACCTTAATAAATGCTAGCTATTGAAGGGTATTTACAGAGATCCTCATATAGTTTAGTACGTAGCTCATTTTATATGTTGATTGTAAAAATAGCTGACTTGATTTTCTAAAGTAAGTTCAAACAAGATGTTTGAGTCTAAGTTTTTGAAAGAAACTTTTTAAGATTGAAAATCCCATTGGTATCACGTAGTTGGGCAATTAAGATTGTACATTTCGAGTCAAGGACAGTCTAGAAAGCAAACCCCAGTCCAGTCGCGTGTTATTAAAGATTTCTATCGTGCTGGAATTAATTGCGAAGCTCGAAGATAAATTTGTTAAAGAGTGTGCGTATCAGGTATAATTATTTTCTCTTTAAGTCAATTAGATTCAAAAATTATTTTACTTAAAATTATTTTCAAAAGAAAACTTAGGTGATGTTTGGTTGATATTTTGAGTTGAATTTTTAAGTTGAGTTTTTAAAATATGGTATTTGGTAGAATTTGAAAGTATGTTGAAAAGTGAATTTGATTTTTGTTTGAGTTTTTTTCAAGCAACTAAAAAATCTCATAAATTTTTTTTTAAAAATAGTCTCAATGGATCTTACTTTATAGATCTCGACTAGTAGGTTTCAAATATATATATATATTTTTATCTAATTTTGATGTTTGGATTTAAAGTTATGGTATTTAAAAGTTTTTTTAGAAAGATAAAGTAAAGTAAAATAAATTTTGGAAAGTGTAAAAGTATAGTTGATTTTGAGTTGAGTTTTTAAAATTTAGAAAAAAAAATCCCTTACCAAACAGGCCCTTTAGTGTTTTTATTAAATCATTTTTATCCGAATATGTTTGGTTGTGTAGATCTTAGCAAATTTATGTGCTTAAGCTTTGTGTTAGTTGTTATGGCTTAGATTGAATCTAAGCAAAATTTTCGTAGTGACCATGAAGTTTGGCTCGATACCAAGGCACACAAAAAAAAACATGATAACAATGGTGTAGATTTGTTATAATCGCACTAAGAGAATCCAAAACGATGATGATAGAGTATGGTTTATGTGTGGAATTTGGGGATATATATTAGGAAGTATTCACAATAATGCGTAAGATCTGAAAAAGAAGGAACACAAATACAGTAAGGAGTGGTGGGTGAATGGGTACTGGTGTGTTAGTGTTTTTGTAAAAATGAAAAGTTAACACCTAACTCTTTAATGCCTTATGCTCGGGGAAAATTAAAGAATTGGAAAAAGTATTAACAGAAGCTAGCTGTCAATTATTATATAAAGCTTATAAATGAAATTCAAATTATGTCTAAGGAAATTCATATTATATGAGTGACTAATATATCTGCGGCTGAACAAAAATATTTGAGTAATTAAAAATGTTTTTGTTGGACTGTGTAAAAATATCTGAGTTACATAAAACCTATAAATGAAATTCCAATTATGTTTAGGGAAATTCATATTATATGAGTGACTAATATATCTGAGGACTGAACAAAAATATCCAAGTTACTAAAATATCTTTGTTGGACTGTGTAATAATATGTTTGATTGATTTGATGAACTGTAAAAATAAAATATCTGAATAATCATGATAAAAAATATTCTAAAACTAGGTTATCAAATATCTAATTATAATATGTTTGACAAGTTTAATGGGCCAAGTCAACTAAGATTTTATAACCATCACTTAACATCATAAATAAAAATAAATAAAGAATGGGTTATATACGAAGAGCACATAAAAACAATAATAAAAAAAAATCAAACAAATAAAAGGGTCGAGTGTCCTTTATCCAAAAAATGTATCTTTTAATGAAAACTTTGTCCTAGAAATTAATAGGTTAAAAATGATATCCTTTATTTTAAGGACAAGCCCAATAATATCTTTTATAATTATTTTCTCTTTTATTTAGGGTGGCGTTATTTACATCCATCAAATTTTCTCTAAAATTCGCTTAATAAGAGATGAATGTAATTGCACAAACTAGCCTTACTTGAAGTGAGTTTGTTTGTAATAACTCGCATAATATCAAGTAATGAATTACTTGAGTGTTTTTCAAATAATTTTCGCCTAATGAGAAATGAGTGCAATTACATAAACTCGCCTTATATGAAGAGAGTGCGTTATTAAGCACTCACCTAATATCAAAAAATAAAAAAAATATTTATGACAAATAAAATAATATTAAAATATATTTTTAATTAAATTTTAAAAAGATATATTTAAGCTAAAAATAACACTACCATTAATTTATTAGTTATTTGTGGTATACTTTTTTAATTTGAGACTTATTTTAAAAGAGTTAAAATATATATTATTTCTCCCTTCTTTTGAGCGGTTGGATTGCTTTGATCCTAGCCATCCATTGCACCTATATATTTATATATATATCTTTTTTCTGATTTGATCCCAAGGAGCCGCAGCACACAACCCACAATTTTCGAGCCCTTGTTTTTCTTTTCATTTTTCTCCCGTTTCTCTTTCTCTCTCTAGAAAACTTTAAAGAACGCATGTTCTTGTTGATTTGTAATTGTTAAATTCTAGAGATTGGTGCAAGATTGTGTTGCTACACTTTGAATATTCATCTCTTGACTTGAGAGAGTGATTTGTGTGAGATTTTTGGTTAATCTTCTTGTGAAATCGTTGCTGGGGTTTTCGAAATTGAAGATTCGAAGTTATTTGGCTGTTTGTATCTCGGTTCTGTTGTGTATCTGTTTCGAATCTGCTGTACATATTTCGGATTTGCTGTGGTGTTGAATACTCGGTTGTTTTGCTGTGCATTTTCAGATCTGATTTGCGAGGTTATTTTTCTTCTTAAATCCGGCTATTATCGTTTAAGATCTGTATCTCATTGCTTGTATTTTTTGAGATCTGTTATTGTTATTTTGTACTCGAGATCTGCTTAATTTGTTGATAATTTTGCTGCATTAAATCTGTTCTAAATCTATTAATTACTGCTGCGAATCTGCTGATAGCGCTGTTGATTGTTAAATCTGTTACTACTATTGATTCTGCTGCTTTTGATTTTTGACCTGTTATCCCTGTTTTTGCAGGGAAATTGGCTATTCTTATACTCGGAATTTATTCTGTTTTGTGTGCTCAAATTTGATACATATTTGATCTGTTTTTAAGGACTGTTTTTATTGATTATTGCTGCGAAAACAATCCATGTAAATATGTTTATATTGCTGTTGAATCAGTTTGTTTGGAGTAATCTGTTGGTTGCACTTTTGTTGAAAATAAATCTGTTAGTGCTGTTAAATGTACTGCTGTGTAAATATGTTTGGTTGCACTTTTCTTGTCGCAGGTAATAATAGTTTGAAGATCATCATTTCTGCCTGCTCATGATTTTTCTTTTCGTGGTCATGTTTATATATAAAAGGAATCAAAAGAAGAAAAACAATACCACTAACAGAATGTCCAAAAATCAGTTGAAATATTTCAGGCTTTATAATATCTTGATTTATAAGGAATATCGAGCGTAAACCTAGCTAATATTACTTATTTTGATTTAGCCTTTGTAGAAATTTCTCTGAAGTTAAGGAATCCAGTTTCGAGATATTACTATGATACAATTAGGAATGCAACAAATAATTTTTTGATTGATAATAAAATTAGTCTTAATTTATAGGAGTTTTTTGGATGTTATAAATTTAATTTATTGTCTTCTATCCTTGAGCAGAAAGAGATCATTTTATTTGGCGGAGTTAGGCACGCGAATTCACTTGAACTTCTTGGGTATTGTATGGCCAAAGATGTTAGGATCTTAATCTTTGAGTTTATGCCCAATGGAGATCTTGATGATTTCTTTTTCGGTACGATACCTTGGCATTTCTAAACCTACGTACACTCGTAATATCTAATAATGTTTATGAAATTTTTCTTTCTTTATTTTTTCTATCTTTAATTTCTTCTTGACGGAATTTGTAGGACGAAACAAATCACGGAATGTGGATGTGTATAAGCGAATCGAACTTATACATGATGTTGCTTCCGGGCTAAATTACCTGCACAATGACTCCAAGGTCCGAATTGTCCATCGAGACATTAAACTGAAATGTTGGTACTTCGACAAAAAAATGGAATTGGCATTCTTGCTGATGCTCCTAAATGTTGGTACTTCTACAAGCATTTCAATCATGTACCGCGCCCATTTTTGTTCTAGCAATAATTACTTCAATAATACCAACTACAAAAAAAAATGTTAACCTCGCACTTCTGTTGCTGGAAAACAATATTGAAAATGCATTTTATAATTCAACAGTGGGAACAAATGGTGACAATTGCAATCTGGCAGCCTTTTGTAGGGCTGATATGCGGAATGCTATTGTTGCTTCCGAGGTCGAAATAAAAGTTATGGATCCAAACTCCTACTATCAGGATGTAAGGGGCCTATTTGACCCATGGCATCGCCAAAGATAGATCGGGTGGTGAATTTGATACCGGGAAGCGTGCGGGAAACTTTTTTTGGACCATTTATGGTTTGGTCCAATGTTCTCCTGATGCCAACGACAGCAGTGCATCAGTTGTCTAGAAGTTGCTGGGACAACTATTCAAGTTATACTAAAAGACTGGGATAGGCAAAGTGTAGTAGTTTCATTCTACCCACAATGTATATTTCAATATGGTACTCGGAAGTTTTATAATGAATCAATGGTTGATATATCACCCGACCTACCATTGGGGAATCGAGGTATATATGTACATATATGTATATGTTATATTATTTTTTTATTATCTAAATTAAATTTTGTTTTAAAGTTAATAAATGCTAGCTATTTGAAAGGTATTTACAGAGATTCTCAAATAGTTTATATAGTATGTAGTCCATTTTATAGGGTGATTTGTCACTTTTTTTTCCTTTTCTTTTAACAGGTAATAATAGTTTGAAGATCATCATTTCTGCCTGCGTTGTGATTTTCATGATTATTCTTTTTGTGGCCATATTCATATATAAAAGGAATCAAAAGAAGAAAAACAATACCACTAACAGAATGTCCAAAAATTTGTTGAAATATTTCAGGCTTTATCATATCTTGATTTATATGGAATATATAGCGTAAACCTAGCTAATTGAACTAATGTACTTATTTTGATTTAGCCTTTGTAGAAATTTCTCCGGAGTTAAGGAATCCAAAAGTTCCGAGATATGACTAATACAATAAGGAATGCAACAAATAATTTTTTGATTGACAACAAAATTGGCGAAGGAGGATTTGGCATGGGAAAGTTTACAAGGTAAAACTAATATGACAATTTTATTAATTTCAAGCAAATAATTAGTGCCTTAATTTACATGAGTTTTTTGGATGTTATAAATTTAATTTATTGTTTTCTATCCTTGATTAGGGTGTTGTTGACAATAAGGTAGTGGCATTGCGCCTCTGCCCCGAGAATGAGAAAGAGTTTCAGAAAGAGATCATTTTATTCGGCGGAGTTAGGCACGTGAACTTACTTGAACTTCTTGGGTATTGTATAGCCAAAGATGTTAGGATCTTGATCTTTGAGTTTATGCTCAATGGAGATCTTGATGATTTCTTATTTGGTACGATACCTTGGCATTTCTAGACCTACTTAAACCCGTAATATCTAATAATGTTTATGAAATTTTTCTTTCTTTATTTTTTCTATCTTTAATTTCTTCCTGATGGAATTCGTAGGACGAAACAGATGAGGGAATGTGGACTTGTATAAGTGAATCGAACTTATACATGATGTTGCTTCCGGGCTAAATTACCTACACAATGACTCCAAGGTCCGAATTGTCCATCGAGACATTAAACTGAAGAATATCTTGACGGATCCAAAATTCACAGCTAAGATAGCGGATTTTGGACTTGCAAGAGAGATTCCCGGTAGTTTAACACAATACGAGGTGTGACGGCACAATGTAAGTATGTGGATTAGGTATATTTTTTAAGACATAATCAGTTTGCCATATTTAATTATAGCTAATAATATATTTTTCACCAATGGTTAGGTTCAAATCTGAACTTTCTTAAATTGCATGAAATTCAAAGTGGGACTTTCAATTTGATATAGAAGTAGTATTTTATTGTTGTTTTCTTTATCGTTGCTACTTCAGTTTCATAATAGATAAAAATATTAATCAACACAATAAATGGTATGTAAAATAAAACATACTATCTCTAAAATGAATTAATTACTATTAGTTATAAAAAGAAATTGAGACTAATTACTAATTTGAGTATTCTATGGAAAAGAAAAGAAAAATTCGAAAAAAGTTTTCATATAGCCCAAGGATAGCATTCTTAATTCCATTCTGAAAACTGTCTGCAGTATATAGCATTCGAGCATTGCTATGGAACGTTGAATGAAAATTTTGATGTATACTCCTTTGGAATATTAGCTCTCGAGATCTTGATGGGGACTAAGAGACTGATCATCGTGGTGATCTGGAGTTTGTGGACAACATAAGTACTAACCGAAGCATAAGTTGTGCTTCAAAGTACAACGGTGTTTACAAATTGTGTTGGCGTATGCATGTAGAGCCATGGAATTAGTATCGTGACAAGCAATATTTTTGTAACCGTGCAAGGATTTATATACGCACATAAAGGAATGTCCATTTTTTTTTATCTTGTTTAGAAGGGATCTTAACTATTCCAACTTAATCCTGCTAAGAATTGCTCTTTTCTTGCCTCTTTTTTTTGTTGTTGCATACAATATCTATAGATCTGAGGGTTTTAGGTAGCCGTGTGGTTACGTTGAACCTTGATTGTCCATATGGAATGATAATATTCTCATAACAGCTGGGCAACCTTCATATCTCCTAAAGATTTCTGACTTAATTCAAATGGTTTTAATTTTGTGTAATTATCATTCAGCATTTTTGTTCCCTGTTTATTTATTTATTTATTTTTTAAACTAAACATAAATTTCAAATGCAAAACTAGGAAATCATGTCCACAGCTGTTAAATTTTGCAATTAGACAGTTTACAATATTAAGAACACGTAAAACTAAGAACAGAGCATGTAGGGATTGATCCTTTTTACCTAAGAATATAAAAACATATATATAAATGTATACACCAGTACAATACTCATAGTTAGGTGCCATAAGAAAGGAAAGGTAGGGCATGTTCTTTTCTTTTTTATTGTTCTGTATATGATACATTGGACAATGCATGCGAATGTAATATTACCCTTTTTTCTCAATATAGGAATGTTTATTTTTTTTTTCTCAATAATCAACTTAGTGGGTCTATTTTATTGATTGATTACAAATTAAATAATTTGAATTTTGTTTAAAAAAAAAAAAAGGAGGGAAAGATAATTTAAATTTAAATTTAAAAAAATTTCCTTTACTTAATAGAATTAGTGAGCCACTCATTATGATTGTTGAAGAAAGGTCATTAATTTTTGTTAATTTTGATTATAAAGTGAGTTGATTTGGTTATTTGTTAAAATGTTGCTAACATTTGATTATACTATTGGAGTAGTACTTTTAGTCGTTAATATTGTTAAAATTGATTATAATTGTTATTTTGATTATACCATTGGAGTTACTCTTCGGTTTCGTTTGGTTCACGGATTTGAAAACTCAGAAAAAGAAACACTTTTCTGGCAGCGAAGAAAGTAGGGGGTAAAGTCATTCCTCTCAAAATTTATGGAATTTATTTTTTTCTTATGATTTCCTAGTATTTATTAGAAAAAATTTGGATAACAATATCTTTACATAAATATTTTTCATGTTTTACCAAACACAAGAAATGAAATTTGACAGGAACTTTAGTTTCCTACCACTATGGGAAAGATAAGAGAATTAATTTTTCTTCAGTGAACCAAACAAGACCTTATAACCACCAACGTACATTTATGTGTGTAAAAATTTCTACTTTTAGTTTGAGAATAAACACTTCACTATATATATATTTTAACAAAAAAATGAGAACAGAAACTTATAGCTTTATCCAAATTAAAATTAAGCATACAAAAAAGTGAGTCTTAGGCACCTAGCGCTAAATGCTATCTTAATTTTAACCTAGTTTTGGATCATAAGGTAGAAAATAAGCATCTATGTGTTTAAAAACATTTGTTTACTAGTTCGACAACAGACACTTGACAATATATTTTAAGAAAAATGAGAAAAGAGAGAAGAAACATGTGGCTTTATCTAAACTAAAGTTAAGGATACAACAATGTGAGTCTTAATTAGACTCTTAGCACTAAATGCTATCTTAGTGGTCGTTTGTTTTCTCCACTTTAATCTGAAAACTTAAAGTTTTCAGATTTAAAGTGGTGTAAAAGTTGTTTGTTTTGCAAAAAAATTAAGTGATATGCTACTTAAATATGAAAATTTTCATCCAAAATTTTAAGTGGTAAGTTTGCCACTTAAATATGAAAACTTAAAACTCCTCATTACAAAATATCTATTTTACCCATAAAGCCATAATCATGTGATCTAAATACACTAATAAGGGTAAAATTGTCATATTAAAAAAAATCATTTTTCAGATGTGTTATATTCAAATAAACAATATTTTTTCAGATACAGTTTTCAGAAATAAACAAACAATTTTTCCAGTTTCAGTTTTCAGATGTTTTATTAAACGCCACCTTAATTTTAATCTAATTTTGGATTATAAGGTAAGAAAACAATTATCGATTCTAAAGTCCATTTATTATTAATAGACAATAATAAAATGAAAAGAAAAAAAGAATACCACTTGTTGTCAAGATAGGCTGTGTAATTTTTTTCCCTCTCAACAAGCTTTTATGATTCTTTTTAGAAGTTTTAGAAGGGGTAAGTTCTCGTACTTTATACACACACACACATATATATATATATATAATAGTAGTTACATACTATAAATTACACATATAAATAAGCAATGGCTAATTTTAACAGTGGCATAAGCAACGGCCAATCACATGTATAAATGTGTATGTAATTTGTAATGAAAATACTATTTTAAATATGTAATGTAAGCCATATTTGGTGAGTGGGGGTGGCGCCTAACATCTTTGAAAGAAATTACGTAAGGAATAAAGATTGCAAGCTGGTTATTAGTCTTTAAGAATTGACTCATGATTATATGTTTGGCTTTGATTTGCAGACCACCATACGAGGACTTGAAAATATTTATAATAGAAAATAGAGAAATGATTAAATTAAGGTTGTTCGAGGAAAAATAAAAAAAAAGAGGAGATAGATTGGGAGAGAGATAAATGAATTTTAGAGTAAAGTTTGGTTTGAATTTGCACCAATTTAATTAGATTGGTGAATCTTTTTTATTTAATTACCAATTTCACGTAACCAACCCTAATTCTCAGAAAGATACTTAAAAAAACACAATGAGAAGAATGTCTTCAATGGTCTAATTAAATTAAGAATCTAAGATAACTAATCAAATTTAAATAGATTATCTTAACAACCCATCTCCATGTCTAATCAATTTTAGCAATGAGCTTACTTCGGTAATCAAATATTCTGCTTAAATAAGCATAATGAAAAATAGTGAGTACGTTCAAAACTTCTAAAACTCCCTATTCCCTAACTTGCAAGTGTTTGTCATTCTATCACCACCTTACCAAAGATTACAAGTAATTAAATAGATATATATATATATATATATATAAATAGAATTAGTCTTTGAAATATGAATTCCACGGCTCATAACCACCAACATTTATGTGTGTAAAAATATCTATTTTTAGTTCGAGAATAAACACTTAACAATATATGTGTTAAGCTTAATTTATCTAAGCTTGTGGCTTTATATATGTATATATATATATATATATATATGATAGTATTTACACAGTACAAATTACACATATAAATAAGCAATGACCAATTTTGACAATGGCATAAACTATGGCCAATCACATATATAAATGTATACGTAATTTGTAATGTAAATAATATATTACATATGTAATGTAAACTATGATAAAAGTAGTATTACAAATTCACCCAAAACCACCAACATTTATGCATATAAAAATATCTGTTTTTCGCCAATACACGTTTAACAATATATTTTAAGAAAAAGGAAAGTGAAAAGAAACTTAAGCATATAACAATGTGAGTCTTAGACTCTTACACCTAAATGCTATCTTAATTTTAATCTAATTTTGGATTATAGGGTAGATAAACAAATGTCGATTCTAAAGTCCATTTAATGTTAATAGATTAAAAAAAATATCACCTTAATGAGAAATTTGCATAAGATTTAACTTAAGATGCTACCACTCGCTGTGAAGAGAAACTTTGTAATTTCATTGACATTCAAATTATGTGAATGCATCCACATTGTCTGCGATGACTCTCTCTCTCTCTCTCTCTCTCTCTCTCTATCTCTATCACACACACATGCACTTTACGTCTTGCTCACTCCTCTCTCTCACTCTCAATCTATCTATCTATTTATACCATCTCCATGTGCAATCAAATGCAATCAATAATTTTTACAATGTGCAATGACTCTCTCTTTCTCTCTCACACACACACATTTAGCTATTTGTACTAGTAATTTGTCTCGGACACTCATCTCTCTCACTCTCTATTTATCTATCTATCTATTTATACCATCTCCATGTGCAATCAATAATGTTAGCAATGGGCTTAATTACTTCTATAGTAAAATATTCTGCTTAAATTTCTAAAACTCCCTATTCCCTTAATTGCATGTGTTTGTCATTCTATCACCGCCTCACTATAGATTACAAGTATTTAAATATATTTATATATAGCTAGAATTACTCTTTGAAATATGAAATCCACAGCTCATAACCACCAACATTTATGTGTAAAAAATATTTACTTTTAGTTCGAGAATAAACACTTAACAATATATGTGTTAAGCATTATTTAAACTTGTGGCTTTATATAATATTATTTACATAGTACAAATTACACATATAAATAAGTAATGGCCAATTTTGACAATGGCATTAGCAATGGCCAATCACATATATACATAATTTGTAATGTAAATACTATCTTACATATGTAATGTAAACCATATTACAAGTAGTATTACAAATTCACCCAAAACCACCAACATTTACGTGTATAAAAATATATGTTTTTAGTTCGGCAATACACGCTTAACAATATATTTTAAGAAAAAGGAGGAAAGTAAAAAAGAAACCTAAGCATACAACAATGTGAGTCTTAGACTCTTACAACTAAATGCTATCTTAATTTTAATCTAATTTTGGATTATAGGGTAGATAAACAATTGTCGATTCTAAAGTCCATTTAATGTTAATAGATTAAAAAAAATATCACCTTAATGAGAAATTTGCATAAGATTTAACTTAAGATTCTACCACTCGTTGTGAAGAGAAACTTTGTAATTTCATTGGCATTCAAATTATGTGAATGCATCCACATTGTCTGCGATGACTCTCTCTCTCTCTCTCTATCTCTATCACACACACATGCACTTTACGTCTTGCTCACTCCTCTCTCTCACTCTCTATTTATCTATCTATTTATACCATCTCCATGTGCAATCAAATGCAATCAATAAATTTTACAATGTGCAATGACTCTCTCTCTCTCTCTCACACACACACATTTAGCTATTTGTACTAGTGATTTGTCTCGGACACTCATCTCTCTCACTCTCTATTTATCTATCTATCTATTTATACCATCTCCATGTGCAATCAATAATGTTAGCAATGGGCTTAATTACTTCTATAGTAAAATATTCTGCTTAAATTTCTAAAACTCCCTATTCCCTTAATTGCATGTGTTTGTCATTCTATCACCGCCTCACTATAGATTACAAGTATTTAAATATATTTATATATAGCTAGAATTAGTCTTTGAAATATGAAATCCACAGCTCATAACCACCAACATTTATGTGTGAAAAATATTTACTTTTAGTTCGAGAATAAACACTTAACAATATATGTGTTAAGCATTATTTAAACTTGTGGCTTTATATAATAGTATTTACATAGTACAAATTACACATATAAATAAGTAATGGCCAATTTTGACAATGGCATTAGCAATGGCCAATCACATATATACATAATTTGTAATGTAAATACTATCTTACATATGTAATGTAAACCATATTACAAGTAGTATTACAAATTCACTCAAAACCACCAACATTTACCTGTATAAAAATATATGTTTTTAGTTCGGCAATACACGCTTAACAATATATTTTAAGAAAAAGGAGGAAAGTAAAAAAGAAACCTAAGCATACAACAATGTGAGTCTTAGACTCTTACAACTAAATGCTATCTTAATTTTAATCTAATTTTGGATTATAGGGTAGATAAAAAAGTGTCGATTCTAAAGTCCATTTAATGTTAATAGATTAAAAAAAATATCACCTTAATGAGAAATTTGCATAAGATTTAACTTAAAATGCTACCACTCGTTGTAAAGAGAAACTTTGTAATTTCATTGGCATTCAAATTATGTGAATGCATCCACATTGTCTGCGATGACAATCTCTCTCTCTCTCTCTCTATCACACACACATGCACTTTACGTCTTGCTCACTCCTCTCTCTCATTCTCTATTTATCTATCTATTTATACCATCTCCATGTGCAATCAAATGCAATCAATACTTTTTACAATGTGCAATGACTCTCTCTCTCACACACACATTTAGCTATTTGTACTAGTAATTTGTCTCGGACACTCATCTCTCTCACTCTCTATTTATCTATCTATCTATTTAAACCATATCCATGTGCAATCAATAATGTTAGCAATGGGTTTAATTACTTCTGTAGTAAAATATTCTGCTTAAATTTCTAAAACTCCCTATTCCCTTAATTGCAAGTGTTTGTCATTCTATCACCGCCTCACTGTAGATTACAAGTAATTAAATATATTTATATATAGCTAGAATTAGTCTTTGAAATTTGAAATCCACAGCTCATAACCACCAACATTTATGTGTAAAAAATATTTACTTTTAGTTCGAGAATAAACACTTAACAATATATGCGTTAAGCATTATTTAAACTTGTGGCTTTATATAATAGTATTTACATAGTACAAATTACACATATGAATAAGTAATGGCCAATTTTGACAATGGCATTAGCAATGGCCAATCACATATATACATAATTTGTAATGTAAATACTATCTTACATATGTAATGTAAACCATATTACAAGTAGTATTACAAATTCACCCAAAACCACCAACATTTACGTGTATAAAAATATATGTTTTTAGTTCGGCAATACACGCTTAACAATATATTTTAAGAAAAAGGAGGAAAGTAAAAAAGAAACCTAAGCATACAACAATGTGAGTCTTAGACTCTTACAACTAAATGCTATCTTAATTTTAATCTAATTTTGGATTATAGGGTAGATAAACAATTGTCGATTCTAAAGTCCATTTAATGTTAATAGATTAAAAAAAATATCACCTTAATGAGAAATTTGCATAAGATTTAACTTAAGATTCTACCACTCGTTGTGAAGAGAAACTTTGTAATTTCATTGGCATTCAAATTATGTGAATGCATCCACATTGTCTGCGATGACTCTCTCTCTCTCTCTCTCTCTCTATCTCTATCACACACACATGCACTTTACGTCTTGCTCACTCCTCTCTCTCACTCTCTATTTATCTATCTATTTATACCATCTCCATGTGCAATCAAATGCAATCAATAAATTTTACAATGTGCAATGACTCTCTCTCTCTCTCTCACACACACACATTTAGCTATTTGTACTAGTGATTTGTCTCGGACACTCATCTCTCTCACTCTCTATTTATCTATCTATCTATTTATACCATCTCCATGTGCAATCAATAATGTTAGCAATGGGCTTAATTACTTCTATAGTAAAATATTCTGCTTAAATTTCTAAAACTCCCTATTCCCTTAATTGCATGTGTTTGTCATTCTATCACCGCCTCACTATAGATTACAAGTATTTAAATATATTTATATATAGCTAGAATTAGTCTTTGAAATATGAAATCCACAGCTCATAACCACCAACATTTATGTGTGAAAAATATTTACTTTTAGTTCGAGAATAAACACTTAACAATATATGTGTTAAGCATTATTTAAACTTGTGGCTTTATATAATAGTATTTACATAGTACAAATTACACATATAAATAAGTAATGGCCAATTTTGACAATGGCATTAGCAATGGCCAATCACATATATACATAATTTGTAATGTAAATACTATCTTACATATGTAATGTAAACCATATTACAAGTAGTATTACAAATTCACTCAAAACCACCAACATTTACCTGTATAAAAATATATGTTTTTAGTTCGGCAATACACGCTTAACAATATATTTTAAGAAAAAGGAGGAAAGTAAAAAAGAAACCTAAGCATACAACAATGTGAGTCTTAGACTCTTACAACTAAATGCTATCTTAATTTTAATCTAATTTTGGATTATAGGGTAGATAAAAAAGTGTCGATTCTAAAGTCCATTTAATGTTAATAGATTAAAAAAAATATCACCTTAATGAGAAATTTGCATAAGATTTAACTTAAAATGCTACCACTCGTTGTAAAGAGAAACTTTGTAATTTCATTGGCATTCAAATTATGTGAATGCATCCACATTGTCTGCGATGACAATCTCTCTCTCTCTCTCTCTATCACACACACATGCACTTTACGTCTTGCTCACTCCTCTCTCTCATTCTCTATTTATCTATCTATTTATACCATCTCCATGTGCAATCAAATGCAATCAATACTTTTTACAATGTGCAATGACTCTCTCTCTCACACACACATTTAGCTATTTGTACTAGTAATTTGTCTCGGACACTCATCTCTCTCACTCTCTATTTATCTATCTATCTATTTATACCATATCCATGTGCAATCAATAATGTTAGCAATGGGTTTAATTACTTCTGTAGTAAAATATTCTGCTTAAATTTCTAAAACTCCATATTCCCTTAATTGCAAGTGTTTGTCATTCTATCACCGCCTCACTGTAGATTACAAGTAATTAAATATATTTATATATAGCTAGAATTAGTCTTTGAAATTTGAAATCCACAGCTCATAACCACCAACATTTATGTGTAAAAAATATTTACTTTTAGTTCGAGAATAAACACTTAACAATATATGCGTTAAGCATTATTTAAACTTGTGGCTTTATATAATAGTATTTACATAGTACAAATTACACATATGAATAAGTAATGGCCAATTTTGACAATGGCATTAGCAATGGCCAATCACATATATACATAATTTGTAATGTAAATACTATCTTACATATGTAATGTAAACCATATTACAAGTAGTATTACAAATTCACCCAAAACCACCAACATTTACGTGTATAAAAATATATGTTTTTAGTTCGGCAATACACGCTTAACAATATATTTTAAGAAAAAGGAGGAAAGTAAAAAAGAAACCTAAGCATACAACAATGTGAGTCTTAGACTCTTACAACTAAATGCTATCTTAATTTTAATCTAATTTTGGATTATAGGGTAGATAAACAATTGTCGATTCTAAAGTCCATTTAATGTTAATAGATTAAAAAAAATATCACCTTAATGAGAAATTTGCATAAGATTTAACTTAAGATTCTACCACTCGTTGTGAAGAGAAACTTTGTAATTTCATTGGCATTCAAATTATGTGAATGCATCCACATTGTCTGCGATGACTCTCTCTCTCTCTCTATCTCTATCACACACACATGCACTTTACGTCTTGCTCACTCCTCTCTCTCACTCTCTATTTATCTATCTATTTATACCATCTCCATGTGCAATCAAATGCAATCAATAAATTTTACAATGTGCAATGACTCTCTCTCTCTCTCTCACACACACACATTTAGCTATTTGTACTAGTGATTTGTCTCGGACACTCATCTCTCTCACTCTCTATTTATCTATCTATCTATTTATACCATCTCCATGTGCAATCAATAATGTTAGCAATGGGCTTAATTACTTCTATAGTAAAATATTCTGCTTAAATTTCTAAAACTCCCTATTCCCTTAATTGCATGTGTTTGTCATTCTATCACCGCCTCACTATAGATTACAAGTATTTAAATATATTTATATATAGCTAGAATTAGTCTTTGAAATATGAAATCCACAGCTCATAACCACCAACATTTATGTGTGAAAAATATTTACTTTTAGTTCGAGAATAAACACTTAACAATATATGTGTTAAGCATTATTTAAACTTGTGGCTTTATATAATAGTATTTACATAGTACAAATTACACATATAAATAAGTAATGGCCAATTTTGACAATGGCATTAGCAATGGCCAATCACATATATACATAATTTGTAATGTAAATACTATCTTACATATGTAATGTAAACCATATTACAAGTAGTATTACAAATTCACTCAAAACCACCAACATTTACCTGTATAAAAATATATGTTTTTAGTTCGGCAATACACGCTTAACAATATATTTTAAGAAAAAGGAGGAAAGTAAAAAAGAAACCTAAGCATACAACAATGTGAGTCTTAGACTCTTACAACTAAATGCTATCTTAATTTTAATCTAATTTTGGATTATAGGGTAGATAAAAAAGTGTCGATTCTAAAGTCCATTTAATGTTAATAGATTAAAAAAAATATCACCTTAATGAGAAATTTGCATAAGATTTAACTTAAAATGCTACCACTCGTTGTAAAGAGAAACTTTGTAATTTCATTGGCATTCAAATTATGTGAATGCATCCACATTGTCTGCGATGACAATCTCTCTCTCTCTCTCTCTATCACACACACATGCACTTTACGTCTTGCTCACTCCTCTCTCTCATTCTCTATTTATCTATCTATTTATACCATCTCCATGTGCAATCAAATGCAATCAATACTTTTTACAATGTGCAATGACTCTCTCTCTCACACACACATTTAGCTATTTGTACTAGTAATTTGTCTCGGACACTCATCTCTCTCACTCTCTATTTATCTATCTATCTATTTATACCATATCCATGTGCAATCAATAATGTTAGCAATGGGTTTAATTACTTCTGTAGTAAAATATTCTGCTTAAATTTCTAAAACTCCCTATTCCCTTAATTGCAAGTGTTTGTCATTCTATCACCGCCTCACTGTAGATTACAAGTAATTAAATATATTTATATATAGCTAGAATTAGTCTTTGAAATTTGAAATCCACAGCTCATAACCACCAACATTTATGTGTAAAAAATATTTACTTTTAGTTCGAGAATAAACACTTAACAATATATGCGTTAAGCATTATTTAAACTTGTGGCTTTATATAATAGTATTTACATAGTACAAATTACACATATGAATAAGTAATGGCCAATTTTGACAATGGCATTAGCAATGGCCAATCACATATATACATAATTTGTAATGTAAATACTATCTTACATATGTAATGTAAACCATATTACAAGTAGTATTACAAATTCACCCAAAACCACCAACATTTACGTGTATAAAAATATATGTTTTTAGTTCGGCAATACACGCTTAACAATATATTTTAAGAAAAAGGAGGAAAGTAAAAAAGAAACCTAAGCATACAACAATGTGAGTCTTAGACTCTTACAACTAAATGCTATCTTAATTTTAATCTAATTTTGGATTATAGGGTAGATAAACAATTGTCGATTCTAAAGTCCATTTAATGTTAATAGATTAAAAAAAATATCACCTTAATGAGAAATTTGCATAAGATTTAACTTAAGATTCTACCACTCGTTGTGAAGAGAAACTTTGTAATTTCATTGGCATTCAAATTATGTGAATGCATCCACATTGTCTGCGATGACTCTCTCTCTCTCTCTCTCTCTATCTCTATCACACACACATGCACTTTACGTCTTGCTCACTCCTCTCTCTCACTCTCTATTTATCTATCTATTTATACCATCTCCATGTGCAATCAAATGCAATCAATAAATTTTACAATGTGCAATGACTCTCTCTCTCTCTCTCACACACACACATTTAGCTATTTGTACTAGTGATTTGTCTCGGACACTCATCTCTCTCACTCTCTATTTATCTATCTATCTATTTATACCATCTCCATGTGCAATCAATAATGTTAGCAATGGGCTTAATTACTTCTATAGTAAAATATTCTGCTTAAATTTCTAAAACTCCATATTCCCTTAATTGCATGTGTTTGTCATTCTATCACCGCCTCACTATAGATTACAAGTATTTAAATATATTTATATATAGCTAGAATTAGTCTTTGAAATATGAAATCCACAGCTCATAACCACCAACATTTATGTGTGAAAAATATTTACTTTTAGTTCGAGAATAAACACTTAACAATATATGTGTTAAGCATTATTTAAACTTGTGGCTTTATATAATAGTATTTACATAGTACAAATTACACATATAAATAAGTAATGGCCAATTTTGACAATGGCATTAGCAATGGCCAATCACATATATACATAATTTGTAATGTAAATACTATCTTACATATGTAATGTAAACCATATTACAAGTAGTATTACAAATTCACCCAAAACCACCAACATTTTCGTGTATAAAAATATATGTTTTTAGTTCGGCAATACACGCTTAACAATATATTTTAAGAAAAAGGAGGAAAGTAAAAAAGAAACCTAAGCATACAACAATGTGAGTCTTAGACTCTTACAACTAAATGCTATCTTAATTTTAATCTAATTTTGGATTATAGGGTGGATAAACAAACATCAATTCTAAACTCCATTTAATGTTAATAGATAAAAAAATTACCACCCAAATGAGAAATTTTCTTAAAATTTAATTTAAGATGCTACCACTTGTTGTGAAAAGAGACTTTGTAATTTCATTGGCATTCAAATTATGTGAACGCATGCACATTGTCTGCAATGACTCTCACTCTCTCTCACACACACTCATGCACTTTACCTATTTATACCTCCTCGCTGCAGTCTGTCTTGCTCACTCCTCTCTCTCTCTCTCTCTATCTATCTATCTATCTATCTATCTATCTATCTATCTATCTATCTATCTATCTATCTATCTATCACCCTCCCCCTCATTTCTTTTACATCTTTGTCTCTCTAAAAAATGGAATTGGCATTCTTGCTAATGTTGATACTTCTAAATGTTGGTCCTTCTACAAGAATATAATTAGTGCCTTAATTTACAAGAGTTTTTTGGATGTTATAAATTCAATTTATTGTCTTATATCCTTGATCAGGGTGTTGTTGACAATAAGGTAGTGGCATTGCGCCTCTCCCCCGAGAATGAGAAAGAGTTTCGAAAAGAGATCATTTTAGTCGGCGGAGTTAGGCACGTGAACTTACTTGAACTTTTTGGGTATTCTGTAGCCAAAGATGTTAGGATCTTAATCTTTGAGTTTATGCCCAATGGAGATCTTGATGATTTCTTATTCGGTACGATACCTTGGCATTTCTAAACCTACTTACACTCGTAATATCTAATAATGTTTACGAAATGTTGCCTTCTTTATTTTTTCTATCTTTAATTTCTTCTTGACGGAATTCGTAGGATGAAACAGATCATGGAATGTGGACGTGTATAAGTGAATTGAACTTATACATGATGTTGCTTCCAGGCTAAATTACCTACACAGTGACTCCAAGGTCCGAGTTGTCCATCGAGACATTAAACTGAAGAATATCTTGTTGGATTCAAAATTCACAGCTAAGATAGCAGATTTTGGACTTGCATGAGAGATTCCCGGCAGTTTAACACATATCAATACGAGGTGTGCCGGCACAATGTACGTAAGTGGATTAGGTATATTTTTTTAATCAGTTTGCCATATTTAATTATAGCTAATAATATATTTTTCACCAATGATTAGATTCAAATATGTACTTTCTTCAAATGCAGGAATTTCGAAGTGGGACTATCAATTTGATATAGAAGAAGTATTTTATTATCTTTATCGTCGCTACTTAAGTTTCATAATAGATAAAAATATTAATCAACACAATAATTGGTATGTAAAATAAAACATATTTACTATCTCTAAAATGAAATAATTACTATTTAGTTATAAAAAGAAATTGAGACTAATTACCAATTTGAGTATTCTATGGAAATGAAAAAAAAAAATTCTAAAAAAGTTTTCATATAGCCCAAGGATAGAATATCATTCATTCTTAACTCCACTCTGAAAACGATCTCCCTACTGCAGAGGATATATAGCATTCGAACATTGCTATGGAACATTGAATGAAAAGTTTGACGTATACTCCTTTGGAATATTAGCTCTCGAGATCTAGAGTTTGTGAACTACGTAAGTTCTAGCTGAAGCATAAGTTGTGCTTCAAAGTATAATGGTGTTTACAAATCGCGTTGGTGTGTGCATGTAGAACCATGTAATTAGTGTTGTGACAAGCAATATTTTTGTAACCATGCAAGGATTTATGTACATACATAAATGAATGACAATTTTTTTTATCTTGTTTAGAAGGGATCTTCACCATTTGGCTAAGTCGAAATCTTTAGGAGATATGAAAGTTGCCCTGCGGTTATAAGGGTATTATCATTCCATATGGTTAATCAAGGTTCAACGTACGCACGCACATGGCTAAAAATCAGGCTAAGATATGAAGGTAGCTGCGTGGGTATGTTGAACCTTGATTAACCATACGGAATGATAATGCTCTCATAACCGCTGGGCAACCTTTATATCTCCTAAAGATTTCGACTTAGCCAAATAGTTCTAATTTTGTGTAATTATCATTCAACATTTTTGTTCCCTGTTTATTTGTTTATTTTTTTAAACTAAACATAAATTTCAAATGCAAAACTAGGAAATCATGTCCACAGCTGTTAAATTTTCCAATTCGACAGTTTACAATATTAAGAACATGTAAAACTAAGACCTAAGAGAATGTAGGGATTGATCCTTTTTACCTAAGAATATACAAGCATATATATATACACTAGTACAATACTCATACTTAGGTGCCATAAGAAAGGAAAGGTAGTGCTTATATACATTACAGTTTTCACTATATTTGGAAAAAGGGTTGAAAGAATTTCTTTTTCTTTTTTAATGTTAGTGATTGCAACCAATGACGTACACAATTTTAAAAGATGGGCCTCTTACAACAAATATGTTATTTTTTTATATTAAAAAAATAAATTTATTTTATTTAAATGATAAGAGTTTACTTGTCACAAAAAACTCTACAGTTGAATCCCTAATTCTCTTCTTGTTTTGAAATAATTATGAATGAAAAAAAAATCACTGCCCTTCTCATTTTGTCTTAATTATAGCATGAGAAAAGGCTAAAGAGGTTGTGTTGGAGCATTTTTTGTATTTGAGAACAAACCAAGACAAGGAGTTTGATGTTTTCCCAAGTCCCACATAGGAGAAAGAAAAAACCTTTGATGGGTTTTTATAAGGGAGTTTTTGGTTAAGGGCTTGAGCCCTTTGGGCATTAGAATTTTGTGCTATTGGGTGAGGACTTAAATGAATGTGGTTCACCTGGTGCGCCGACCGACTAGACCCGGGCTCAGGCTTTAGGCTTGTCTTGTGCAATGTATAAATTTTTTATACAAAATAGTTTCAGAAAGTTTTATTTGATAAATAAAATTTATTTTTTTTAAATTTCAAAAGTGGTTAAACCACTTCCAAAACAGCTCCCAATTTCTCTCCACTTCTCCAAGAATTTTTCCACCGAGATGGATTTTTTATTATCCTACCGTTTTAATTTTTTCTTTAATTAATAGGAAAAAAATTCTTTCACACTCATCTTCTTCAACAACATAGAAAATGAAAAAAATTCAAAAAAACCCTAGAATTTTTTTTTGCCTCTGGCAGTGAAAGGTTTATTGATTCCAAGCAAATTAAAAAAGTGCTTTTGTCGAGCGGTCGAAAAGGTGCAAATCAATCGTACAGAGAGTATCTGGACTGTGTCATCCTGAGGATGGCGTGGCAAATTAGAACTGCTAGCACAATTCCGGGCAGAGCCGCGAAACGTCTTAAAGAGAGTGACTTAGTCCGTGACTCAAGCCGGTGTACTCTCTTCATTTGTTTTAATTTCCGTTTTTGTAGTTCATATTTTCAACAGGTTGTTTTCCTACGTGTTGTTCGAACGTTAGAAACCTGCATCATTAATTATAAAAAAATGTATTTTTTATATATATATAAACAGATAAAAATTTAATTAACTCTTAATTTTTGAGCCCTAGACGGTCACTGTACTTGCCCTCCCCAAGTTTGGACCTGCATAATTCCCATCCACATGTCAAGGTTATTGATTTTCGTTCTTTCCTACGGTGAGCGTAAATTTATTGATCCTAATTTAAAGAAAGACACAGTCTTACTTTGTAATTCATTAATACTTGATTTGCATGTACATTTATGAACATCCCATTTTGCAACCCACGCAAAAATCTATTTTTATGAGAAACGAGCATGCATGCATGCGCAAGCATTCATTCATGCATTCATATTCTACACAAGTAATATAGGTCAAAGAAAGAAGTGGAAAGGATTATCGGATAAAAAGTTACGAGGATAATCGAAAGCTTTCGAAAACCGTCAATCTTGCGAGATTTATGAATGTAAGCCTTCCCATATTCTGATCATCCTCAAACTTGGAGGGTTATCACACTTTGCCTTTAGGAGCAACATGATCAAAATAGCTCGATTCGACGGAAAAATCTTAAAAAATATATCAAACTGGCAGTTCACTTCGATTAATCAAACAAAGACCTTCTCGAATTTCAATTTAGTTCAAATTTGGTCAGTAGGTGTTTTTTATCATAAGGAATAAAATACTAAAAAAATATCAATCCAATTTTTCGTTTGACCAATATAGCAAAAACCAGGATGGAATTAATAGTGATACCGTGTGGACAACACTATTCATCATGTTGTCCACACGACACAATTGTATCTTATCGTGTGGACAACTTTGTTCACTATGTTTTCCACACGACAACATGTCCTGTTGTCTTGTGGACAACCCTTAGCAGGCTTTTTCGGCTATAAATAGACTTGCATTGCCTCATTTTTGATCATCAGACTGCTCTGAAATTTCAAAAATAGTGTCATAGAATACGTACTATTCCTCTATTTTCAAGGTTCTCAAGTATTTTTTAACGCAGTCCAGCTTTATTTATTTGTCTTCAGTTTCTCCGATTATGATTGATTAATCGCGTGATTAAATTGCTGTTATCTCGGAATCAATCTAAAATTCATATTTCAAACCCGTTTCTCAAATCTAAGGCATGGAACGAGCTGTAGTCATTTTAAAATATATATTTATTTGTTAATTTCACAAAATTCCAATTTCATCAGTCTCGTTCCACGAAGGAATTATCAAGCATTTGTATTTGGTTTAATCTATAAATTGCGGTGCTAATGTAAATATTCAATACGAGAGTACCAGATTTGTCAATGCCTGTTTAAATCATTAAATTGTGGTAAATTATTGACGAATGAATCTTGAGGAATACTAAATATCCGATTCCAAATTGAATTAGCTTTTAAAAAGCCCTGAGCTTTATCACACACACACACACACACTTGTTTTTCTATCTATCATTATCGGAATCACTTTTTCAAAATCATACACACCGATTTTCAAAAAAACTAATGGGAGAGGTAGGCTTGAACACTCATAAAAACTCATATTTCATCTATCTTCATTATTCAAAGATTCAAGCTTTAGAATTGATCATTATTATTCATCTTTGAGCTATCCATTTGATCAATCAAGATAATTCTAGTGTGAGCTTCAAATTATATCTATCAAACACTTGAAAGTTGTTATTCATTGGTGTGAAGCACCAAACAATTAGTATTCATTTGTGAGAGGTAAATCTCATAGGATAACAAGGAGGTTAATTCTTGTTTAGTGATTGTGAGAGGTAAATCTCACAAGTTAGCAAGATGGATTCTTGTGAGAGTATTATGGTAGAGCAATACTTGTAAAAGTGCGTGAAAACAATACACTTGTAGAGGTTTGTTTTTCACTCGGAAGAAAAACGATTTTAGTGGAAATTCTCGGGGGAGTAACCGAGCGCGGACGTATGGTTTAACAAACCGAATCGTGTTGACAAAACGTCTTGGTCTTCAATTAGTTTAATCTTTTTAACTCAAGTTCTTTATTTACTTGCTATATTTATTGATTGTTTGGTTGAATTTCTTATTTTTCTTGATATAGTTGTTTAGCTAGTTAAATTGCTTAAACATTTTCGAAAAGTTTTTAAATCCGTATTTAGTTTTGAAAACCCTATTCCCCCCCTTAGGGTTGATTTTCGACCAACAGACTATACATGAGATTTCTAAGAGTATTTAGACTTTAAACAAGTGTATAATACACGTGGATTATTGAATTATGTTTGCATGCTTTCCTATTCAGCCTTAGTCTTAATATAACATAGATGCGATTTAGGTGAAAACCCTGATTTCCCTTTTGTTTGTAATAATTGTTTGAGGAAAATCTTTTCATAAATAAAAAATTTAAAATACTTGAATAAACCCTAAAGTGATCATCATAATGCACTCCCATAATCATTATTTTACGCACACACACACATTATTATCATGCATTATTGCGAGTCTGAAATTACCCTATTCAACCCAAAAATACTACTTAGTGAGTAGGGAGTTAGCTCGTCTGGGTCAACATAAACCGAAAGCTCTTATTTCCACTTTCCTTGGAGAAGTACCAATTGAAGTATATCAAGTGATGAGAACACTCATATACTCGGAACATATATCAAAAGGTCCTTGCACGTACTTGCCTTTGGGGTATATAGTAAGACCATAAGAGGAAGCCTAAACCTTACCCCATTAGCCATGTTAAATTTATGGTGAGTCAACTTAATACACAAGTTTTTTGCATATTTTCTTGATCGTCAGTCCTGAGAAATAATGAATCAACGGCCTTGTCATACACAACCAAGCTTTCGGTTTTAGCAGGTATGATCAGAGGTTATCCACCCACGCCCTGTAGAAATCCCTCATTGAGGTTCTTCAGTGATAATTTTTCTATCATTATTTCCATGAAAAACAACTATAAAAAGAAAGAATTTCCCGATTTTCTAAAATATTTTCCCAAAAGCTAGTTTTTCGAAAATGAGTCATTTCTTAAAAATAAATTTTCAAAAATTGGAAGGTTAAAAGGGTACCATGAGAATTCTATTCCTACCATAAACCTATCCACGGGGCTTTTAAGTTGATTTTGGTCTGTTTTCGCCTAAACACCAAAAAGTGATTTTTGATTTATTTTCTTGTTGAGTTATAGTTTTCCAACTCACCTTTTCAGTTTTTGAGTAGGATATTAGCGTATTTGTAATTGAAAATTTGCATGCTTATTGATGTTATTGCATATCAATCTATAGTTCTTAAAGAAACATGATTTGGAGTGAGGATAGAAAGCTTGTGCTTCGTAATTCGCCTATTTGATTTTAGAAATCAGTGCGTGTGATTTGAAAAATGATTTGATAATGATAAACAAAAAAACAAGTGTTTTTTTTGTAAAGGTCAGGCATTTTCGAAAGCTAATTCGATTTGGAATCGAATATTCAGTAATTCTCAAGATTCGTTCGTCAATAGTGTACCACAGTTTAATGATTTAAACTGGCATTGGCGAATCTGATACTCTCTTATTGGATATTAACATAGGCATCGCGATTTATAGGTTAAACCGGATACAAATGCTTAATGATTCTTTCGTAAAACGAGACTAATGAAATAGAAAATTTGTAAAATTAACAAATAAATATATTTTAAAATGGGCTTAAAATATGAAATCTGGATTGATTTTAAGATTAACAGCAATTTAATAATGCAATTGATCAATTATAACTAAGAAAATAAATACAGATAAATAAATAAATTTGAATTGAGTAGAAAATACCTAAGAACCTTAAAAACCAAGGAATAGTATTTTAAAGCACTATTTTCAATGTTCCAGAACTGTCTAATGCTTCAAAAGGGGTCACTGCATGTTTATTTATATCCAAAAGGGGGTTTGGGGTTGAAATAGGGGGTCTTTGTGGTGTGGACAAAGGGTTAAAAAAAAAATTCCACAAGACAAGGTGTTTGTGTGTTGTGTGGACAGAGGGTCCTCAAACCTTTGTCCACACGGCATTCACTATTTACCCATTTCGGATTTTGCTTTGTCGGCCAAACGGAGTATCAGATTGATCTAATTTTTTATTATGTTGTTAACCATGGTAAGAACTATTTACTGACCAAATTTGAGCTCATTTGGAATTCAGGAAGGCCTTCGTTTGATTACCCAAAGTGAACTGCCAATTTTACCAATTCCTTGAGATTCTGCCGTCGGATCGAGCTGATTTTTGAGTATGTTATTCCTGATTGCAATGTCTAACAAACCTAAACATTTGAGGATTATCAGAATAAGGGATGGCTTCCTTTCAAATATTTCACAAGATTGGTAGTTTTCGGTTTTCGGCAGCTTCCGGTTATCCTCATAACTTCTTATCTGGAAGTCCATGTTGCTTCCTTCTTTGAACCGTATCACGCGTGTAAAGTATGTATACATGTATGAATGCTTGTGCATGCATATGTGCTCATTTTCTCCAAAAAGTTAGATTTTTGCGAGAATCGCAAAATGAGGTGTTCATAATTCCGTTCCCAAATTTTGCATTATATGTAATCATAAGAATAGTTATGGTCAACTATTCCTCGTGAAACATAATTTTGCTCACTATTCATACTATACATGTATGAATAGTTATGTTCATTGTACATATTTGCAGTGGCATGCAGACTTTATTCATTTATTATTATTTTTTTCAGCGGGTGCGAAATATTATTCCAATGACCACATTTATGTTCACCAAACAACAAAAATTATAAAGCCTTTTTAGCTTAAGTTTCCATAACCAGGAGTTGAACCTGCATCTTCAGAGGGAAGGCCGAATATCCTAGCAGCTGAGCCACAACAAATTCAAATACAGTTAATTGAAGTACCCTTCAAAGCTAAGTAGCAAATGTAATTAATTAAGCTCTTTTAGTTATTTCAATAGTTACAAGCAATCTGTCCCCCTTTGAAAAGTTTAACGCCCAAAATGCCATTTCTTCCTTTCAAACTTAAGCCTTATATTAATCACTAGTAAATTGTAACAACATACTCAATTACGATAAATAAACATATAAAAGTTCTAACTAAAAACCCTAGTCTCGGCAATAACGTGAACTTGAAATGAACAACGAGAAATTAAGAAGAGAAAGAGATTGGCGTTTATTCTTCCAGCTATGGGAGATGAGAAAGATAAATCAAGTGGTAAGGTAGTTTTTTCCAATTCAAGGCCTGAGAAAGAAAAAGAAAATAAAAAGGTTCAACGTGAAAATTTTGGTTAGGGGAGAAAGAAAAAGATTAGACAACGTGTTTTGGTCAGGGAAGAAATCCGGATGAGAAGGACTTCTACACGATTCTTTGCTTCATTTATTTTGGGTTTTGACTTTTTTAAAAGTGAGAAGAATAATTTCGCGGTTCTTTTGAACAACACCATTTATTAACTACCACCTAAAGAGAGTTAGAGTGACTCTACACTGCTATTTGTTAATATCTTGTGGAATCAATCATAAGTGAAAAATACTAGTTCTACCTAGGACTCAAAACGTGAACATAATTAATGACGCGTCAATATTATCCTCAACGACACAATATTTTTTATTAACATACATTTTAATATTGGTACGCCATGAAGGGTGCCACTATTTGCTTTAGCAGTTAACCATATGCCGTTCCTTCCTTTGCGCCATTTCTTCATGGCAAATCCTGCATGCATATATATATATATATATACCTATACTATACAGCACCGATCCATCAAATGAGATTGGCTGTCTCTACAGTGGCTGAGATTTGCAGCAATTTATATAAGTACACACGACAATATCCTATGATGAGAGCAGAACGACGTCGTATCTTGAGGTGATCTTCGTAATCTTATTCGATGATTATGCTTCCATTATCAGAGATTATCTAATTGATGATTCGCCATTCGTGTAATTATTTTCTACCTTGTTCTGTTTGATTTTCAATGTAATTGAGACTGGTTTGCGATTGTAACATGGCACATTGGTATGCTTGTACTTAGTTGTATTAGGAGAATTTAGATGATCTGCTTTTGACATGATTAGGGTTTTCGATTGGGTTGACTATGCAGGTAATTAGTATATATACAATATTTATTTATTTATTTATTTGATACTTCCTAGCTAGGAACACACTCTACGTGTAATTAATCTAGGTACTTAGTAATATTTTACATTAAAAACATATAATAACATTTGTTTCAGTGATAATTGAATGTCCTTTTCATGCTGAAGGTTAATTATGAATTCAAATTCCCTCTTTAAGCATAATTTAATAGTAATTTCCGGTGCGAAATTTACTAACTCTGGTAAATTTATATACATAACAAATCTTGTCGATGTATTTTGTAGATAAATAATAAGGGGAATAAATGGTATTTGAATCCTAATAGTGTATAAGGGACAAAAGCTTATGTAGTTGAGATTAAAAGAACTTTTCTTCTTCTCAAAATATAGAAATATAATACCTCTAACACAGGTTACAACCTAGAGTATATATATGAGTTGGATTCTAAAATAGGCGCCTTTCTTTCAAAGTTCAACTATTAATAAACTTTGCTTTTGGCATAGGTTAAAATGATAGAACGTTTTCAGCCCACCATAATCTAGTTAACCACTTAGAGGTGAGGTGATTATCAAGACAATCAAAGGAAATGCACATAAATATCAGTCTGCACTACATCGACTTGGACTTTATTTTTCTTTTTGAAAAAAATTGGTGGAGATGATAAAATTATCTCCCCCTAACTTCATAAAAGAATTCAATGGTTTTTAAATCTCAAGAATGCATAGAGGGTAATTGAATGGTTGAGATTGTAAGGTACATAGTTTAAAGTATCGGCCGATACCGATCCGATATGGTCGATACCGATCCGATATGGTCGATACCGAGTTAGAATAGGGGGTGCCGAACCGCTATTACTAAGATACTGTTTTTAAGAGTGAATAGCGTATTTGACACATGTTACAACTAGCCTTTATAATAAGAAGCAATAGCTTTTAAATTTTTAAAATTTATAGGGGAAAAAAATTTGGATGATTAAAATTGCATGATGTTTTTTCAAGAATAAATAGTACATTTGGCATGGGTTACGACTAGTATATATATTATTTATATATCGAACCAATGTGTCAACTTATATCTAGTTGGAAATTTATTAGAAGATTCTAATTAATAAAGAGCTGATATTGTGTTGCTTATAATTAGTTGAATTGTTCATCAATTGACAAATTAAGAGATTAAGTGAAACTAGGGCCAAGTTCTTGTCAATTATTTAATCTTTTCTATCTGCGCGCAGTTAAACCCTTTCCTCCACCAGCAATCCTCGAAAGCTCAAAGAAACCTAATAAAGGAAAATGTAGCATTTGTTTTCCAGCCGAAATTAATTTTTAATTACATATAAGATAAACTGTCAGTTACTAGATTGATCAACAGCTATATATATATAATTTCAACTACTTTATAGTAAGCCCCAATTCTTATCCTATTGAATGCAATTTATATATTAATTTTTTGTTTGTCTAGCGTATATTACTTTCGAAAAAAGTTCTTAATTGCAGTTTTCTATAAAATAAATAATGAATAATATTTTTGTAAATGAAAAGCCTATATTTGATCAAAGTCCAAAAATAATGCAAAGTTAACTTTGTAATAGATTTTTAAATTTGTAATTTGTTTTTGAAATCGTGCAAAATTAAGTTTGCACTATAAATTTTTAACATATTACTATAAATAAGTGTTCAGTTGATAGTGATTTAGAATAATTTTAACAAATTACATATTTAATTTTAAATTTTTTCGGGGTTATGCAAATTTAAGTTTTCACTCCTTGTTTTCTAAATAATACTACGTATTTTAGTTTATTTGTCGTTGTTTTAAAGTTTTATAAATGAAATATAAGTTAAAAAATATGAACAAATTTGCATTAAATTTTTTGGGTTGCAAATTTAAGTTTACACAAAATATAATTTTGGTCAAATCCCCCATTTTAAAACACAATTAATAAATAGACCCTTATTTTAGAAAAATAATAAAAACTAGGCCCTTATTTCCAAAAAATATTATTCATAGGATTTTTTGTGAAAAATATTGTCACACGAGACAGTTTACCCCATTTCAGTTTATCGAATTTTTTTTTTTTTAAAATAAAATATATTGACCAAATTTGCAAATGATGGTGACACAGATTGACAAACTGAGAGCTGTTCGAATTAATAATAAAATTAACCTCATAATAAAATCACAAAATTTTGTTAAAAAAAATTGATTTGTCAATTTGCAATGAAATTATCATAAACTAGATAATTGACGCAACGATTCAAAGATCCTAATTGGGCTTTTCTTTAATTAATATCCATTTTTAACAACTAGAAAAGGTGTTTGTAGTTGTTTACAAAGGCTTTCGGCGAAACGATTCTATTCTCGTTATAGAGAGAGAGAGAGAGAGCAAATTTGATATAACATGTTATTTTTAACATTAACTACTAATTAGGGGTATATTTGTCCATAAATTTATATTTCTTAAAATAAATTAATATTATGAAGTGTCCTTATTATAAAATCAAATTATGAAATTGAACTTTTTCTTTATAAACATGAGTCCGTCTTAGAGTTATAAAAATTCAGCGAGGCCCTGTAACCCATTTTTTTCTATGGTATGGGATATAGCATTTCCGATTTCCAAATTTTTCAAAAAAAAAAAAATGGAATTAGAAACTATATTCAAATTTCTAAATTTTCGAAAATACATTATTTCTTGTATAGTATTTATATTATTTCTAAATTTAACGATGATATATTTATATAATGTTATATTTTTTTAGTATTGTTTCAATCAATCTCAACTTAAGGTGACGCTTGAACTTTTAATACTTTCTATTAAATTATATTAATTTCAACTTAGGACAATTATACAAGTTTTTTTTATTGGAGATTTCGTACATTAGTTAAACTCATATCTTTAATAATAATGCATGAATTTTTTTTGGTGGTAATGGATTATTGCAATATGGTTTGCTAAAAAAAACATTCACAATTCATCAGCTGTTTTTCAAATAATGTTGAAGTTATGTCAAAATTTTAAGAAATTGGAAAATTCCGAACTTCTGATTTTGGAACTTTTTTGAATTTCTAAAATTTTTGAAAAAAATTCTAATTAACGACATTTAGATCTGTTCCATCCGATGAACACCACTAAACAGGCCACAACGTAATAATTAAACAAACGAATAACAGTGTAAGAATTGGATAAAGATATTAGTGGCGTAACAGGTTAATGAAGTGAGCAAGTGAATTTGGGGAAAAACTACTCATTGAAACACAACTCCACTATTTTGGACAATTTTGAAATCAGCTAGGTTTGTTTCTCAAATCAATTTTTGGGATTGTCAAAAATAATGTTTGGACTGTGAGTGAAAATTAGTTGCATGAAAGCTGGGCATGACATCCCATAAGGAAGATAAATATATATATATTAGCTATAGTTTTGAATTTCTAGGTAAAGATTTGATTTCTAATAAGAATGGATAAATAAGTCACCATCTCTACTTGTTTAGTTCAATTAATTTGCAAATTAGCGTTGATGACACAACTATATTTTTCTACTTTTAGTACGTTTAATTTTGAAATTACTCTTGATGCCACAAATTTCTTTTAGATTTGTCAAAATAGAATGCAACATTCATGAGCAAATTTGGAATAAATTATTTTATTGCAGTGCATTTTCCCACACAGAGATGGATTAAAGTATTTTAAATTCTTGTTTATCTTTTGAGAAAATAAATAGTAAAATAGGGGTGAGATGAATGTATTGGTGCATACGTTTACTCCACAAAGGAGTTGGCTCCTTTCTCTATTAACCCTTTCCCCATTTTCCCCCAATGTCATTTATTTCAAGGGTTAAATGGGTAATTTTTTTTATGAAATTTGGCAGAGATGATCTCATTAATGAGTAGATCATCTCTACAAAAATTCATCAAAAGATTCAATTTAGAAGTGGGTGAAATGATCATCTAAAATTTCAATAGACGACAATGAAAATATATCAAAATTTTACTATACCCACTTCCAGTTTGAATTTAGAAATCATCTTTAGCAAGCTAAAAAAAATTAAAATTCCTACTTACCTCTCGAAATAAAAGGCATTAGGGGAAATGAAAGAAAATGAGTAATGGAGATGAGACAACTCCGTTTACAAATGACTAACGCGAGTAGGCGCGTGTCACACTGGTCTAACCGGGTCCAAAACCGAGCTAGAATAGATTCACAAGACTAAAGAGGGGCTTTCGGTAAAGCTGGCCCAACTTACGTATCCAAAACCCATTTGAAAAAAGTAGGCCACAACAGAAGCCGATCTATCTTTGTAAGGTATCTAGCTATGACAAATTCATAATGAAATTAAGCGAGGTTTATTATCATTGTATTTGCCCCGTAAAAGATTATTCATATATAATTTTAGTTATTTACTTGAAATCAACATTTAAATTTGTAAAATCTTTAATAATACAAGGTTAACATGAACTATTAATTATTATTAATTTTATAACTTAAACTATTCAAAATTGTGTTAATCTGATCAAATTAGGATCGATGATCAAACTTGTATTCGCTTAATTGGGTTGTGTATATAAAACCAAAATCTGAGGCTAAATGGACTGGTTTTTTTTTTTCCCTCTAATTAGGCTTATGGTATAGGATGGGTTGAATTTTTTAAAAATAACGATGAGAATGGGATTAAAAGAAATTTAAGTTTGGTTGGATGGGCTTCTAAAACATGAAGCTACTGGATTTAAGAAAATAATTATTAGTATTTGAAGTTAATGACTTTTAATCTTCTCTCAATAAGAACAGCATCTATTACATACATAATATATAATATAATATAATATAATAATAGTAAAGTGGAGGAAGTTCCTCCATAATTACTAAATTAATTATGTCATTAATTACCATAAATTTAATTTCCTCCTTTAATTAATTAATTGTCTTCTTCCTCTTCTTATTATTTTTAATACTTCGATTCCTTCCCTTCCACAAATCAAAAGTTTCACATCAAATGTAGTCATTTTATTGTATAATTTGATTCTTCGGTTTCTCCTACCATTGCTTATTTATTTCCTAGAGTCACCATTAAAAATGCATCGAATGTATAAACAAGACATTTATAATAAGTTTGTAGGATAATTAATGTTTGTATTAATACCTCTAGATTAAATCAAATTTGAGTACCAATAAATATTTCTAACTATAATAATACATTTTTTTTTCAAATTTTGACGTAGTAATAATTTATGGAACAATTATGTAACAATTAAATAATACAACGCCATGCACATCGGACTGGATACAATCTAGTCCCACGTAAAATCAGAGACATAAGTATTTCTAAAGAATTGCATCCTCTGTGGCATAAGATAACTGCTTTGTACACAAATCTATAAAACTATATGCATTTCCAATAGGTTTGTCTGTGGAACTTTCCTCAACAATATATATTCATAAATTTTTATTTTTTTTATTTTTTTTTAAATTTAATGGCCAATCTGCAGATTTTAACGCATATTAATAAATTCAGTTCTGTTCTCCGAATAGTTTTGTAGAGGGAAAGTACTAAAAAGTGTACAATACTGGTTACTACAAATTTGATGTCTTTTAATTTATAAATTTATTGGAGATGTGAGGCTCCAAATCTTATTATGGGGTTTAGACCCTTAGAACCCGATTAATCACAGATAACGTCTTTCACAACAGCGAGTGTGGTGTAAAATTTTATAATAAAAAAAAACAAAAAAAACATGTAGAAGTATTACTCATCTTTGATGTGGTATAAGTAAGATTTTCGAAAAACATGTTTTACGAACATTTAATTAATAATCCTTCAATTGGAAACAAAATTGTATAATAAATTAATGTATTTTCAAATATATATAGAACGTCCGACTTAAGTTTACATTATACAGTAAAATTTCTACAATGACACATAAATTTCTAATAAAATGCAATAAATGTCATCCCTTCATATGAGAGTAGTGTGAGTCTATGGTAATCAGAGACTTCTAGATGTTAGTAAACGCGCCAATCCGAATGAGTACCTACAACTATAAAAGTTTTGTATACTAAAATACACATTCATATGCAACATGCCATATAGAAAATAAGGTAGTAATAATGCATACTATCATACGACTACATAAGACGTACAACCAGTGAGTTCTTAAATAGGGATTAAGCTTTTTCAGAAGTACCAAGTGATGGCTTTTTCAGAAGTCTTATTATGTAACTATCAAGTATGTTATCTTAAGTGCAAATTATTGCTTTTGATTTTTGGATGATGTATATGTTTTATGAGATGATGTTGCTATCTTTCTTGTATTTGGATAATCTTAAATACGGAATAAGCTGTTTAACAATTATATATTTGAAAATTACAAAATATGGTCCAATTTAATTTTTAGCCACTATTTATATATTAATATTAGACTTTATCCACAAGGGTAAAGTTGTCTAAAAATTACGCTATTTAACAGTAACTTAACGAAAGTTACAAAATGATGATTAAACTCTAATTTCATTTTAAAAAATAATTAAAGACTAAATATACATTATTAAAGATGACCAAAATCTAAAAGCTTCGAAAAAAATTTCAAGAAATGCACACCGTCCAAATTGAAAAAACTAGGTGGGAAGGGTGTAAGACCAATATTTTGGCTAGCTCATTATTTTTCCTTATAATTTTCTAGGTTAGTTTCAAATATTTTTTTTTTGCCTAAAAGACCCAAATTTTAGGCAAAAGAGGAATATATGTTGTTTGTGAGGCAGATATTCATGAGATTGTGAGGCAGCTTAAGGAGACCCGTGAGGCGGCGATTAGTTTGAACACCAGTCAGAGGTGAACTTGTTTATTTAACCAGATTTGTACTTTTACGACGTTTTGTTATTAGACTTGTATTTTTGTGAACAAGTTTTCGATGTTGTAAGTGAACCACATTTAATGTTTATATGTTGTTTGTGAATTATACACTTGTATATGTGTTGACTTTCTATGTGAACACTTGTTGTTGAAATCGTATTGGTTTGAAATGCAAGTTTTGGCTTTGAATTGTATGTTTAGTTGTGAATTGGTTTGAATTACAGGTGAATTGATTTGAATTGCAGGTTAACAAAAATCTGCAGGTTGCTAGAATTGCATTATGTTGGAATGGTGCTTCTTCACTTAAGCGACTAACATAGCCATTGTCAGTGGCTTAAGTGAACTCATCTATGTGCCTTGAGTGGCCAATTTAAACAACTGACAAGTCTTTATCAGTCTCTTAAGTGACCGAGCTTAAGAGACTGACAAAGCCATTGTTTATCGCTTAAGCTAGCCTAGCTTAAGCGACTGACAAGGATTTGTCAGTCTCTTAGGTGACCAATCTTAAGAGACTGACAAAGGAATTGTTAGTTGCTTAAGCTGGCCTAGCTTAAGCGACTAAGTTATTCACCATTAGTCGCCTAAGCCTTAAGCGATGGAGTTTGAGTTTGTGGCTTAAAAGTTGCCTAAGCGACGGACCCATATTTCTCAATTGTTTAAGAGCTATAGCCAGTGAGTTTAAGTGACTGACAATTAGTAACTTAAGACCTAAGAGACGGAAAAGCGGTCTTAAGCGATTGTGAGAGTCATTCTCTTAAGACCTTTTGTCAGGTAAATATCTATATTGTACATTTAGTGAAAGGATTTTTTTTAACACATGTTAAATTACAAACCCTACAGGTTGAGCAACCTCTATTCCTGGAGTGCATGAGGGTACTGTCTGAAAAACTAGATTAGGAGGTTGAAGATTTTAACAAGGATACGAAGCTCTCTTCCAGCGCTAGGAAGGGGATGCATGGAATGTTCTAAGTGAGTCTGATTGTCTAAAGGAGAAACTAAAGGTATGTATTCTATAGCAAGATCTAACGGTTTAAACCATGATATGCAATCCATACGACAGCTGAAAATAAGTAAACCAATCTGCTGGTTTTTCTATTTTCTTTCAGTGTTTGTAACCTCATTTTTTTTGGTCAGAGTAGTGAAATTAGTCGGTGCATAGGGAGAAAGAAATATTGCATTATCAGTGGTGAAGAAAACTTTCTCTGGCAATACTAGTACTAGGCATTAATTATGAGCAGTCGATTTTTTTGATTATGGAAACTAATTTTGAATTCTTCATAGTCAATTTTTTGGGTTCTTTCTCTTGTTAGTATTAGGCTCTGCATGTGTTGGAACCTGTAAATTACGATGTTCTCATGAAAGGCTCAATCACCGGTGAGTGTAAAGTATAATATGTTCCTATGGTGTTACTAATAAATGCTCATTCATGCTTCTCTGTTATTAGGAGGCTGCTCTACAAAAAAACAATACTTCGCATAAAATATTATAAGAATAACATTCGAACATAAAAATGTGGTAGAACATCATACATTACTTATAATAGGTTAATTTGTTGCGAAGGATCATGGGTTAAATGAATTTATATTTGGTAATTATATCGTAACTGTTAGATTATAATGTCAAGTTTACATCGCTTCTTTAGACGCTAGTTATTCTATAGCAAAAAGAGATGGATTGATGTGAAGCCTGTTAGGTAAGAGGTTCAAATTTCTATAGGAGCACAAGATCAATCTCTCTAAATAATTTGGACACGTCATGTTTTAATGCAGGAGTTTTTTGCAATCCCCATGATAATTTTCTTTTTCGTACCAGATCCTTATACTGTGAATATTATCTTATTGAATGACTACTATTTTAGATAGAGGAAGAAGAAAGGAAACTTGAAGTAGCGATTCAAGAAACGGAAAAACAGTGTAAGGAAGCAACGTACTGCTAAATTAAAAGAACTTGAGTTGAAATCTAATCGATTCCAAGAGTTGGAGGAGCGGTATGTTTTGCCTGAATTTAAAGAGTTTCAACTTTTAAGTGAATAAATATTATTGATCCAGAACATGTCCGTAAGGTTCTATTCATCTGGTTAGTTATATATGAAGGATATATTTAGATACGTTGAATCCTCTTATTGTTAATTCATTCCATTTAACCTATTTGTAACAGGTATTGGCACGAGTTCAATATTTTTCAATTCCAGTTAATTTCACATCAGGTCTGTGGCAGTTAATATTTTCCTGCAGAATCACCTCAAAATATGAATGCATTTAAGTTAATTTGGAGTCATGAGGTTTCGTTGACTTGTGATTGTTGGAATTAAGGTATGTATCAGTAAGACATATATGCAATGATTCTCATAGATAAATTGCAACTTTGTAACAATATATCAAATTTTATGAACACGTAATGAATACTTGCATTAGATTATGAAAAATTTAAGCAGTTGGTAGATTGACCTTTTAAGTGTTAGAATTCTTTTAACAAATATAACACATTAATACTCATTTGACGATTTTCTCCTGTGAGATTAGCACCCTATGCAGCTGTCCAACTAAATACAATTTAAGTGTGTGTTTTGTCTTATGGAAGTCATGTACTACCCAAACCTTAGGTGCTCACTCTTTTATGTGTGGAAAATCTCCCATTGTTTATATATATCTTCAAATGTTAATAAGGACTTTGTGGTCACAGGAAGAGAGGGACGCAATTTTGGCAAAGACTGAAGTTTCACAAGCACATTTAGAATTGTTGAAACAAACTAATGTGCTCAACGATGCCTTTCCTATATTGGCATTATGGAGAGTTTAGGACAATTAACACTTTCTTGCTCAGCCGGCTTCCAAAAATACCTATATGCCATGGTCCCCCCCACCCCACTCCCACCTGCACTCCTTGTCGAATGAAAAAGATGAGTTGCTTCAGCAGAGCTCAAAATACTGAAATAGGAATAAAGAGAGCAGAAAAATAGATGCACTTTTTTTTAACTACTTATTGAGTTACTTATATTTTCTGAGGAAATACATACTTCTATTTATAAGAACATAAGATCATTCTAGACTCATTAAATGATGCTTGGGAATACAAACATATTGGAACTACTACCACAAAGCTTCCTTCTTTAATATCTTTATAGAGAAGTGTATTAATTTCCAACATTCCCCCTTAATACACTTTTTTCTTAAATCCAATCTTTTCTCTGATGTAGAAAAACTTTTCTTTTGGAAGTGCTTTTGTTAGAATATTAGCATGTTGCTCTTGGCTCTTATAGTACTTGAGTCAAATTTCATTTCTCCCAATTGCTTCTATAATAAAATGATATTTTATAGCAATGTGCTTGGTTCGATCATGGCTTATTGGATTTTTTGCAATAGCAATTTTTGATTTGTTGTCGCAGTGCATGTCGCTGCTTTCTTCTGGCTTCTGTCCATTGTCTTTAAGTATTCTTCTTTAGCTGCTGCCACATGCTTTGCTTCAGCTGAAGATTGTGCCACAATCTTTTGTTTATTCGAAACCCTTGAACAAGCACCTGAACCAAGTGAGAAAATATTATTGATCAAGCCTTGCCTTATGCTTTTGTAAGCTTCCATCTTGATTGAGTTTCGTCTTGTAAATCCACTTCACTCCAACAATTTCTCTTCCTTTAGGCTTATCAACCAACTCCCAAGTGTTATTTTTTTCAATCATACTCATTTCTTCTTTCATAGCCTTCACCCAAATATCTTGCTTTGATGCTTCTTCATAATAGAAGGTTCAATAATTGAAAAACTACATGATTGGATAAATTTCACTTAATCTTCTTGTCTTCATTGGACAAGACTCAGGAGAAGAAGTTTTTTCAATTGAACTTGAACTAGAGTTCGAAGGGATTGAAGAACAAGCCTCTTCATTTCTTTCTTGTGGCACTTTTTTTTGTTCTTGAATAACGATAGACGGAGTTTCATGCTCATTTTCATTCCAATTCCAAGCAGAATTTTCATGAAAAATAACATCTTTTCTTATTATCAATTTTCCAGTTTCTAGTTTCCACATTATACAATCTATAACCTTTCGTCTCAAAACTATATCCAATAAATATGCATTTTTGACTTTTCTCGTCAAACTTTGTTCTTTTCTCTGAAGGAATAAAGGCATAACAGATGCAGCCAAAAAATTTAAAATGACTTACCGAGGTCTTTCTTCCACTTCATGCTTCAATTGGAGTCTTATTTTTGACAGCCTTGGTAAGGCACAGATTCAGAATATACACAACAGTGTTAACTACTCCAGCCCATAAAAAATTAGACAATTCGTACCTGTGAGAACCCGCGTTCTCGACGCCCGGGGGGTCCTCGTGGGCGGCGATTCCATTTGTTGATTTGGAAATCGGTTTTGAAAAGAATAAGAGTCGCCAGTTTGTTTTACTAAACAAACAAAAGGTTTGTGTAAAAGAGACGTATTTATGGACTAAATATCCTCTTATACACAATATATGCGAAACCAGTTGATTCGAAGGTTCGGGGATTAAGTTACGAATCGGGAAGGTGTTAGGCACCCAATTCGCCCTTTCGGTCTCTTGAGTAGGATATGCGCGTGTTATAATTCAATTCTTGCATGCTATTGCTATTACTTTACAGCTTTTCGTGCTTGCCTTAGAAATCGGGATTTTGGGGTTGGGATGAAAACGATGTGTTTCCTAGTTCGCCCATGATTTTAAAAATAAGTGTGTGTGTGTGTGTGTGATTTGAAAAAGAGAGTTTGATAATAATAGATGCAATGAAACAAGTGATTTTGTAAAACATTGGGCTTTTCAAAAACTGATTCAATATGGAATCTTATACTCGATATTATATGAGGCAAGTTAACCGGTCGTATACCAAAGTCTATTGATTAAACCGGTATAGATGGCACTAGTTCTTTCATAATCGAGTATTTATCACATACACACCGTAATCTATGAGTTAGATTGGATATGTAGCGATTATTGATTCCTTCGTATAACAATAACGCTAATCCGAACTTTTGAAAAAGTAAGTAATAATACTATTTTGGAATTGGATTAGGGTTTATTATACTCCTTTAGTTTTGAAAATAATTTGAAAAAGAGGTTTTGAAAAGCTATTAAGTAATAGAAATTATGCAAACAAGAGTATGAATTATAAAACTGACGAATAAATAAAAGAAGAGAGAGAAAATTATACCTGAGCCTCCTTGGATGGAGAGAATAAGGATCTCTTGGTGTGTACCACGAAATCCCCTTGATTGTTGATGAAAATAATGAATGGAGGGGGGGTCTATTTATAGTTGAAGAAAATACTTGGAGAGCAAGAAAAGAGATTGCAACTAGGACTCTTGGAAATTATCGCGAAACCTTCCCACCGTTGGATCATCCTGATTTTTGGATATGTGTTGGGAATAGAACTCTTCTAGATTGTTTAAAAATTTCAGGTCGATCAGATTTCGGGAAGGTTCCATTTCGTTCTGATTGGTACGAAGAGTTTGTGTCCGCGTAGGAAAAGTACTTGTTGTAGACAAGGTCCCTTGTTTGCACGACAAGTCAGGTTCTAACCGTTGGATCATGCTTCATTTTGGATATGTATTGCCAATATAAGTCTTTTACATCCTGTAAAGATTTGGGGACGATCGGAGTTCGGGAAGGACTCGGTCTCCTTGGCTTGGTACAAAGAGTTTGTTCCCGCGTAGGAAACGTACTTGCATACAACAATCTCGATAATTAAACCTCCAACCGTTGGATTATGCTGATGTTTTGATATGTTTTCCCTCCAAATGTTTTCTAACTTGTGTCCAAATTTGAGGTCGATCAGATTTCGGGAAGGCCACTATTGATTTTAATTTGCTACGAAGGACATTTCAACTGGAATTGCACGGTAGACAAATTGATTCTTGAAGATCCCATGTCCAACAAAGCTGAAATTTTAATATGCTTTTCCCCACAATAAGGCCTATCCACTTACCAAACTTCAAACCATTTTAACTTCGAGAAGACCTCCATTTGACCACCCGAAATAAACTCGCGATTTTCTGAATTTTCGGAGATCCGACTGTCGGATTTAGCTGATTTTTGAGTATGTTACTCCTTTTGATAATTTCCAACAACTCTCAAAGTTTGAGGATGATCCAAAGTACGTGACTCTCCTTTCACAAATTTCCCGGAGTTTTGACGGTTTTTTATTCCGACAATTTTCGATAATTCTGTGACTCCTCATCCGGGGTCCTTTCGGCTCTCTTCTTTGACCTGTATCACATGAACAAAATACATGTGCATCTAGGAATGCTCGTGCGTGCATGCATGTTTATTTCTTTAAAAATTAGGATTCTTGCGGGGGTCGCAAAATGAGGTGTTCACAGTACCTTTTTCATTTTATTATTCTTTCTTGTTTAAGGTATAATCCCTTCTTCTTGTATCTGGCTTTCTGTGCTCATAACTTGAGTTCCCTTTTATTGAGAATCTCCGTGGCTTTATGTTCAGCTTGGACTGAAATGTGCTTTCAACATCTTGATCATCAAGCCTTAGTCTACTTCGTTCATGAGATTCAAGGTATCCCATCAATTCTTGGAGGGGCAACGTTGTGAGATCTTTGGATTCCTCAATCGCAGCAACAATATATTCATATTTATTGGTCAAACTAATAAGAATTTTCTTAACAACGCTTTGATCAGAAATATTTTCTCCGTAGGACTTCATTTGATTAACAACTTCCATGACTCTAGAATGGTAGTCTTTTACGATTTCAAAATCTAGAATGGTAGTCTTTTACCATTTTAAAATCTTTCATTTTCAAGTTTTGAAATTGTTTTCGTAGAGCTTGGCTATACATGGAAATGAGCAAAGTCAATTATCTACATAAAGGAATACAATCACACAAATCAAGGATTGAATTGGTGCAACAAATCAAGCAGAATCATGATGTGAGCTAGTGCAGCAAATCAGAGAAAAATCCATATCAAATTTACGGTTTTACACTCCCCCGCAAACTCGGCGATCGGTGATGGATGAGTTTGGAGCGAAGTAATTAAAACCGTTGCTTATGGAGGCCTTTGGTAAACAAATTAGCCGTTTGGTCAATAGAAGGGACAAATTGAACTCGATGAGTGCTAGAGGTAACTTGTTCGCGAATAAAGTGGTAGTCGAGCTCAATATGCTTTGTTCGAGCATGAAAAACAGAATTAGAAGCCATGTAGGTAGTACTAAGATTGTCACAATATAGAGTGATAGGTGACGAAACTGAAACTTGAAGCTCACGAAGAAGATGCGCAATCCAAACGGTCTCAGCACACACCTGAGCAAGGGAGCGATATTCGGACTCGGCACTAGAACGGGACACTGTAGGTTATTTCTTAGCACTCCAAGATATGAGATTAGGCCCCAGAAATACACAAAATCCTGAGGTAGAACGTCTAGTATCAGGGCAACCAGCCCAATCTGCATCAGAAAATGCACAGAGATTCATAGAGCTGGAGGACGATCGGAAGGCCAGACCAAAATCTAAGGTTCCTTTGAGGTATCGTAAAATTCATTTTGCAGCAATGAGATGAGACGTTCGTGGTGCACTCATGAATTGCGCCACATGATGTACTGCATACAAAATATCTGGTTTAGTCAATGTCAGATATTGAAGTGAGCCGCCCAATCGACGGTACTCGGTAGCATCGGAGAGTAAGTCTCCAGAACAGATAGTTGTGATTTAGCACTTAGTGGGATTGTACAAGGTTTGCACTCGGTCATCATGCTTCGGCGGAGAAGATCAATCGTATACTTTGTTTGAGACAAGTGTAAACCCTGCTGTAAAGAAGACACTTAAAGTCCAAGGAAATAATTAAGTGTGCCAAGGTCCTTTATTTCAAATTCTTCACCAAGTGTAGCAACAAATGATGAAAGAAGATGGGGCGTGTTTCCAGCAAGGATAATGTCCTCCACATAGAGAAGTAAGACCATAATTTCTGAATTTTGTCGAAACACAAATAAGGAATGATCAGCCTTACTCTGGGCGAAGCCATATTGAATAATAAAGTTACTGAATCGTTGGAACCAAGCACGAGGTGCCTGCTTCAAACCATATATAGCTTTATTGAGACGACACACATGATGAGAATGGTTAGGATCAACGAAGCCTGGTGGTTGATTCATGAACATAGTCTCATTAAGGACACCATGCAAAAAAGCATTCTTGACATCTAGTTGGCGCAAGGACCAGCCAAAGGAAACAGCAAGACTGAGAATAATAGGAATAGTGGTCGGTTTGATGACTGGGCTGAAGGTTTCATCATAATCAAGACCTTGTTGCTGGTGGAAACCTTTTGCTACTAAACGGGATTTGTATCTATCAATAGAACCATCAGCGCAACGATTTAATTTGAACACCCATTTACAACCAACGGCTTTTTGATGCGGGGAGGCAGGAACTAGAGTCCATGTTTGATTTTTTAGTAATGCATTAAACTCGTCAGTCATAGTTGCTGGCCATTCCGGGTAATGAGTAGCTTGAGAAAAACATGTAGGTTCCTCACTAGAGGCAGTAAGCTGAGAGACATAAGCACGGGGTAAGGGATAGCGAACTGTGCCATCAACATGGGTCAATGGTCATTGAATGCCGTTTCGTAAGCGTGTCATCATTGGGTGAGTTCTAGTCGGAGGTGGAGAGTGGAATTGATTTGGTGGTGATGTAGTTGTTGCTGCATTTGGAGGAGCAGTATTTTTTGGAGGATGATGTTCAGGCAACTCAATAATAGGAAGTTCATGGTGCAACAGTGGATTGCCAGCGGAAGCAGGCTTAGTAGGTGTAACGACAGGTACAAAAATCATATCTGAAGTATGTGCTGATGAAGAAGAATGTGGTGATTCAACATACGAAAATGAGGTGATGTGATCTCGGATCGTTTTTCCTAGTCAGGTTAATGGATCATCAACCCTTGAACTACGAAAGTGCAAGAACCTTGGAATTACGTCGAAAAGATGGAAGGCAGAACCTAAACCCAACCCTTGAATGCAAGAATTGAACCTCGGTATAAGTCGAAGACGCCACAATCAATTAGTGGAGAATTGATTGATAAGTCAAGAATTAGTTTGAATGATTAATTCAAACAATTCAACAAGCTCTAGCAAGAACTCAAAGTGTAGAACACTCAATTTTGATTAATAATAACTTGATTAAAAAACATTAATGTGCCTCCTTTAAATAGGAGCAAACAAAACAAAGAACCCTAAAAAGATAAGGAAACTAATTCCTTTTTAAAATAGGAGTCCTAAATAAAAAAGGAAAACTAATTAAATATTATCTCCTATCAAAGAAAGAAAGAAATTGCCAAAATAATAATAAAACTAATTAAATCCTTCGCTAGCCGGTCGTGAAAACACGCTAGAAGAATAAAATTGAAATTCGGACTTAAGCCGTGCCCACGCCTTATCAAAATAGCACTTCTGCCTTTTGGATACAATTTCGCCGTGCCCACACCTTATCAGAATAGCACTTCTGCCTTTTGGACACGATTTCCCAGCTTTGACGTGCCCACGCTTTACGCAAACACCTCTTCTGTTTTCTTCACATTTGGTTCCACATCTTCTTGGCTAAGAATTGTCATCCATTCTTGTTCATCATCTCCTTGAACGCTTCTCCAAGCTTCAGCTTTATTCATCAACTCTTGGACCATGATCATGAGTGCATCATTCGTCTTCTTTGCTCTAGCTCGGGTGATTGGACCACTCGAAACCCGAATGGGGTCTGCATAGTCTTCACTCCATGATCTAGCTCTGGTGCTATCCTTGGACTCATCATGAGGTCTCGTCAAATCGAACATGACGAGAGATATAAACTCTGCTAGTTTTCGGATCCATGCAGCGGTACCCTTTGTGTTGTGAGCTGTAACCTAGGAAAATACATTCAACACTTCTGGGCAATAGTTTGTTAGAAAAATAATCACCTAAATAAGGATAGCAAGAACATCCAAATGTGCGAAGATCCGTGTAGCAAGGTGTACTGCCAAAGAGCTTGCTATATGGTGAATCCCAATTAAGTAGTGGAGTGGGTAAACGGTTGATAAGATAGACAGCAGTGGACACTGCTTCAACCCAAAGGTTAAGTGGGACACAACTTGAAACCATAAGAGTGCGAGCCATTTCACATATATGCCGGTGCTTGCGTTCGGCAAGGCCATTTTGCTAAGGGGTATGAGGGCACGATAGGCAATGGTGAATGCCAAGAGTGTTACACAATTGATGGAACAAATTATTTACATACTCAGTTCCTCCATCGCTTTGCAAATATTTTATGGAACAACTAAATTGATTTTTAATGAAGGCAAGGAAAGTGTTAAAGTGGGTGAACACTTCAGATTTTTGACGCATTGGATAAACCCAAGTATAACGAGTGTAGTCATCCGTAAACAACACATAATATTTGAAACCAGATACTGATACAATAGGTGACATCCACACATCAGAATGAACTAAGTAAAAAGGAGAAGTGGCACTTATTTTATTGCTGGGAAAAGGTAAATGCGTAGACTTGCCCAAAGCACATCCTTTACAAAAAGATTTAGTAAAGTGAAAATGGGGATCTAATAATTTTTGTGACCCCAAAAAGGGTAATACTTTACTCGACGGGTGTGCCACAAAGAGGAAGATGAACTAGAAGCAGCAAGAGCATGAGGGATTGCCTGAATAGATGATAACAGATATAGACCATCCCTACATAGGCCTTGAAACAATGGAGTACCAGTTTGCAAATAAGATATTATGAAGCCAAGAGGGTCAAAAGAAAAATGAACATTGTTATCTTTGGTGAATTGAGCAACTGAAAGTAGATTTTTACGCATAGCATGTATGTGATATACATCACGCAAGTGAAAGGATGAGGAACCAAGCGTTAGAGAAATGTTACCGGTATGGGCTATGGAAAGATTATCACCATTGCCGAGAAGCACCTGATTTGTACCAGTATAAGGCTTAGGAGTTTGCAAGGGTCGTGGATCACCAGTCATGTGATTTGTAGCTCCAGTGTCAGGATACCAGTTAGGGTCAATAGCACGAGTAGGTTGAAAACCAGGATAAGAGACTTGGAGACCAGCGAATGCAGATTGCAAGGAATCGGAGTTTGAGGGGCGAATATATTGTTGAGGACAATTGTCTGCTGAGTGACCATTCCCTTTACAAATTTGACAACCATAACTGGGACGAGGGCCAAGTATACTGTCATATGAGCGATTGCCAGATCCACGATTGCTAGATCCATGATTCCCGTAGCGGTTTCCATTACGATTTCGATTGCGATTGTTACTGGTCATACCTTGCCCGAAATTACGATTACCATTTGAAATCCCAGATTGGCTACGATACTGAGTAGTCATGAGAGCTGTTTGGGTGATTTGTGACGGAACTGCAATTTTCGATTCATAAGATAGAAGGCGAGCACGAAGGTCTTGAAAAGCGGGAGTAGTGGAAAGTTTAGTATTGTTGTAACACTTATAGCATAGTCCGATCCATGCCCACGTAAGACTGTAGACACCAAATTGGTGTTGGAAACATGTTCATTAATAGAGGAAAGAGAATCTGCTAAGGACTTGGCATGCTGGAGATATTCAGAGATAGACTTTGTGCCCTTTTTTTTGTCCATTAATTGAAAACGAATATGTGTTGCATTTGCAATGGATTGCTGTGAAAAATGATGCGCAAGGCAGTGCCATGTTTCGCTAGCTGTATTGCAACCGACAACCATGGCTAGAATGGGTTCGGAGAGAGTGGCTGTGAGAATGCTTACCAAAGATTGGTCAGTGCGTTGCCATGCTAGGTGCTCGGGGTTCCGTTCGGCAGGTTTTCCGTCAACAGCAGGAAGATATTCATCTAGTTGAGGAAGAGATCCGTCAATAAACTGCCAAAAGTTTTGGCCAATCAAAAATGGGCGCATTTGTTTGCACCAGAGAAGATCGTTGGATTCATTCAAACGTAATGTCACCAAAGAGGTGATATTGGGAACAGAGATAGAGGTTGAAACTGAGGACAAAGAAGTACCGGTCATTGTTAATGCGGTATGTAGTCAAGAGGGTGAGGGAAAAAAAGGAATAACAAAGGTAAGGAGACCTTGTTAAAAAATAAGAAAGAAAGGAAAAGAGATGTAGAGAAAAAAAGAGAAAGAAATAAAGAAGAGGGGAAAGCAGCAGCGGCTATATTTTGGTCGTAAGACCCTCTGATACCATGTAAGTTTTAGAAAAATTGAAATTTTAATGTATTAATAATATGTTCTGAATTTATACAAGAAGCTATGGCTATACATGGAAATGAGCAAAGTCAACTATCTACATAAAGGAATACAATCACACAAATCAAGGATTGAATTGGTGTAACAAATCAAGCAGAATCATGATGTGAGCCAGTGCAGCGCGCAAATCAGAGAAAAATCCATATCATATTTACGGTTTTATAGAGCTTAACACTTACTGCCCTTGTGTTGCCATGAAACTCCTGCTGTAAGATATCCCAGTCCTCCTTGGTTGTGTTTGCACCCATTATCCTTGAGAAAATGGCTTTTGAGACTCCATTTTGAATTCTTGAAAGTGCACCTGCGTCATTCACTCTACTTGTTTTTAGTGCTTTCTTCTCTGCATTCAATTGGCTTTCATTCTCTGGTTCTTCAAAACCTTTCTCAATGATACTCCATAGGCCTTCTAATCTGAGAAGAGTCCTAATTTTTATTTTCCAATGTTCATAATCTTCTCCTTCAAATATTGGAATGATGGCATTTGAAATACCCACACCTTTTGCTGCAGTCGCTGCCATGCTATATAATTAAGGTTTATGGATTTCTAGACTAGATTGCAACCTCGCTCTGATACCACTTTGTTGGTTGAAAAAGATGAGTTGCTTCATCAGAGCTCAAAATACTAAAATAGGAATGAACAGGGCAGAAAAATAGCACTTTTTTTTGAATTACTTATATTTTCTGAGGAGATACATACATCTATTTATAAGTACATAAGAACATTCTAGACTCATTAAATGATGCTTGTGAGTACAAACATATTGGAACTACTACCACAAAACTTCCTTATTTAATATCTTTCTAGAGAAGTGTATTAATTTCTAACACTCCTAAGGTAAAAAAAAAGTTTGGTTGGTGGTAATGGGAAAACATGCACAGTTTTTGCAACAGCAAACTTGAGCTTATTTGAGGACCACCCTCGGATAGGATACCCTGGGGTTTGATGCCTTTCTTATTATTGTCAAAATTATTTTGATTACAACCTGTACCGTGTTTTTGGAATGGCTTAGGTTGAGTGGGATGATATGTTGCGTGGGGCCAAGCTTGCCTTTTCCTACATACTATGGCTCAAAATTTCTGACCAAAGTTCCAGTATCCTTTTTATTTGAACTACGCATCTTTGAACTTAGCTTTCTTGAACCTAGTCTTGTTATAAATAATTCATTAGTTCTATGAACAAAATTCCCTTCTTAAGTCCAAAACCAGAACGTACTGCCAACAGTGCATGTCCTTTTTTTAGCTCATATTACTCTATTATTTGAAGTTGATCGAGTTTGGGGGGGTGGGCAGGGAAGGCGGTCTGTAAGTCCTTGAGGTGAATATGAGGTAAATGTAATCAAGGTTTCTTCTTCCCCTTGTAAATGTATGTCTTATTTACTCTCTTATGTGAAACATTCACAAGAAAGAAGGTTATGTAGTAATTCAAACTTGAGCATTATGCTACGTTACGACCATAATAATCTTGGGTAATAGTGTATTACATACAACCGGTTTTTGGACAGACACAAGTGTTAATTGATGTAAAGGAAAAACTTTCGAGTCATATTATGAAAATGAAATAGAGTATAACTTAACTTGTTGGCACCCACATATCGGATTAAAATCCTTCCTATGGGGAGTTACCCTCGAATTATTGACAGTAGGAACAATACTTATGAGCTGTAAATTTACACTACTCCCAATTGTCATTTGACTTCTTTTTATTAAATGAGAATGCACGGTGGGATAAGTGTAAATTTACTCCTAAATACAGTGGAAAAAGCCTATACAATACTTAATAATAATTTTGAATAAACTCATTTTGAAGATTCGTGTGGGCAGATTCCCACACCTTCATCCTAAGGTATCACCCTGAAGTCCAAATTTAATTGTAGGTCTATGGTGTGGGTGTGTGGACAACCTAGAGGGTTATTCTTCTCAAAAACTAGTGACCTTTAGGCTTTAGCATTGTTTTCCCTACTGAATTTTTAACTTTGGGTAATTGTTTCTTAGGTTTGGTCCGGTCAATTTGTTTCAGAGCACTCACCCCAACAAAGCAATGACATTGTTCTTGACTTGCCTTATGGATTCGGAATTTGCGCGCATATTCTAAGGATATTGAAAACAATTTACCACTTGAAAGACATTTTAGCCTTCCGTACCAGTAAGATTCCTTCTTATTTCTTTTCTTTTCTTTTCTTTTCTTTTCGCTTGAGGGGTGGGGTGGATTTGAAGAACGTATTTCGTTTTGGAGCAAGTAAATTGCTAGTTGTTGAATAAGATATAATCCTATCCAAATTCAAGCCAAAAAAATCTGGATACCGATTATGGTTTCAACGTGCATTATATGATCCGGTCCAAATTCAAAAACAATATATCCAGTAATTTTCCTAATAAATGGATTAGGATCGAGCTTTGATTCAACCCGAATTTGATCAGTTTACAGGTATAGAGTTGGAGTATACTGTAAGAACCATGTAAAACTACGGACCGCATACACAAATGTACATAATTTTAGCCTGCTTTCTCTGTACTGGCATTATAACTAATTTTTGTAGGATTGAGGATTGTAAAGTTATAATGTACTAATTTTTTTAATGTAGATAGTTTTTTTATTTATTTTTTTGTGATCTTTTTCCCATTTTCCAATTAATAATTTCTGTTCATCAAGAATTGGAAGCAAATATACCAAGAAAGAAAGTTAAATTTGTTAAAAAACAACTGCGTACACTGAAATTTTAGTACTTAATTGTCCCCCATAGTTCATAAAGTATGAACAATATAGAAACTTTAGTACTTAGCCCCCATGTGTGTGCGCACAGTGGTGCTATTGCTAGAGCAATTATACCTATTGCTAGAAGAATTAATGTAGAACTTCAGAAGCATCTAAAAGGTTATGTTATGATAAAGTCATATTTACTTTGGCAATAGGTGCATCATAGATACATCTATATAACTAGCTAAGAAGCACATGCATTGAACGTAATCAAAAGAGATAAATTTAAATCCAATTAAATTACTTGATAATGCTTAAACTAATTAAAATTTTCAAGGATCAAAGAGATCAATCAACATTGAATTTCATGTTACCAAATCAGCTTATTACTATTATTGTTTTTAATTTAGTATAATCTTAAGAAAGTTGAATGAGAAAAAGAAAATTTCAACCACATATCAAATTAATAATTCGAAACTACAATTAGTAATAATACACAAACATATTTATGTAAGCTAAATAAAACAATATATAGATCTGAAAGTACGTCTTCAGTAGGAGAAAGAGGATGATAAGGCGGTTTGTTACTGTTACAAGTGTTGTTACAAGTGTCAACAACTTTTACTAATATTTTAGTGCTAAACATTTGAAGTATCCCAATCTTAAATAGATTTTTATGATTGGACTATTAATTAACTCCAAATCGAGTTTAATGTGGACTTTACTCCAAATTTAATTTATTTATTGTGAACTCTTCCAATTGGACTTTTAATCAAATTGAGTGGACACCTACAATTGAGATTTTAATTAAGACTCTAAATTTTGTTTGATGTGGACTCTTAAAAAAGTATATTTGTTTATGTGAAAAAAGGGGAAAATACTTTAAATTATTCATGATTCTATATATCTTAAATTAAATTGGATTAAATTAAATTAAATTAGACGAATAAATAGATGGATTCTTATGGTTGGACTATTAATTAACTTCAAATCTAATTTAATGTAGACTCTACTCCAAATCTAATTTACTATGGACTCTTAAGAGAATATATTTATCTATTTAAAAAAAGAGAAAAATACTTTATACTATTCATATTTTTATATATAGTATATCTATAAAAATAATAATCTACTAGGGGTAACCTATGCTGATATCACTATGACGTCACTCGTGTAATTATTAAGTAACAAAACTCCAGAAAAAAATAAAATATAAACTAACAATGAAATAACAAACCTTTTTTTAAAAAAAAAGAAAAGATAAAACCAGTGATGATGGCATCATGCAAAACATATAAATGGCTTTTGACCAGTGCACTGCTAATAAATATCGATATCTTCACAAAAAACTATGATACACTTTTGTAAATAAGAAAATTTCATTCTATGCACTTTTTTATTACACTAATGGGGAATAAAAAATGAAGTTGAGCAAGTGCAATTTTTTGTACGAAGTTAACTACGCACCCACGCAATTAAGAACAATCCAATTAAAAACATATGTTTGAATGTCAAAAATTTTCAAGGATACACTAATGTCTGTAATCAATTATTCCTAATGAAGAAACTAAAACAGAATTATTGAATACTTTGAGGCATTTAACAAACACCTATCCTCGAGTTGAAATAAGCAAATGAAAAACCACATATACGTAAATATGTACTTGCACTTGAAAAACAAAATATTTAATGTTTTGTCTACCAGACACACACAAAGTTCTAGTTTAAAATAATGAAAATGGTGTTAAAAAGAATTACATCAAAGAAAAATAAAGGCAATTTGTCGTGTCAAAATGTGGTAATCCGAGCACGACTTTTTTAATAAATGGGTTAGTTATGTCTAATCCAAATTTAACCCAAACTTATTTAGATTTAATCAAGTATTGATTTTGTGTTGGGTTTGCGAATAGTGTTAGCCAACCCAACTAAGAAACAAACGGCTATAAAAGGGAAAGAAAATAATTGATACAAATAAAGAACCAACCATATTGAGATCAACCAAGCACCAACACCTACACAATAACTCGCTTAACACCATTACCAACCACCGTAGTATTTATTTTATTTAGCTTTAATCTGAAGTGTTGTATTTGAACTATTCGTATATAGTTCCAATAGAAAGAAGAAAATATACATTTTTAGCACATTTATTTATTCTAAGATATCTTCAAACTTTATTAATTACAGAGAAAAATAAAATCAAAGTACACAAATTATCCCTGCAACCCAAATAAATAGGAAAGTTAAATAATCGATAATTATGCCATTTAATATGGGTAGCACTTTTTATGTTGGATACAATCAAATAGATACTAATCCCCGTAAGAAAATAGTAATAAAAAAAGAAGAAGCATGTATTTGAGTAGTAAGAAACCATTTTTAAGTTCAATGTGAAAAACAAAAAATAAACAATTTTTATGTTGAATTACCCTTTGTTATATAGATCACCTGTCAACGGCAATGATGAAACAAGATGCAATTATTAATATCAACAAAACAAAGTGTTACAGTGGAGAATATATCATTGGTGAATTTAGTGGCGGATCCAAGATTTAAAATACGCACGGGGGAGGGGGGGCGCAAAATACAACATAGAAAATATGACAAGAAGTTTCCAAAAAATATATTTTAATTAAGAAGTTCTTTATATATATTTTTGTACACTAAGTAAAAAAGTAACTAGATAATCTTGATAAACTTAGGCATCATCAGTTGCGCTTGACGATTCTTCATCCCACTATATTTATAAAAAGTGATTTAAAGAGTGCCAACAACTATATTTACATATATAAAAAAATACTAATACTAATACTAATGGAAGTTTGAAATATCTTGGGAGCCCCCCCCCCCCCCCCCCCCCTTCCATCCGCCACTGAGTGAACCAGTAGTCACCAAAGCCCCATAGGAATTGACAGATTAACTACACAACACGAGGCTTAAATATCAATAAATTAAACAAGTGATAATTGCAGCAGTCCATAGGAGGATAGTAGCCCCAACGACTGTCGTGCACGTCTTGACTTGGGCGCATGTGAATTTGCGTTTTTATATGGTCTAGAAAAATAAACCAAAATAATACATCTCATGCACCCACGAATACCTCATTAGCAGAAGCTGAAGCTGCAACAAAAAGCAACAAACTCTTATTTCTACTTGCTCGGTTTAAATAAAAGATATTTATTTTATTTGATTAAAATGAGGCATAGCAAAACCAATGTTATAAACTAAACTCCCTTCCCTGTGGAGAAAGTTGTTAAAAGACTTGTTTTATTCACGTTAGGAGTCTTACTTTACTCTCTGGGATTTACTCAATGTACCTAGTCTCATCATGTATAAAAGGTTTTATTATTTACCATCGAATGAATATATTTAACTACAATTTTAAAAGTACAAATTTTAAAGACGGACTCTTAATTTAAGACGGAAGAAAGATAATGTACCAAACCGTGCTTTTATAATTATAAGGAATCTAAACAAAAATTATTTATTTGTGTTCACCCAAGAAAACCATAGAGAATATGAGATGAAGGCAGAATTTCAATAGTCAAACACTGCTGGCATAAGAAAATGGTTACACACCTCCCGGACAATGATGTTGGGCAGTACACAAATTGGTGAAATGTGAATCTAACAATCTATGGAACGCAGAACAAAAGTTGAGAAAAAAGTAAAAGAAAGACTCAAACTTTACCTGTATCAACATAGCCCAAATTTTACTAATTAAATCTGACAATGAATCATGTACATATGCAAAATCCAGAAGAAAGATTGAGATGATTGGAACTCCGGTAAAAGCAAGAAAAAAAGAAAGAAGGGGAAACATGGTTAGCAGCCAAGAACAGGGAAAAAGGGTCAACCTTACATATCAATGTGGTGGGCAAATTGTATTATTTTGAAACATATGCTATTCTTAAATCAAAATCAACCCTATCAAAATATTCGTGGTAACCCATGCCTACAACAGTTTTATTGGGAAATTACGCAAATTCCCAATAAGCCAGATTTATGAGAAAGCAAAAAATAGACAAAATAACACACAAATTTGATAACGGAGTTCGGCCAATTTTGCCTACGTTTCCGGACTTGCTGCAGATCTTTTTACTAAAAGGGAAAAATTATACAAAGTGTTTACAACACTCACAACTCACAACCCAATTACAACCAAGAAAATTGCTCTCAATTTTCTCACACTAAGCTTTTTCTCTAAGCTTTTCTCTCAATTGGATTGATGATTAAGTACATATTGTGGTGCTCTATTTATAGATGAAGAACCCCATCTTCTACACGTTTTGCCAACTAATTCTTAATTGGTTTTCCTTCTTTTTCAACAAAGGATGCACCGTCCACTCAATTTTCTTGGGTTGTTGGCTTGACAACCACACTTTTCCTTTGTTTTGTTTTATAGTCATTTATTGCACCGTTTGGTGCATGTAAGTTTGACTAACAATCTCCCACTTGAAGACTGATTTCAATCTGTCTTCACACCTCGATCAATGCAACACTTTTTCTAGTCTTGTTACTCTAACAGGCCAACTGAAGTTGAACACAACTTTAGTTTGTCAATAGTCATTGCCTTTGTCAACATATCCGCTGGATTCTTGCTTCCTTGGATCTTCTCTAGTATAACACATCATCTTCCAATAAAGATCTGATGAAGTGATAACGAAGTCCAATATGCTTGGTTCTGGAATGAAATTCTGAATTCTTCGCCAAGTGTATCGCACTTTGACTATCACTATGCAAAACATTCTTCTCCTGTTTGAAACCCAACTCAGCTAACAAACCTTGAAGCCATATCATCTATTTACTAGCTTCAGTCACTGCAACATACTCAGCCTCTGTAGTGGATAGAGTGACAATCTTCTGTATTTGTGACATCCAACTAACAGCTGTAGTTCCAACAGTGAAGATATAACAGGTGGTGCTTCTTCGGTGATCAACTTCACCTCCAAAGTTTGCATCTACGTAGCCTTGTACTTTTAACTCTCCTTTACCAAAGTACAAACACTTTTCTGCGGTGCCTCGTAGATACCTCAAAATCCACTTGACTGCTTCCCAATGAGCTTTCCCTGGATTTGACATAAACCTGCTAACAACTCCCACTGCATGACCAATGTCTGGTCTCGTACAGACCATCGCGTACATCAAACTTCCAATGGCTGAGGTATAAGGAACCTTAGTCATGAATTCTCTCTCTTCCTCCGTCTGAGGGGATTGATTCTTAGATAGGTGAAAGTGACTGGCCAAAGGTGTGCTAACTGTCTTGGCGTCGCCCATGTTGAATCTCTGCAAAACACGGTTGATGTACTCTGCATGAGATAACTGCAAGAATCCTCTCTGGTTATCTCTTGTGATTTGCATTCCAAGAATCTTCTTTGCTGGACCCAAGTCTTTCATGTCAAACTCCTTTGACAATTGCTGCTTCAACCTTCTGATATCATATATATTTGGACCTACTACTAACATATCATCAACATAAAGTAGTAAAATGATAAAAACTTGAAGTAGCAACAATGGTCGACGTTGCACTTCTGGAAACCCTCCTTGTGCATGAAGCCGTCAAACTTTCTGTACCACTGTCTCGGGGCTTGTTTCAGGCCATACAAACTCTTCTTTAGTCTGCACACCATCTTCTTCTTTCCTCTTTCTGAGAAACCTTCTAGCTGGTACATGTATATCTCCTCATCTAAGTCTCCGTGAAGGAATGCAGTCTTCACATCCAACTGTTCAAGATGAAGATCTTCAATAGCTATAATACTCAACACTGATCTATTAGTATTGAGCTTCACAACGGGAGCAAAAATGTCGGTGTAGTCAACTCCTTCCTCCTGCTGAAATCCTTTGACAACTAGTCGGGCTTTGTATCTCTTAGAACCATCATGCTCTTCTTTCACCCGATACACCCATTTGTTGTGAAGTGCTTTCTTCCCCATGGGTAACTTAGCTAGTTCCCATGTCTGGTTGGAGATGAGAGATTTCATTTCTTCTTTCATGGCAAGCTCCCACTTGCTAGCATCCTGTACCTGACATGCTTCATCATAGCATTCAGGTTCACCTCCATTAGTCAGCAACAGATAGTTCATGTATCTCCTATTAGGCACATGAGGTCGAGAAGACCTTCTCAATATAGGAGCTGGTGTAGGAGGCTGTGGTGTGTCAGACTGTTGTGCACTACTTTGTCCAACTAGTTCCTCTGGTTGAGGACTTACTACAATTGGTTTCGTCGCATGACTATTTGGGACATCATCTGCATCTGCAAATACTGGCTCATTTTGCTATGAGTCGTTGGCGTCTGTTTTATGCATGTCCTTATACATCACCCTTTCATTGAAAATCACATCTCTGCTACGGATCACCTTCTTGTTTTCGTTATCCCAAATGTGGTAGCCAAACTCATCCTCACCATAGCCGATGAAGGTGCATTTCTTGGATTTGGGATCAAGCTTATTCCTGCTTTGATCACTGATATGCACAAATGCTACACAACCAAAAACTTTTAAATGTGATAGTTTTACTTCTTTTTCGCTCCATATCTCCTCTGGTATTCTGTGCTCCAATGGAATAGATGGACCTCGATTGATTAAGTAAGCTGCCGTATTGAATGCTTCTACCCAGAACTGCTTCGGTAGACTTGACTGTATACGAATGCTTCTGGCTCTTTCTGTCAATGTTCGGTTCATACGCTCAGCTACACCATTATGTTGAGGCGTGCTGGGCACGGTTCTCTCCATTCTGATCTCGTGCTCATAACAGAACTTCTTGAATCTGGTGTCTTCATATTCACCACCATTGTCAGTTCTGAGCCTTTTGATATTCAGACCTGTCTTATTTTCGACCATAGCTTTCCATCTCTTGAAAGCCTCAAACACTTCAGACTTATGCTTTAGAAAGTAAACCCATACCTTCTGAGAGTGATCATCGATGAAAGTCACGAAGTACTGTTTCCCACCAATGGATGAGATGGTTGTTGGTCCCCAAACATCAGAGTGAATGAGCTCTAGCCTTTCCTTCTTTGGGGTTCTGCCACTTGTCTGAAAGTTGACTCTCTTATGCTTTTCAAGTATGCAATCTTCGCACATGTCTATTTCTACTGACTGTAGACCTGGAAGTTTTCCCTTTGAGTGCATAATCTTCATCCCCTTCTCACTCATGTGGCCTAGTCTTTGGTGCCACATATTTGGTGTTTCATTGCCTGCTGCAACTGCAATCGAACAATGTGCCCCTACTGTCATGTAAAGAGTGCCATTCTTCTTGCCTCGAGCAACTGTCATTGCACCCTTTGAAATCTTCCAATTATCACTATGGAAGATCGTAGTGTAGCCTTCACTAGCCAACTGCCCTACTGAGATTAAGTTCTTTCTCAGGTCGGGAATATGCCTGACATCGTTCAGCTCCCAAACAGACCAGTTCAACTTAATCTTCACTACACCTTTGCCAATAATAGCACATGGTTGATCATCACCAAGATATACCTTTCCAAAGTTTCCGGGGACATATTTCTCGAAGAATTCTTTCTGTGAAGTAGCATGAAACGATGCTCCAGAATCTAACACTCAAGATTCTTCCTTGCTTTCCAAAGAGCATATCAATGCATCATCTCCTCCTAAGGTGGAAGTAACATTTGCTTCTGCCTTTGCCTCCTGATCATTCGGTGCACTCTTGCACTGATTTTTGTAATGCCCGGTTCTCCCATAATTCCAACACTCGACGGTTTTCGAGCTATGGGAATTATTTGGATTCCTGGATTTGGACCTCCTGTCCTTTGATCTAACTCGGTAGTTTGATCTGCCACGTCCATTTTCTTTGGTCAAATTTCTTCCTTTTGACTCTGTATGCAAAACTGAGGAGGTTAAAGATTCACCCGACTCTCTCCGTCGGATCTTTTCACTGAGAACCAAATCACGAACATCGTCAAATTTCAACTTATTACTTCCCGATAAGCTACTCACAGCCGTGACAGTAGCATTCCAGCTTTCTGGTAGAGAGGACAAAAGTATCAATGCTCTTATTTTTTCATCGAATTCAATTCCAACTGAAACTCAATTGGGTTGTAAATATGTTGAGTTCATTGAGATGTTGAGCTACTGATGCGCCTTCCGTCATCTGTAAATTGAACAAACGCCTCATCAAGTGCACTTTGTTTGAGGCCGATGGCTTCTCATACATACTGGAGAGAGCTGACATAAGGCCCGCCGTGGTCTTTTCTTTTGCTATGTTGAAAGCAACATTGTGGGATAGCGTCAATCGAATAACTCCGAGTGCTTGTCTGTCTACAAGATTCAAATCCTCTTCCTTCATAGCCTCTGGTTTCTTCCCTGAGAGAGGTTAATATAGATAATCCTCTATCTTTATTTTCCAAAACCTAAAATCTGTGCCATCGAATTTCTCGAGTTTCACCTTCCCTTTATCTGCAACCATCACTCCCACTCAAATCTAACTTCTTCCGGATCGTTTCTGACTATTCCTGCGAACCACCGTGTATTAGAATACCTTCGTCGACAAAACGATATCGCCGATAAAATTTTACTATTCACAAAATTCACTATTCACATGAACAGTAACCTTGCAGAAAATTGACAGAAATCACCACATGCCGACAAAATTTTACTATTCACAAAATTCACTATTCACGTGAACAGTAACCTTGCAAAAAATTGACAGAAATCACCACAAAATCCTGTGATACCAGTTGTTGGGAAATTACGCAAATTCCCAATAAGCCAGATTTATAAGAAAGCAAAAAATAGACAAAATAACACAAATTTGATAACGGAGTTCGGCCAATTTTGCCTACGTCTCCGGACTTGTTGCAGATCTTTTTACTAGAAGGGAGAAATTATACAAAGTGTTTACAAAACTCAGAACTCACAACCCAATTACACCCAAGAAAATTGCTCTCAATTTTCTCAGACTAAGCTTTTTCTCTAAGCTTTTCTTTCAATTGGATTGATGATGAAGTACATATTGTGGTGCTCTATTTATAGATGAAGAACCCCCTCTTCTACACGTTTTGCCAACTAATTCTTAATTGGTTTTCCTTCTTTTTCAACAAAGGATGCACCGTCCACTCAATTTTCTTGGGTTGTTGGCTTGACAACCACACTTTTCCTTTGTTTTGTTTCATAGTCATTTATTGAACCGTTTGGTGCATGTAAGTTTGACTAACAGTACTTACTTGATCAGGCGGTGATAGTTGCTGAGTTTTAAGTTCTTGCTAGAGTAAGTAAATATGATTTGTATTTAAAGAGAGATAGAATGAAGATGAATGGTTTGATTATGAGAGTAATTAATAGTGAGAATATGGTGAGAAAAATGAGCTTTTGTTGTGGGTGAAGAAAATTAGTGGATGGGGTTATCTAAAGAATTATATGGTTGAGATCATTTTAATTTATTGTTCATTCATTTCAAAATCAACTAAATACTGTTCATTCATTTTCTTCACCTACAACAAAAGCTGATTTTTCTCACAATATTCGCATTATTGCTCTCAAAAGCAAACCATTCATCTTCATTATGTCTCTCTTTAAATACAAACCATCTTTACTCTCAAAAGTTCATTTTTCTCACAATATTCTCATCATTTTTGTTTATATTTCTTATGTGAAGAAAATAAAAGAGAGAAAGAATTGTATTGTATTTTATGATAATTTAAATACACTAAAAGGCCTTTTTGTAGGCAAATATATACATGTAGAGAAAGGAAGGAATAAGATTTGATACGGATACAAAGTCAACTAAGGAAACTAAATATATTTTATACATAAAGAAAGGAAGCATATACATATATATATATATATTAACATCCCCCCTTAAACTTAAGGTGGCAGATGAGAAACCAACTTAAGTTCGGACACATGATCTTAAAAATTGGCCAGGCGGATGGGCAAAAGGCAAATAGAATTGCTAGTAACATGCTGACGAACAAAATGACAGTCAATCTCAATATGTTTTGTTCGCTCATGGAAAACATCGTTATGAGCAATCTGAATGGCACTCTAATTATCATGGCCAATTGTAGTTAGGAGATGTTGAGGGACTACCATATCTGAAAGTAGTCAGCGTAGCTAGATGACTTTTTGAGCAGCGTCAGTAAGGGCACGATATTCTGCTTTTGTACTAGAGCGAGAATAAGAGATTGTTTCTTGCTACGCTAAAATAAGGGGGAGTCTCCCAAGAAAATACAGTACCCAGTGGTTGACCGTCGATCGTTGGAATCTCCTGCCCAGTTGGAATCAGAGTAGACGCGCAGCTCTAAAGAGGATGTAAAGGAGAAGTGAAGACCGTGGAACAAGGTCCCTTTGATATAATGAAAAATTCGAAGAACATATAATGTGATCCGACTTAGCTCTAGTTTCTATTCAATCATGGTGGTTCGTGGCATTCCAAATGATGATCCACACATGATGACAAACAAAGATAGAGCATGGAAATTCAAAAGGAATTCCATATAATTTCACATGCTTGATGCAAGAGGCGAAATGAGAAACATGCATTCCAAAGAGTTCCTAAAGATTGGCATGGAAGTTCAAGATGAAGAAATATGGAGTGGGAAAAGGCAAAGAAATCAGAAGAAATATTTGCTTAAAGCGTGGGCACGCTAAAGATGGGAATTGTGACCAAAAAGCAGAAGTGCTGTTTTGATAAGGCGCGGGTACGCCTTAAAGTCCGAAATTCAACCTTATATTTTCTAGCGTGTTCTCATGACCGGCTAGCGAAGAATGTAATTAGTTTTATTATTATTTTGGCAACTTCTTTATTTCTTTAATAGGCCTTTTATTTTAATTAGGAGATAATATTTAGTTTGTTTCCTTTTATTAGGATTCCTATTTTTAATAGGAAATAGTTTCCTTTTTGTTTTAGGATTCTATTGTTTTGTTTCCTCTTATTTAAAGGAGGCACAATATTGTTTTATAATCAAGTTATGAATACAATTATGTTTGGAGAGTTTTCTCTTTGTGTTCTTTAAGAGCATGTTGAACATGGTGAATTGATTAATTCACGTGTTTCTTGACTTATCAATCTAGCATCCACACTAGATTGTGGCGTCTTTCACTATACCGAGGTTCGTGCTTCTTTAAGCGTTGGGTTTAGGTTCCATTATCCATCTATTCGTCATATTCTAAAGTTCTAGTCTCAATATAGACTACGGGTCAAGGATTCACAAACAACCTGGTTAGGAGTACGATCCGGGATCGCGTCATTGGTATCAGAAGGAACTTTTACTCCAGGTTATCTATCTTTTATTTTTTTGTTATTTCAATTCTGTAGCCCTAGGCTTTGATTCTGCGAATTGGGATTCCGTATCTTGATTTAGGGTTTGTTGGACAAAAAAAAATGTGAACAGTGAATAATGATTTCGTGAACAGTGGAAAAAAAAGAATTTCTTGAAACCCTATACTTGAATTGTTCATTGTTTAGGTTTTGATAATGCGGCACCATTACTCATAATAGAAGTCAAATTCCTTGAACCCTAGAAATTGTTTGTTTTATTGATATTAGGGTTTAACGCGCTGCGAATTGATTTGATTTGAGATTGAAAATTGTGAACTCTTGAAAGTTGGGAACTCGAAACCCTAGATTATTCATTGATACTTATTGTTGGGTTTTATCTTGTGATTTTGATTCATATAAATTATGTTTGGTTGGAAAATCTAGAAAACCCTGGGAAAAATTTGATTGCTATACTCGTAGGGTTTGATATTCATTGGTGTTTTGTTTGAAACTCTGCTAAAATTGTTCTAGCAATTCTAGAAATTCGTTTGGCTCATTAATATTGCTAGAATTTTGTTTCTTGAGTCCTTAGTATTACATTGTGAAGGCACTCAGTCTAATTGTTGGGTGTGCGATTGGTTGTTGGGAACTTGTGACAAATTCATATTGTTCAACTTGTTTAAAAGAGTTTCAAAGAGAAATTGTGAGGTTATCAATATTTTGTGTGCTAAACACGAGCAGTAAAATCAGAGTGACATCTTTTGAGTAAAACACGTAAGGGAGTGCTGTGAGGAAATTTTATTTCTTTATTTGTACTAATCCTTGCTTTGGCAGCGATAATGTCTTATTTTAATTTTGAGCAAAGTTGGCGTGATGAGGAGTTTAAAAGGGATAGCACACGAGTAAGATATTTAGAAATTAAAAGGCACAGGCAGTTAAGTGAAACTCCTAACGGGGGAAGGAGAAAACAAAATTTGAGTAGTTTCAATAGGAAAAAGTCTTCCATGTTTGAGGAAGAAGATTGCCGTAGGTTTGAGGAGATGGTTACCACAGCCTATGAGCAAGCTAAGAGGAGAAGCAACTCATTGCCTAGCCAAATGCCGAATGAAGTTAAATCCAAAGTACCCGTGGAGAGTACAGCTTCCATTGAACTTATGTCATGGAAACTAACCAGTTGGGAGAAATTGAGGAACAAGCCGTAGAAGGTGAATTGCTAGCTGAATGTGGTGACCCAAGTGTGCTGGCTAATGTATTTCGAACTAGATGCCTCGTGCAAGAGAGGGTGTGTACGTAGTTTGATAATTTATATGGGAGTTAACACAAACTTTGCTAGCACAACAATGATTGAGAAGTTGAATCTGCCTACATTCAAGCACCTGTGTCCTTATAAGTTGCAATGGATGAATGATAATGGAGTGATAAGGGTGAACAAGCAAGTGCTTATTTCTCTTAGCACTGGGAAGTACAAGGATGAAGTTTTATGCGATGTGGTTCCAATGCAAGCCAGCCACATGATTTTGGGTCGACAATGGCAGCTTCATAGGCAAGTCAATTACAGCGGCGTTTCAAATAAATACCCTTTCAAAATAAATGAGCAAAGCATTACTCTTGTTCCATTGCCACCAATGCAAGCTCATGAAGATCAAATGAAGTTACAAAAGGAGAGTGGTCAAAAAAGAGAGCGTGAGCAAAAGCAAGAAAAGAGTGGTAAAGGAGTGAAAAAGAAAGAGTGTAGTGAGCAAAAGAAAGAGAGTATAGAGAGAAAAAGAATAGAGAATGAGATCTCAGGCGAGTGCAAAGAAAAGGATTGTGAGAAAGAAGAAACTCAAGTAGTAGTCACTGAGGGGAAGCTTGAGAGAAAAATAAAAGAGAGTGATGAAAAGAAAGAGGCTGAGGTAAAGGAGATAGAAAAGGAAATTTTAGTGGTCTTTAGTGAGAATGAGTCTGAGGGGAGACAAAAGAATTGTTATGCAAAAATGAGTGGGGAGGTATTTTTAAATACTAACAAATTTAATCCGGATTTGCATATTTCTATTTTGTCTTCATTGCAGGAAATTGTTGACCAAAGCCAAGGGCAAATGGAGTTAGAACATGGCAAGCAAGTTCTAAGGCAAGGTTTTAATGAGTTTTCTAAGTTGGAGTTGGTAAGTTGTTTTCCGAAGAAATTGTTTGGATTAAAAACTGAGCGTGGATTGTTTGAATAGGTAACTAATTCTTTGATTTTGAATAATGCTTTAATGAATTTAAAGAATCAAGTTTTGAATCCATTGTGGGGAAAAATTGTTTTGAAGGGTTTTGATCATTGTAATTTCACATTGCCATGTTGTAATAAGAATTTGAATTATTGCTTATCGATTGGTTTGATTGATCAATTGCTTATGGTGAGTTTTGAAGCGCTAACCGCTAACCTCAGAAAGTGCACTTTTGGCATGGATGAGATTGTGTGTGCCTGTTCTGTTTTGAGGGCTGTAGGTAAGCAGGTTGTAGCGGAGGAATTGAATAACATGGCAACCGTAGAAAGTGAAAGGAATATGGAGATTATTTGCGGAGAAGAGCAAGGGTTTTCAAAGACAGCCATAGAAGCAAGGAAGATAATTGAAAATGGAATAAAGGCAATTCAATGCCTAGACCGAATCAATTTGGTAAATGGAATACAGTCCTTAAGGCATCAATTTTGTGAGTTATCTAAATTTGATTCAAAAGGCTGTCTTCTAAAGGAATGGTTGTTTCAAAAACATGACTTTGCCAAAATTGATTTTAAAAGATGTTTTCCAAAAGAGTTGTTGGGTTTCAAAAAAAAATGATACTTGTGTGTATTCCAAAAAAGCTCTTGGGTTTCAAAATAAAATATGGATTATTTGTGGTGTTAGTTGCATCATTTGGTTTTATGTATATCTATAAGATTGTTAAATTATGTTTTGAGGCCAACCATAGGATTTGTTATTATCTATTTTGAGGATGCATTGTTTTACTACAAGTGGTTGAATGAACATGAATTGCATTTGATGGTTGTTTTAGGTGTATTGTAGGTAAGGAGATTATTTGATAACCTAACAAGGTGTACTATTTGCACGGAAAAGTTTGTGTTTGTTTGCTTTGTTGTGAGTGCAATAGGTATACAGGTGTTGGAAAGCATTGGAATGAAGAATAACATTCGTGAGCGAAGTCAAGAGGTTCGAATTCAAAGGCATGAGCCTCGAGAAGAAGCTATTGATGAGAATAAGTCCTTTACAGAGCCAAGAGATAATGTTCGTGCTGAGTTGAAGATTGACTTCATTGGAGTGGATCGCTTTGATGTCCATCCAAACTTTTTATTGATAGAATTCTTCAACAAGTTGCGGAGGATCGCATTGCAGCATGATTTGAACTTTGAGGAGTTTTACTTTACAAGGAGGATCAAACGTCAAACATATTCAAAATATTTGTTTTCATGGGAAGGAAAAAAAGAATTATCTCATGTGGAGTTCCGACGGAGGAATGGAAAGTATTCAAAATACCTGTTCTATTGGCATGGGAGATTCCAAGTTCCAAAGCTGCATCAAAATATCGAACTTGTTAAAGACTGGCTAAATCGAGGGATGGATAGGCCAGATTCGAGGACGAATGTTCTTGAAGAGGAGGTGTATGATGTGATCCAGCCTAGCTCTAGTTTCTATTCAATCATGGTGGTTCGTGGCATTCCAAATAATGATCCACACATGATGACAAACAAAGATAGAGCATGGAAATTCAAAAGGAATTCCATATAATTTCACATGCTTGATGCAAGAAGCCAAATGAGAAACATGCATTCCAAGGAGTTCCTAAAGATTGGCATGGAAGTTCAAGATGAAGAAAGCTGGAGTGGGAAAAGGCGAAGAAATCAGAACAAGTATTTGCTTAAAGCGTGGGCACGCTAATGATGGGAATTATGACCAAAAGGCAGAAGTGCTGTTTTGATAAGGCGCGAGCACGCCTTAAATTCCGAAATTCAACCTTATATTTTCTAGCGTGTTCTCATGACCGGTTAGCGAAGAATGTAATTAGTTTTATTATTATTTTGGCAGCTTCTTTATTTCTTTAATAGGTCTTTTATTTTAATTAGGAGATAATATTTAGTTTGTTTCCTTTTATTAGGATTCCTATTTTTAATAGGAAATAGTTTCCTTTTTGTTTTAGGATTCTATTGTTTTGTTTCCTCTTATTTAAAGGAGGCACAATATTTTTTATAATCAAGTTATGAATACAATTATGTTTGGAGAGTTTTCTCTTTGTGTTCTTTAAGAGCATGTTGAACATGGTGAATTGATTAATTCACGTGTTTCTTGACTTATCAATCTAGCGTCCACACTAGATTGTGGCGTCTTTCACTATACCGAGGTTCGCGCTTCTTTAAGTGTTGGGTTTAGGTTCCATTATCCATCTATTCATCCTATATACCAAGGTTCTAGTCTCAATATAGACTACGGGTCAAGGATTCACAAACAACCTAGTTTGGAGTACGATCCGGGATCACGTCAACAGCTGTATAATGAGTAGAACCTGGTGCTGACATGAATTGACTAACAATGTGAACCGCATAGGCAATGTCTGGTTGAGTGATAGTGAGGTAAACCAAACTAGCAACTATCTGTCGATATAAAGTGGCATCACTTAGAGGTGTATCATCAAGAGGGGTAAGCCTGTGATTCGTTTCCAGTGGTGTAGGAGTGGTTTTACAGTCGATGAGGCTGGCGCGAGTAAGAATATCGGAAGCAAACTTTGCCTGAGAGAGATAATACCCTGCAGAGTCAGAAAGGACTTCAAGGCCCAAGAAATAGTTTAGACGACTAAGATCTTTCATTTCAAAATGATGGCTGAGAAATTGTTTGAGTTTAGAAATGCTAGAAACGTCATTCCCGGTAATAATCATGTCATCCACATAAAGAATGAGAAGTGTAATGCCAATATGAGATTTTCTGATGAAAAGCCCATAATCATGAGTGCTAGAGATGAAACCCATTTTTCGAATGGTGGAGCTGAACTTTTCAAACCAAGCACGAGGAGCTTGCTTAAGACCAAGGCACGACGCAACTTTCAGACTTGAGATATAGAGTGTGGAACCCCTAGAGGTGGTTTCATGTATACTTCTTCAGAAAGATCGCCATTGAGAAACTCATTTTTCACATCCATCTTAAATAAGTCCCACTTTCTAATGGCTGCAATAGCAAGAAGACTTTCGACAGAAGTTAATCGGTTAGCAAGAGCAAAGGTTTGCTCGTAATTAATTCCATATTCTTGGTTAAAATCTTTTGCTACAAGACGGGCTTTGTATCGATCAATGGACCTGTCGGATTTAGTCTTGACTTTGTAAATTCATTTACATCCAACTGCTATCTTTCCTGGGGGAAGAGTGACTAATTCCCAAGTTTGAGCTTTTTCCAAGGCCTATAATTCCTCAGACATAGCTTGCTGCCACAATGGATTAGTCCTAACTTCTTTATAAGAGGATGGCTCATGATGAGAGAATATAGTAGAGTAACAGTGATAATCGCAAAGGTGATGAGGAAGCTCTCTTACCCGGGTGGATTGCCGTATAGGTGGTGGAAAAGTTGATTGACTGACATGATCAACAGGTGTTTAGACAAAGGGTCCCAGTATCTATACCCTTTGTGTTTGATCCCATACCCTAAGAAACAGCAAAGATGAGACTGTACGTGGTTCTTGTTTAGAATGTTCATGTGGTTGTAGCAACACAAAACAAACACATATAAACACCTTTAGGAGGCTATATTTAGGAGCAATTCTATGTAACCTTTCATAAGGTGATTGGTTTTGAAGATTGGGTACCGGAATGCGATTAATTGTATAAACAACCATGAGTGCTGCTTCCCCCCAGAAATGCTCAGGGTACCCATTAGAAATAAGAAGAGTGTGAACAATGTCAAGAATGTGTCTATGTTTAGTTCAGCATGACCATTCTATTGAGATGTTCTTGGACAAAAATATTAAGAAATGGTTCTTTGTTCATGAAGAAATTTAAGAAAAATTGTTTCTTTATATTTCATAGCATTATCAACATGAAAATCTGTGATAGAGTGTGAAAATTGAGTTTGAATCATTCGGGCAAAGTTGCAATAAATTTGGGGTAATTCTGAGCGAGCCTTCAGAAGATATATCTAAGTAAAACGAGTGTAATCATCCATTTATATAACAAAATATTTGGAACCACTCATAGTGTTATGAGAAGAAAGGTTCCAAACATCATAATGAAGAAGATCAAAAGGAGCAGAGGAAGTAGATTCACTTTTGGAAAATGGCAATGCTGGTTGCTTTCTGAGTTGGCAGGGTAAACAAGAAATGGCTTCAAACTTAACTTATTATAACTGACCAGTTGACATTAAGGGCCGAAGTCGGTTAACAGACACATGTCCTAAGCGGAAATGCCATAAGTAATCATAATAACCATGGGATTTTTAAATTGTTTTATATAGTCAGTATAAAAACAATTAACCCAAACTGGTCCTATTCAATACAAACAAAGTGTACTAGCACAATGAGTTAAAACTATACCGTTTCCTGTAGTCAAGATAAACTACTAAAACTTGTGCTACAATCCTACCGATAGGTGTCCAACTAAGACTGCGAACCATTAAACTTATAATCCACAAGAACCGATGATATGATCTTTTATGTGTCAGCTATACTCTACACACCAAATCATCTACTATATGGAATAAAAGACACATATGCACAATATTTAAATAAATAATATAATGCAACCATTGCCCATAAAGATTCTTATTAAAATAGCAAAACTAAGTTTATAATATATCCAAACCAATAAGAAAATTATGGCTTTTAGTATATCACTCTAACAATCTCCCACTTAGACTCAAAGCCATGCAACTATGCATCTCACTCCCATTCCCTCAACGTGAACATGTGTTTTCCCTTCTTGTGAATCCTTGGCTCTTTCGAGTTCACAACCGTTTCACTATTATCAAAATATAGTGAAATAGCTTATAACACTGAAGGTGCCACATCTAGTTTCATATGGAAGTTCTTGAGCCAAACCGCCTCCTTAGCTGCTTCTAAAGCAGCTACATATTCAGCTTTCATGGTGGAGTCAGTAATGCATGACTGCTTGATACTCCTCTAACCAATGACTCCACTTCTTAGAGTAAACACATAACCTGAAGTTGACTTTCTGAAATCCTAACTTCTGACTAAAAATCCTTGTCTGTGTATCCAACAGGTACTAGACTGTTTGCCTGGTAAACCAACATAAAATCTTGAGTCCTTTTAGGGTACTTAAATATATGTTTTACCACAGTCTAATGTTCTTTCCCTAGATTAGACTAATATCTACTAACCATACCAACGGTAAAGCAAATGTCTGATCTAGTACATAATATAGCGTACATGAGGCTTCCCATTGCCGAAGCATAAGGAACTCCCCTCATCCTCTCTATCTCATCATGTGTCTTATGACATTGATATTGGATAGAGTGATTCCATACCTAAAAAGGGAGAAACCCTTTCTTGGAATCATGTATACTAACTCTGGCAAGAATTGTATCGACGTAATTACTTTGAATAAGCCCAACATCCTATTTTTCCAATTTCGCATAAGCTTAATACCTAGGATGTGACTGGCTTTTCCTAAGCCCTTCACATCGAACTGACTTGTTAACCATACCCTCACTAAAGATAATATTCACATATCACTTCCAATAAGTAAGATATTATCCACATAACATACCTAGAATACCACCGCGCTTCGGCTGCGCCTTTTGTACACACAAGACTCATCCGAACATTGATCAAAACCAAAATATTTGATTGCATAGTCAAAATAGATGTTCCAAGATCTAGACATTTGCTTAAGCCCATAAATGGGCTTCTTGAGGTTGCACAACATGTGCTCTTGGCCCTTTGCTATGAATCATTATGGTTGCATCATATAGATGCTTTTATCAGGACTTCTATTAAGGAAACCTATCTTGACATCCACTTGCCAAATCTCGTAATCAAGATGAGCCGCAATGGATAAGAGAATCCGAATAGACTTTGGCATGGCTACCAGCAAAAAAGGTTTCATCATAATCGATTCCCTTCTTTATGAGTGAACCCTTTTAGTAACAAGCCTTGATTTAAGCCTGTCTAATCTTCTCTGTCTCTTATATACCCACTTACATCCGATAGGTTTTATCCATTCGGGTGGTTTTACAAGATCCCAAACTTTGTTAGAGTACATGGACTCCATTTCAGATTTCATAACCCTTTACCATTTTTTTGTATCTTTATCTTGAAGTACTTCATTGTAGTTAAAAATGGTTTGTTTCTTATTCATCAAGGACCTTGTCGTAAGACTCTCCCAAGAATATAAAACGACCAGGTTGACGAACAACCCTCCCACTACGACGAGGCACTACTTGTGTTTGTGTACATTGTGCAAATATTGAACTTACTAACTCACTATCCACACGTTGTGCTGGTTCAAGAACCTACGTATTAGTGATTTGTTCAAGATGTGCAAAAGTATCGGTAATCCTCTCACTAAGACGAGGTAATGGAATGTAGATATCCATTTACTGTGGTATTTCCTCTTGTACTAAAGGTATAAACGAATTGTGCCATGTTTTTCTCTCCTCTCATTTGCATTACAAGAACACTACTCTTCGGCTTATGGTCTATGATATAATCCTCTTCTAAGAATTTGGCATTGATAATAATAACAATATATTCTTGAGGATTATTAAATAAACCACGCTTGGTTCCTTTTGGATATGCAACAAAGAAACACATTTTCGTTCTTGATTCCAACTGATCCGCATTACTTTTCAGTACATGTGCTGGACTACCCCATACCCGAATATGCCGTAGACTAGGCTTACGCCCAGTTCGCAATTCTATGGGTGTAATAGGTACTGACTTTGATGGTACCAAATTCAGAATATGTGCAGCTATTTCTAAAGCATATCTCCAAAAAGAATCAGGTAGGTCTAAATAACTCATCATAGATCTTACCATTTCTATAAGAGTCTTATTCCTTCTTTCTGCTACACCATCATGCTGTGGCATCCCCGGTGCAGACAACTAGGATGTAATCCCATTCTCTAATAAGTATTCCTTGAACTATCCCAAGAGGTATTCACTACCACGATCTGATCGTAGTGACTTTCTCCATTTTTCTAGACGCTTCTCCATTTTTGTCTTGAATTCTTTGAATTTCTCAAAGACTTTAGACTTACGTCGCATTAAGTAAATGTATCTATACTTTAAATAATCATTTACAAATGTGATGAAATACTCAAAGCCTCCTCTAGGCTGGACATTCATGTGACCATACAAATCAGAGAGAACCAGTTTTAACTATTCTTTAGCACTATAGCCTTTTACCGAGAATGATCTCTTAGTCATTTTACCTTCTAAACAGGATTCACACACTGGAAGTGCCTCCACTTCTAATGAACCTAATGGTCCATTTTCGACCAGTTTTTGAATTCTTTTTAGATTAATATGACCAGGGCGTAAGTGCCAAAAATACATTTGGTTCATTTTGAAGGTTCCTTTCTCTTAATCGGTAAACTGTTAATGCTATTCAATTCACTCAGTTGTAGTACTGACAAGTCAGGATTATTAATGTAAAGATCAATCAGCAATGTACCAGAACAAACAAACTATTTATTTTTTCTAATGATAACTGATTTATCATTAAAATAAACAAAATATTTGTCCTCAACCAATCTAGAAATAGAAATCAAATTCCTTCTAATGGAAGATCATATAGACATTCCTTAATCATTAATATCCTATTTTGACTAGACTGAAGATAAATATCTTCTACTGCAACTGTTGCCACATTCGTAACTGCCCATATGTAAATTTTCTCTATTTTTAAGTTGTCTGGTTTCCTGGAACCCCTGCAAAGTATTATAGACATTATTAGTGGCTCCCGAATCTACACACCAGGTACTGGTAAATCGGACCACTAAACTAGATACAATAATAAATAGATGAAATTTACATATGTTGTTATAACGGTTTAGGAAACTGGGACAATCTTTCTTCAAATGCACTTTCTACTGACAGTGAAAACACTGGCCCATAGGCTTTTTCACTCCTCCTAGAGGTTTAGTGACTGCTGCACACATTGCTCCTTATAGGACTGCAGCTTATGCATTCTTCTTCTTCCTTTCTTGCTTTTGGGCATAGAAGTTGAAGCTTTCTCAGCCACTAAAGTACTAGCCAGCTTACCAAGGAGTTCCTCAACTGCTTGGAATTCTTTAAGAAGTTCCAACAATGAATAAATTATGTCGGAATCCCTTAAATAAATCCAGTAGCGACTGGAGAACGATATCGACCTGAGTTTCCCCATCGATTTCAACTCCATAGATCTCTTAGTTCATTAAGAAGACCGATCATCTTCAAAACAAGATCGTTAACTCGGGTTCCTTCAGCAATAGTCGTGTTCATGAGGCCTTTCATCGAAACCTACCTTGCGGCATAATCCTGATCCTCAAAAATATTTTCGAGGTTCAGCATTATGTTATAGGCGGTGGCAAAAAAATAATGCTAATGTTGTAGCACATTTGACAAAAATGCCAGAATGTAAAACCACACCATCTCATCAACCTTTTTCCACCTCCAGTAAGCCTGGGTTTCCTCATCAGTCGCCCCCTTACTAGGTTCTGCAGGACAAGACTCAGTGAACACAAACTTGTACTCTTTAACAGTAAGCACAATGTTCAAGTTCATTTTTTCAGTCAATATAATTAGGTCCAATCAATTTGTTTTATTCGAGAATAATTAAAAATGGATCGAAAGAGTTTGCCATTTTAAAACTTGAGAATCACATACAAATTATGATGGACAATAATAACTTTGAACACATATTTTAAAAATGGTACCCTCTACCATTTCAAAAAGCGTTCGCCAGCAGCCCAAGACTTTGAACAATATGCCCCGTTAGTGAGGTCATCTATTATTCATTATTTTTTAAACAGATGTAAACTTATTAAATTTTACTATCTAGACAATGCCTTATTGTCAAGCAATATATACTATCTAGACAATCATATATTGTGAAGTAAAATTTAAATAGCCGACTTCCTTTGGTCTTACAAATAATAGTAGAGACTCAGTTGGAGAGCATACTATTATTTATATCTAAGTATATACCATCATTTAATTTAGTCCAATGATTCTGCAATTTATTCTTTCCGATATAGAGGTGAGCACTATAACCCACACGAAAAATAAATCACATCATTTAAAATTATCAGTCAGTGAAATTTGTACAATGATTCCGTAATCTATTCTTTCCGATATGGAGGTGAGCACTATAACACACACGAAGAATAAATTACATCATCTACAAACCAATGATGGAAACCGTGAGATTTTTATGTGAACATATCCCTCACCCACTTAGTATTTAAAACATTATTTTCTAAGAGTTATGAAAATTTTATATTAAATTCTAGTCAACTAAAATACAAGGGTATGAAATATAAAAGACATCTACAATAAAATTATTTTGCTGCTTTTTTAAAAAAAAACTTATATTTTTCAATTACGCAAAATTTATATTTAAATACCCTTTTTTAATTTGACAAGAACTAAACATAAAATAAAAGGTGATCTAGGTATGGTCATATATCCATGTTGTCCAAAATTATAAGGGAACCTAATAATTAAACATATATGACCAACACACAATCACACAAAGTATTAAACCATTTAATAATAAGAATAATTAAATTCCTGCTATTATGGTACAGGCTTCATTATCCCTAGTCTGTTGGAAACATGTAACGACCTATATCGCCACTTCACTGACTATGTCGAGAATCAACCTTGGTGGAAACGCCTTCTTCAATGTTCTTCGTTAAAGAAACTGCAATCTTAGATGCAAAGGTCCTATGCCTCTATTTAAGGAGTTCACACATAAACTATTATATTTAAAATGTAAATAAAGTTACATAGATCCTATGCATCCTTTTAAAGAGTTCACAAATCTGATCTAAATTTAATTTACAACCATGAATAAAACCCAAATCATCATTCACATTAAAATTAACCACGAATAAAAACATCTTGGGATCCAATCACATAAAACATAATTATGTGACCATAATAGTGGGAGAAGAACACTGCAAAACAAGGGTTAACAAGTTCTACGTTCATATAGGGTTTTAGTAAAGCCATCGTGATATACTAAAAGCCATAATTTTCTTGTTGGTTTCGATATTTTATATACTTGGTTTTTCTATTTTAATGAGAATCTTTATGGGCAATGGTTGCATTATATTATTTATTTAAATATTGTGCATGTGTGTCTTTTATTCCATATAGTAGATGATTTGGTGTGTTGAGTATGGCTTACACACAAAATATCATATCATCGGTTCTTATGAAATATAAGTTTAATGGTTCATAGTCTTAGATGGAATTGGACATCCATCAGTAGGATTGTAGCACAAGTTTTAGTAGTTTATCTTAACTACAGGAAACGGTATAGTTTTAACTCGTTGTGCTAGTACACTTTGTGTGTATTGAATAGGACCAGTTTGGGTTATTATTTTTATACTAACTATATAAAACAATTTAAAATCCCATGGTTATTATGATTATTTATGCTCTTAATCTTGAAATAATTAATAGACATATATATGTAGTGTTTGTTGTTTTGACTCATTAAGAGTGAGATTCATTTATGGGTCAATAATCTTTGTGAATTGGATGATGAGACTATATATATAATGAATATTAATTATTGACGGAATCCACGTCCCGGTATAGGGATTGATGATAGCCCCTTGAGAAGTTTATAAGCTTTGATCATGTCAAACCCTGCAGGTGGATTATGTTAATCCGACATAATAAATAAGTTAAGTGGTAGGTTCAAGGATTAAGAAGTCATTTAAATATAATTGTCAGTAATTTAATTTAAATGACGGTTATCTGTAATCTTAACGTGGGGAGAATAATAAGTATTTAATAATAAGGAGCTCGAAATATAATTTTGAGATGAGGATGGGAATGCAATTATAATTCTTTAGTGGTGCGAATTATAATTTATGGAAGGAACTAATTATAGTGGAATTAGGATTCCAACTTTTCATAGGAAGCCCAAACACTTATTTCTCCTTAAGGTCCCTATCGTAACCTTATATATACGCCGGCCGTGTCTCTTCTCTTTATAACAATAATTCTCATGAGTTAGGGTTTATTCTATTGAGAGAGAAAAAAATCTTGGTGATACCGTAGCCCACACTCGGTGCAAAATTTAATGGCGGAAGGAATACGATAGAAGATCTTTAGGTTTTCGACACAATAGTCGTAAATCAATCGTAACTTTTGATCGTACCGTTGGATCGGGCTGATTTTTGGATATGTCGTTCGGAATGCAAAGTTACTATTATTTCGCGAAGAATCAGGACGATCATAACTCATTTCAGTTGCGAAAACAATCGATTTTCGCAACCCAGTGAGAATTAAAAAATCTGACAAATCGCAATATGATACTTTCAAACCCTAGTCTCCTCATATGGATCATCTACATGATCCACAAAGGTGAAATCCTTTTATTCTTATAGGGTTTTAGCAAAAGTATTTTGTTCAATCTATACGCAATATCAAACGATCATGTATTAATGTCTCTATGAATCGGTATTAGAGGGATTGGTTTTCTTTGATACTGTGTACGGATTGAACTAGCCATATTGTCCAGTTAAATCTATTCATGCATGTTGTTGTTGGATAAAACGTAGAACTCGCTAACCCTTGTTTTGTAGTGTTCTTGTCCCGCTATTATGGTCACGTTATAATGTTTTATGTGATTGGATCCCACGATGGTTTCATTCGTGGTTAATTTTAATGTGCATGATGATTTGATTTTTATTCATGGTTGTAAATTAAATTTAGATCAGATTTGTGAACTCCTTAAAAAGAGCCATTGGATCTATGTAATTTTATTTACAGTTTCGATATAATAATTTATGTGTGAACTCCTTAAATGGAGGCATATGACCTTTGTATCTAAGATTGCAGTTTCTTTAACAAAGAACGTTGAAGAAGGCGTTTCCACTGAGGTTGATTCCTGACATAGTCAATGAAGTGACGACATAGGTCGTTACAGTTTTCCAACGGACTAGGGATGATGAAGATTGGACCATAATAGCAGGGATTTAATTATTCTTATTATTGAATGGTTTAATGCTTTGTGTGATTGTGTGTTGGTCATATGTATTTTAATTATTAGGTTTCCTTATAATTTTGGACAACATGGATACATGACCATACCTAGATCACCTTTTATTTTATGTTTAGTTTTTGTCAAATTAAAACAGGGTATATAAATATAAATTTTGCATAATTGAAAAATATAAGTTTTTTTTTAAAAAGAAGCAAAATAATTTTATTGCACATGTCTTTTATATTTCATACCCTTGTATTTTAGTTGACTAGAATTTAATATAAAATTTTCTTAACCCTCATAAAATAATGTTTTAAATACTAAGTGGGTGAGGGATTTTTTCACATAAAAATCCCACGGTCTCCATCATTGGTTTGTAGATGATGTAATTTATTCTTTGTGTGTATTATAGTGCTCACCTCCATATCGGAAAAAATAGATTGCGGAATCATTGTACAAATTTTACTGACTGATAATTTTAAATGATCTGATTTATTTTTCGTGTGGGTTTTAGTGCTCACCTCCATATCGGAAAGAATAAATTGCAGAATTATTGGACTAAATTAAAGGATGGTATACACTTAGATATAAATAATAGTATGCTCTCCAACTGAGTCTCTACTATTATTTGTAGGACCAAAGGAAGTCGGCTATTTAAATTTTACTTGACAATAAAGGATTGTCTAGATAGTATGTATTGCTTGACAATAAGGCATTGTCTAGATAGTAAAATTTAATAAGTTTACATCTGTCTAAAAATAATGAATAATAGACGACTTCACTAATGGGGCATATTATTCAAAGTCTTGGGCTACTGGCGAACGCTTTTTGAAAGGGTAGATGGTACCATATTTAAAATATGTGTTCAAAGTTATTATTGTCCATTATAATTTGTATCTGATTCTCAAGTTTTAAAATGGAAAACTCTTTCGATCCACTTTTAATTATTCTCAACTAAAACAAATTGATTGGACCTAATTATATTGACCGAAAAAGGGAACTTGAACATTGTGCTTACTGTTAAAGAGTACAAGTTTGAGCTCACTGAGTTTTGTCCAGCAGAACCTGGTAAGGGGGCGACCAATGAGGAAACCCAGGCTTGCCGGAGGTGGAAAAAGTCTGATGAGATGGCGTGGTTTTACATTCTGGCATTTTTGTCAAATGTGCTACAACATTAACATTAGTTTTTTACTACCACCTACGACATAATGCTGAACCTCAATGATATTTTTGGGGATCAGGATCATGTCACAAGGCAAGTTTCGAAGAAAGGCCTCATGAACACGACTATTGTTGAAGGAACCCGAGTTAAGGATCTTGTTTTGAAGATGATCGGTCTTCTGAATAAACTAAGAGATCTTTGGGATTGAAATCGATGGGGAAACTCAGGTCGATATCGTTCTCTAGTCGCTGCTGGATTTATTTAAGGGATTCCGACAGAATTACAACATGAATAAGCTTTATTCATTGTTGGAACTTCTTAAAGAATTCCAAGCAGTTGAGGAACTCCTTGGTAAGCTGGCTAGTACTCTAGTGGCTGAGAAAGCTTCAACTTCTATGCCCAAAAGCAAGAAATGAAGAAGAAGCATGCATAAGCTGCGGTCCCACAAGGAGCAGTGCGTGCAGCAGTCACTGAACCTCTAAGAGGAGTGAAAAAGCCTATGGGCCAGTGTTTTCACTGTCAGTAGAAAGTGCATTTGAAGAAAGATTGTCCCAATTTCCTAAACCGTTATAACAATATATGTAAATTTCATCTATTTGTTGTTATATCTTGTTTAGTGGTCTGATTTACTAGTACCTGGTGTGTAGATTCGGGAGCCACTAATCATGTCTGCAATACTTTGCAGTGGTTCCAGGAAATCAGACAACTTAAAAATAGAAAAATTTACATATGGGCAGCTATGAATGTGGCAACAGTTGCAGTAGAAGATATTTATCTTCAGTCTAGTCAGAATAGGGTATTAATGATTAAGGAATGTCTATATGTATCTTCCATTAGAAGGAATTTGATTTCTATTTCTAGATTGGTTGAGGACAAATGTTTTGTTTATTTTAATGATAAATTAGTTATCGTTAGAAAAAATAAATAGTTTGTTTGTTCTGGTACATTAATGATTGATCTTTACATTGTTAATCCTGACTTGTGAGTACTACAACTGAGTGAATTGAATAGCATTAATAGTTTACCAATGAAGAGAAAGGAACCTTCGAAATGAACCAAATGTATTTTTGGCACTTATGCCTTGGTCATATTAATCTAAAAAGAATTCAAAAACTAGTAAAAAATGGACCATTAGGTTCATTGGAAGTGGTGGCACTTCCAGTTTGTGAATCCTGTTTAGAAGGTAAAATGACTAAGAGATCATTTTCGGCAAAAGGCTATAGCGCTAAAGAATAGTTAAAACTGGTTCACTCTGATTTGTATGGTCACATGAATGTCCAGCCTAGAGGTGGCTTTGAGTATTTCATCACATTTGTAGATGATTATTTAAAGTATAGATACATTTACTTACTGCGACGTAAGTCTGAAGTCTTTGAGAAATTCAAAGAATTCAAGATAGAAACAGAGAAGCGTCTAGAAAAATGTATCAAGTCACTACGATCAGATCGTGGTGGTGAATACCTCTTGGGAGAGTTCAAGGAATACTTATTGGAGAATGGGATTGCATCCCAGTTGTCTGCACCGGAGATGCCATAGTATGATGGTGTGGCAAAAAGAAGGAATAAGACTCTTATAGAAATGGTAAGATCTATGATGAGTTATTCAGACCTACCTGATTCTTTTTGGGAATATGCTTTAGAAATAGATGCATATATTCTGAACTTGGAACCATCCAAGTCAGTACCTACTACACCTATAGAATTGCGAACTGGGCGTAAGCCTAATCTGCGGCATATTCGGGTATGGGGTAGTCCAGCACATGTGCTGAAAGGTAATGTGAATAAGTTGGAATTAAGAACGAAAATATGTTTCTTTGTTGCATATCCAAAAGGAGCCAAGCGGGGTTTATTTAATAATCCTCAAGAATATAATGTTATTATTATCAATGCCAGATTCTTAGAAGAGGATTATATCATAGACCATAAGCCCAAGAGTAGTGTTGTTGTAATGGAAATGAGAGGAGAGAAAAACAGGGCACAATTTGTCTATACTTTTAGTACAAGAGGAAATACCACAGTAAATGGATATCGACATTCCATTACCTCATCGTAGTGGGAGGATTGCCGATACTTGTGCACATCTTGAACAAATCACTAATGCGTAGTTCTTGAACCAGCACAACATGTGGATAGTGAGTTAGTATGTTCAATATTTGCACAACGTACACAAACACAAGTAGTGCCTCGTCGTAGTGGGAGGGTTGTTCGTCAACATAGTCGTTTTATGTTCTTGGAAGAGTCTTATGACAAGGTTCCTGATGAATAAGAAACGAACCCTTTTTAACTACAATGAAATACTTTAAAATAAACATACAGAAAATGGCAAAGGGTTATGAAATCTGAAATGGAGTCCATGTACTCTAACAAAGTCTAGGATCTTGTAAAACCACCCGAAGGGATAAAACCTATTGGATGCAAGTGGGTATATAAGAGATCGAGAGGATTAGACGGGCTTAAATCAAGGCTTGTTGCTAAAAGGGTTCATTCAGAAAGAAGGGAATCGACTATGATGAAACCTTTTTGCCGGTAGCCATGCCAAAGTCTATTCGGATTCTCTTATCCATTGCGGCTCATCTTGATTACGAGATTTGGCAAGTGGATGTCAAGACATGTTTCCTTAATGAAAGTCTTGATAAAAGCATCTATATGACGCAACCAGAAGGATTCATAGCAAAGGGCCAAAAGCACATATTGTGCAAGCTCAAGAAGTCCATTTATGGGCTTAAGCAAGTGTCTAGATCTTAGAACATCTGTTTTGACCATGCAATCAAATCTTTTGGTTTTAATCAATGTTTGGATGAGTCTTGTGTGTACAAAAGGCACAGCGGTGGTATTCCAGGTATTGTATGTGGATAATATCTTACTTATTGGAAGCGATATCTGAATATTATCTTCAGTGAGGGTATGATTAACAAGTCAGTTCGATACGATGGGCACATGAAAAGCCAGTCACATCCTTATTATTAAGCTTATGCGAGATTGGAAAAATAGGATATTGGGCTTATCCAAAGTACTTACGTCGATACAATTCTTGCCAGAGTTAGTATACAAGATTCCAATAAAGGGTTTCTCCCTTTTTAGGTATGGAATCACTCTATCCAAGATTAATGTCATAAGACACATGATGAGATAGAGAGGATGAGAGGAGTTCATTATGTTTCGGCAGTGGGAAGCATCATGTATACTATATTGTGTACTAGACTAGACATTTTGCTTTACCGTTGGTATGGTTAGCAGATATCAGTCTAATCTAGGGAAAGAACACTGGACTGCGGTAAAATATATACTTAAGTACCTTAAAGGACTCAAGACTTTTTGTTGGTTTACCATGCAAACAATCTAGTACCTGTTGGATACACAGACAAGAATTTTTAGTCAGAAGTTAGGATTCCAGAAAGTCAACTTCAGGTTATGTGTTTACTTTAAGAGGTGGAGTCATTGGTTGGAGGAGTATCAAGCAGTCATGCATTACTGACTCCACCATTAAAGCTGAATATGTGGTTGTTTTAGGAGCAGCTAAGGAGGCGGTTTGGCTCAGGAACTTCCATATGAATTTAGATGTGGCACCTTCAGTGTTATAAGCTATTTCACTTTATTTTGATAATAGTGAAACGGGTACGAACTCAAAAGAGCCGAGGATTTATAAGAAGGGAAAACACATGTTTACGTTGAAGGTGTGACAACCCGAAATCTCGTTTAGAGGATTATACCTCCGGGACTCGGTTAGCCACGGAGTCGTACGGGACGACGGGTGATCAGGTGTAAAACTTAGAACTTATATAGTTAAAGATATCGAATAAAGCCATATATTTATGAAATTTTGGCATGTTGAGTTTGTACAAGAAAATATATTAGAAACTATGCATGTCATGTTATGCATTATAGTGAAAATAGTTTATATGCTGCTTCTCTGTAATAAACTACCTCTGGGTAGAAATGTGTATATACAAATGTAAATATATATATATATATAGTACATTTCTGAAGCAGCCAATGCACGAAAAACCTTTCGTGAAATGTATATGCAATGTCCCCAACCCAAAGTATAAGAAAGGTAATACATGTATATACACATCATCACACTGTATTTGCCACAACACCGCGACTAGATCTATCACATCAATCATATATCATACTCACGTCTAGAATTTTCACATATACTGTGCACAGAGATAGCCGGCAACTTGGTTTCTTCTGCCCCCAAGGCAGGGACCACCTACCAAGTCCACCTAGATGCACGCTACCTCACGCAGCCACCTAGATGCACGCTACCTCACGCAGCCACAAAGGCGTACGCTACAATAATCCTCACGTAGCCACCAAGGCATACGCTATGGGTATCACCAATATCTATCTAGTACGAATGGTGTGGCCATCCGATAATATATCCAAATACTCTCCAAAGGATAGTAAACACATCAAATCAAGGAAAATCATAAGAACATATATAATTCAATAGATGTAGATCTGTATATACATACATTCTAGATATGTTTACATATGTATATTGTATAACATGTAGTGGCATTGTTGTTGTACTTGAACTAGGCTTGCCAGGTCCGTCAACTAATGGCTCAGTTAAAAGATCATGAGTTTGGGAGGCATTATATGCTTTTAGTCAACGTGGCACCAAAGCCAAATATAATATAGTTTTTCATAGTATATAAATTCTATATAGACCTCCCCTTAGGACCATAACACTTTGTTTATACAAAAAGGGTTTATAATCATGCCCAGCACAGTTACGAACTGGCCAAATAAGTAATAAAATACATAAAGTATAAGCCAGTAGCCAAAGTACAACAACATTATCCCATATATGCGTAATGAAGGCCAAAGTATACTTTTAAAATCATGTATTGCATCGTATGTATACGTATCATAGCATATAGTTCATAACCATATCCGTATATAGGGGTTTTACACCAAACTTTAGGAAATTAAGATAGAAATTGCGATTTTAGTATAATCCACCATATATAATCATATCAAATACAAATTAATCAAAGAAATAAGAGAAATCAACCCAAACCCCATGAATGTGCAATTTAGGTAGAAAAACCCTAGGTTTAGTTTGGATTAGGAAAATTATGTTATAATAACTTAAAAATAAGATTTAATACTATTGTTCCCACCTATTGAGGGTTAATCCCTCGAAGAATTGCGGAAGAATCGAGCCGGAAAGGCGTAGATGCGAAAAACCCTCAATTTCACTCAAAACCCTAGCCATGGCTTCTTAAGGAGGAGGAAGATGAAAAATATGATGATGATGATGATTTGGTGTGGAAGAACAAGCCTTGAGTGATCCCTCTTTATCCCTTAAGATAGCCTCTCATTCTATCTCTAAGAGCTCTCAAGATGGTGGATTGAAATGAGGAAGGAAGGAGGAGAAGAAATATATAAAAGAACCTCACCAGCACGATGTAGTCGACTCCTTACTATTCATGTATTCGACTACATGAGGTAGTCGACTACATCCCTTTCCATGTAGTCGACTTCATAGGCTTACTTTGGCTTTCTTCAATTTTTGGTCATCAGCTCAACTTCGCTTGCAGTTTTGGACATCAAGGAGCTGGAATTAGGTCTCGGACAAAACACGAAAGTTGTAGAGGGGATTGAGATGAAGACATGGCCGAAAACAGGGACTCATTTAGAGTTTGGATGAAGAAGATATGGACTTTCAAAGCCAGGCAAAAATCATTAATCGCGTATGATCAAAACTTGTGATTTTTCGAGCCAATTTCTGTCCGAGCCAGCCGAAACGACTTCTGGTCATTAAAACACACTTAAATATGTTAATATGACTTGTTGGAAGTTTCCAAACCATGCCAACCTTTCCAGAACCCAATTTGGCTATCCGGAGCCCGATTATGCCTTATATGCGATTTAGGCCGTGATTTGCGAGAGATGATTAAATGGGATGTTACAATCTCCCCTCCTTAAGAAATTTTGTCCTCGAAATTCTTGTAGGATAGCTTACCAACCCAAAGCACAAGTGGTTCTGAATTCTACATAGCTGCCCTTCTTTAAAAGAGAAGACTACAATAGCCAATGAAGAAAGATTCTGAACTCAAGGATTAGAACAAGAGGAATCATCTTATCAAACGATAAAGAAGAAAAACCACATAACTAAAGTTATCTAATTCATTATCTCTCACAAGACACAACCTCTTTAAGAGTTTCAATGGAAAATGATACTCGATCAAACACGAGGGTTTTCAACCGCCAATACACAAGAACGAAGTAGCGGATGATAGAACTTTCATTATATAGCCTCTTTCTCTCATCGAACTTATCGGGCAATTCAACCATCATATCTTCACTACTCCAGTTTTCACCTACTATGTTCTTCAACTCGGTAAAACCTGTTGTCGCGTACGACACCGTGACCAACAGGGTCCTGGAGGCGAAATTCTCTAAACGGGATTTCGGGGCGTCACAGAGGAAATGGGAGTGAGATGCATAGGCTTTGAGTCTAAGTGGGAGATTGTTAGAGTGATATACTAAAAGCCATAATTTTCTTGTTGGTTTGGATATATTATAAACTTGGTTTTGCTATTTTAATGAGAATCTTTATGGGCAATGGTTGCATTATATTAGTTATTTAAATATTGTGCATGTGTGTCTTTTATTCCATATAGTAGATGATTTGGTGTGTAGAGTATAGCTTACACACAAAAGATCATATCATCGATTCTTGTGGAATATAAATTTAATGGTTCACAGTCTTAGATGGAATTGGACACCCATCGGTAGGATTGTAGCACAAGTTTTAGTAGTTTATCTTAATTATAGGAAACGGTATAGTTTTAACTCGTTGTGCTAGCACACTTTGTGTGTATTGAATAGGACAAGTTTGGGTTAATTGTTTTTATACTGACTATATAAAACAATTTAAAATCCCATGGTTATTATGATTACTTATGCTCTTAATCTTGAAATAACCAATAGACATATATATGTAGTGTTTGTTGTTTTGACTCATTAAGAGTGAGATTCATTTATGGATCAATAATCTTCGTGAATTGGATGACGATACTATATGTACGATGAATATTAATTATTGACGAAATTCACGTCCCGGTATAGGGATTGATGATAGCCCCTTGAGAAGCTTATAAGTTTTGATCATGTCAAACCCTATAGGTGGATTATGTTAATCTGACATATTAAATAAGTTAAGTGGTAGGTTCAAGGATTAAGAAGTCATTTAAATATAATTGTCAGTAATTTAATTTAAATGACGGTTATCTGTAATATTAACGTGGGGAGAATAATAAGTATTTAATAATAAGGAGCTCGAAATATAATTTTGAGATGAGGATGGGAGTGCAATTATAATTCTTTAGTGGTGCGAATTATAATTTATGGAAGGAACTAATTCATAGTGGAATTAGGATTCCAACTTTCCATAGGAAGCCCAAACACTTATTTCTCCTTAAGGTCCCTATCGTAGCCTTATATATACGCCAGCCGTGTTTCTTTTCTTTATAACAATAATTCTCATGAGTTAGGGTTTGTTCTATTGAGAGAGGAGAAAATCTTGGTGATACCGTAGCCCACACTCAGTGCAAGATTTGATGGCGGAAGGAATACGATAGAAGATCTTTAGGTTTTCGACACAATAGTCGTAAATCAATCGTAACTTTTGATTGTACCGTTAGATCAGGCTGATTTTTGGATATGTCGTTCGGAACGTAAAGTTACTTTTATCACGCGAAGAATCAGGACGATCATAAGTCATTTTAGTGGCAAAAATAATCAATTTTCGAAGTCTAGTGAGAATTAAAAAATCAGACCAAATCGCAATCTGATACTTTTAAACCCTAGTCTCCTCATATGGATCCTTTACGTGGCCCACAAAGGTGAAATTCTTTTATTCTTATAGGGTTTTAGCAAAAGTATTTTTTTCAATCTATACGCAATATCAAACGATCATGTATTAATGTCTCCATCAAAGTGGATGTTACAGTAGAACCTGATGAAGTTGAATGGTTTGATGCAATCTTAGAAGTTTGAGGGGTATGGAGATGGATAAGTTCAAACATGCGTCTAACCTTACGACCTATCCCAATAACGTGCTCTGTTTGTGGATCCTACACACGATAACCAGAAGAGGAGAATATTACATTTAGTCCAAGCTCACATAATTGGCCAACAGAGATAAGATTAATGGTTAATTTTGGGACATGAAATGTGGCAGGGAGGGGCATGGTTGAAGTTGATACTGATCCTATATGATTGACATTTAAATGAGAGCCATCAACAGTGTTAATGGGAGATGAGCGTGAGACAGGAGTTTTGTCTATGAATATAATAGAATCAGCGGTCATATGGTTACAGCAGCCAGAGTCAAAGAACCAAGAATTACTTGAGTTTATTGACATAATAGAACAAGATGAAGACAAAACCTGTGTAAGAAGCGTAGAAAGCTCATCTCGAGAGACAGATGTAGTAGAGTTTCTTGGTTTGGTCGTTTAAGATGGAGGTATATAGGGTTGAGTGCATCTGTGAGGATTCATGCCACAATCATCTTGATAATGACTGGGTCCCTTCCTATGGCAATACTTGCATGTTCTTTTGCGATAATTCAAAAGATCATGGTTTGATATATGGCAATTGATACGAACCACGTCAACAATGTGACGAAACCTGTAGCAAGGACGGTCGAAAGATCGTTTCTACAATTAGATAAACATTTATAAAGAGATGCGAACCTTAGTATACGCGAATGACGCGATAATTGATGATGATAAATCAATTGATAAGTCAAATGAACATTACGGACAAATCAAATTTGTTCAACATGTTCTTAAAGAACAAAAGAGAAAATGTCTCACAATTTTATTAATCCATAACTCTCTAATTAAAATAATACAATCATCCCCTTTAAATAGGGTGTAGAAAATAATTACTAATCCTAACACAATAAGGAAAGTAAAACAATCCTAATTGACTAAACATTCCTAATTGAATATCCCATTTGACTAAGGAAATAGTCATAAAACAATCCTAATTGACTAAACATTCCTAATTGAATATCCTATTTGATTAAGGAAATATTCTTAAAACAATTCTAACTGAATAAGGAAAACATTCTTAATCCTAATCTTAATTAAATAATAAAGTAATAAACAAGTCATATAATCTAAAAGTAATTAAAATACGATCTTCTTTGAATTTTCTTGCACAAACTCTTGTAATCGGACACATGTAAACTTGATTTGGGCCTATGTACGCTTCAATCCACGTGCTTGATTATGTGCTAGCCTTGTCCGCATCATCCCCTCCTCTTGAGAGGGATTTGTCCTCAAATCCTTGTGATGATGTTGCCCATACCAATAGCTATCTTTAGGAGATTCATGCACAATAGGTTTTCATGAAATTTGTTTTAATCTTGTCGTAAATCAGTTGTAACTTTTGATTGCACCGTTGGATTATGCTGATTTTCGAATATGTTATTCGAAACACAAAGTTACATTTATTACATGTAAAATCAGAATGATCAGAGTTCTTTTAGGTATTGAAATAGACAGATTTCTGTAGGCCAGCAGGATTTGAATAAATAAATAAATCTGATCGTATCCTTTTTCTTTTTTTTTAAATTGAATTGAAACTCTAATAAGAACAAGAAATAAAAACATAAATAAACCTAAAAGTAGAAGCTAGCTCTGATACCAACTGATACGAATCACGCCAACAATGTGACGAAACCAGTAGCAAAGACAGTCGAAAGATCGTTTCTACAATTAGATTTGAATGGTACCGCGACCCGTTGCTTATCAAAAAGCATGAATCTTGGTATATAAGGGTTGATGGACTAATGGACACCGCGACCCAATACCTATAGAGAGATGCGAACCTTGGTATACCGTATATGCGAATGACGCCATAATTGATGATGATGAATTAATTGATAAGTCGAATGAACATTATGGACAAACCAGATTTGTTCAACATGTTCGTTAGAATAAAGGCGAAAAGCTCTCAAAATTTTATTAATCCATAGCTCTCTAATTAAAATAATACAATCATCCACTTTAAATAGGGGGTAGAAAATAATTACTAATCCTAACACAATAAAGAAAGTAAAACATTCCTAATCCTAATCTTAATTGAATAATAAAATAATAAACAGGTCATATAATTTAAAAGTAATTAAAATATGATCTTCTTTGAATTTTCTTGCACAAGCTCTTGTAATCAGACCCATGAAAACTTGATTTGGGCCTATGTACGCTTCAATCCACGTGCTTGATTATGTGCTAACCTTGTCCTCATCATTCAAAACAATCCTAATTGACTAAACATTCCTAATTGAATATCCTATTTGACTAAGGAAATACTCCTAAAATAATCCTAATTGAATAAGGAAAACATTCCTAATCCTAATCCTAATCCTAATTGAATAATAAAATAATAAAATAATAAACAAGTCCTATAATTTAAAAGTAATTAAGATACGATCTTCTTTGGATTTTCTTGCACAAGCTCTTGTAATCGGACCCATGGAAACTTTATTTGGGCCTATGAACGCTTCAATTCACATGTTTGATTTTGTGCTAGCCTTGTCCGCATCAGCAATAGGCGCAGTTGTGTAGAGATCGATCCATTTGTAACTAGAATATAGAGGCTTGGTCTGACAAAACAGAGGTTGATTATGTAGGTAATCGGAAGATTTGGATTTAATTTGGGTTGAATTGGAAGGTCAAGGGTTGATATGGAAATAACAGAGACGTTTGGTGTAAATATGGAAATAACAGTAAAATATGGGGGCTAATATGGAAATAATGAAAAATAATGGGGTCAATATTGATAAAACAATTTTTTTTGGGGTTAATATAGAAATAATTATAAATATTGGGGTCAATAGGGATAAATATCAATATGAATTAATCTATTTTTTTAAGTGAAAAGATGTGGGGAAAAGTGTTGGTTTTATTTATTTATTTATTTTATTTTACAAATCTTATCTTCTCTTTTTCACGCTACTTTTCAACAAATCTTCTCTCTCAACTTTCACTCTAGGCAAAATGATAACCCTCTGCCAATTCCTCACCCGTTCTATTTGTGTTTCTACAGTCAACGGTCGGAGTCAAACGAACTTACCGAATCTGCCTCCGATGTCACTGGCGATTCGGATTCAGATCCGATTCGGGGAGGATTGTGAACAATCAACGGTTGTCGGAGGATTGTGAGGAGGCGGCGGTGGAGCTGAGGTAGAGCTGGACAGCGTTGTAGAGCTCGTTGGTGTTGACACTGTCGATCTCGATTATGTCATAGTAGCAGTAGGAGAAAAAGTAGTTGAAGAGGCGGTGGATGAACTTGACGGCGATGGTTCAATCTGTGGTGTTGGTGGTGGAATCAGAGACTTCGACTGTCGAGGTTGGATATGAACTCCGGCCAGGGGCTGAGGCACAGATCGCTGTGGTTTGACGCATGATGAGATGCTCAGGCACCTGATGGGGCCTAAGGAGATTGTGAGGTAAAGAGGATTAAATCTCTCTCTGATACCATGTGAAGAAAATAAAGGAGGGAAAGAATTGTATTGTATTTTATGATAATTTAAATACATTGAAAGGCCTATTCATAGGCAAATATAAATGTAGAGAAAGGAAGGAATAAGATTTGATATGGATACAAAGTTTCAACTAAAGATTTGAGACGGATACAAAGTCAACTAAGGCAACTAAATATATTTTGAAAAAATGGGTTATAAGACCTCACTCTGTAATGTTTTACTACTCTAAGGACGAACTCATATTTAACAAAGATAAGTAGGACCACTTTTGATAATATTGATTTATTTTAAGGATAATGAGAAATATTGATTTACAAAAACACCCCTCATATAAACCTTTATGCATGTAATATAAACCTTTAAGCATCTTAACCCTCACTTCCCCTGCTTTTGGAGTATCCACTTGTATTTCTCCTACCTTCATTGCATTCCCTACCTCCTAACACACCACCGCTGCACCACCACCACCACCATCCGACTCTCAGATCGTATCCCCGAGAGGAGCGCCGTTCTTATCATCTTTTTCTTCTTTTGTAGGTGCAATCGTAAAACATATGTAACTTTTGATCGAACCATTGGATTGGGTTGATTTTTGGATATGTGGTTCAGAAGACAAAGTTACTAAAATTACATGAAAAGTCAAGACGATCAGAGATCGTTTTGCTATTGAAATCGACCAATTTCGACAGCCCATCGGGATTTAAAAAAAAAACTGATTGCAACTCTTTTTTTTATGAACCCTACGTCGATCCATATATATATATATAAATTGAGTGGATGTTAATCTCATCAATTTTGTTTTTCTATGTTTTGTAATGGTGTTAAAATCATTTTAGTACCTTTTGGTTTTTGTCATGTGTGTTGACAGGTGTGCTAAATGCATTTAGCACTTTTTGGTTGTAGTGCTAAATGCATTTAGCACCTTCTGGTTGTCGTCATGTGTGTTGACAGGTGGTGCTAAATGCATTTAGCACCTTCTGGTTGTTGTCACAGTGCTAAATCTATTTAGCACAAATTCTAATGACAACAACCATAAGGTGTTAAATACAATTTAGCACCATTTGTTAACACACATGACAACAATTAGAAGATGCTAAATGGCTTTTAGCACTTTCAAAACTATTTTACATTTGCAAAAAGTGGTGCTAAATTGCTTTTAGAACTATCATATTGCTTGTTAGTGCGCTGACCATTGGTGCTAAAACATATTGGTGCTAAATAGATTTAGCACCATTGTTGCTAAAACAGATTGTTGCTAAATAGATTTAGCACAATTTGTGCTAAAAACAAATTGGTGCTAAAGAGATTTAGCACTAATTTTGATGAGATGTGGGATGTCATAAGGAAAGGGTATAAGTGTCTTTTTTGTACAGTGTCATTAATTTATATAGCTAATTTTTAAGTGTCCTTTATAATTATGTTATTATTGGAATGAGTCCTTATACCCAATTGCCTCATATGTTTTATACATAAAGAAAGGAAGCACACACACACACACACATATATATATATATATATATTAACATCTTATAATTATAAAAGCACGGTTCGGTACATTATCCGTCTTCTATGTTAAATTAAAAGTTCATCTTTGAAATTTGTGCTTTAAAAAAACACTTATAGTTAAACATATTCATTCAATCTATAATAATAACTGAGACCTAGTACACCGAGTATATCGCCAAGAGTAAAGTGGGACTTTTAATGTGAATAAAACAAGCCTTTTGTTACTTTCTCCTTAGGGAAGGGAGTTTAGTTTATAACATTGGTTTTGTTAGCCTCGTTTTAATCAAATAAAAATAATCTCTTTTATTTAAATCGAGTAAGTGGAAATAACTCTAGAATTTAAATTTGATGATTTATGTATTAATGGTGTGGTTTTAAGATTGTTGGTTTTTTTGTGCAGCTTCAATTTCTGCTGATGAAGTATTCTTGGGTGCATGAGTTTGGTTTATTTTTGTGGACTATATAAAAATACAAATTCGCATGCACCCATGTCCATCACAGCCATTGACAGGTGATGTTATTTTCTATCTTTTTCTTTGATGAAACCAGATCTTCAAGTTTTATTAGTTTCTCCTTATGATATGTTGAATTTTTTAAGGATTTATATAATAAGGGGTAATTCTACATAAAAATTGTTTACTTTTTGTTTTTCACATTTAACTTAAAAATGGTTTCTTACTACTCAAGTACATGTTTACTTATTTTTTTTTACTATTTTCTTACAGGAATTAGTATCTATTTGATTGTATCCTACATAAGAAGTGCTACCCATATTAAATAGGAAAATTATCGATTATTTAACTTTCTTATTTATTTTGGTTGTAGCGATTATGTTCTATACTTTGATTTTATTTTTCTTTGTAATTAATATAGTTTGAAGATATCTTAGAATAAACAAATGTGCTAAAAGAGTATATTCTTTTTTCTTTCTATTGGAAATGTGAATAGGTCAAATACAACACTCTAGGCTAAAGCTAAATAAAAGAAACACTATGGTGGTTGGTAATGGTGTTAAGTGTGTTGTAGTGTAGGTGTTGGTGCCTAGTTGATCTCAGCATGGTTGGTTCCTTATTTGTATCAATTATTTTCCTTTTGGTGTAGTGATTATGTTACCCAAGCACATATACATATATATGGTCATGAGGAAAGTACCGAAAGTAGCCCCATGTGGGTGATGGAAGCAGTCCAGCAAGTAGCAATCAAGGATTTTGTGAAAAAGTACAACTAGATCAACTTCATCAATATTATCTCTTTCAAAAAACTCGTACTTGCGTAGTCGTCTTATATCAAAATCTGTGGTCATAATGTTAATGACTCGAGCAGTCTTCCCCATACGAACCTCACCGCTAAATCAATCTTGAGCTTTAAACTTTTCTCTTAAAATTAAAATAAAATTATATCACATGACCTTTAAACGCACCCCCAACATCGAAAACAAAAGAGGAAATGAAAAGAAACTCATTTCAAGTTTGGTCTTATTTCTCTGGAAAATCACTTCTACCACAACCTTTATTTTTTGTTTTCCTACTTTCAGCGCTCAAAAAACCGTATCAATGGTTACTTGAAACTAAACATAAGTTGGATGATTCTCTGGCATCTATGGCAATTTGGTATATGAAGAAAGAATAAAGATGAAGTTTATCGAATAGAGAGAATAGTGATAGAATCAAAACAGATTTGTTGCCAAAATATCCGGTTAAAAGGCCAGTTTGGGTGGACTTAAACGTCATTATTTAAAAGTTTTAAAATTTAAACAATGCCCTCCAAAACTTGTCTCCTTTAAACAAACTAATGAACCCATATGTCACATAGTAATTTACTATAAATAGTATTTAAATTTGGTAGATCAGCTTAATTTAAAACATAACGATAAATAAGAATCTTAACCTCCGTACCAATTAGAAATTGTAGGGAATTAGGGCAGTAATCATGCATCACATACACTAATTTATGCACTAATCATTAAACCCTAGGATCTATACAGTTCAATAAAAATCGATAGAAAACATACCTTGTTCGAGATTCAAATTAAAATCAATGAACACGGTGGACAAAACCTTCTGTTGTTGTCGTTCTAGCGTTGAAAATACAACACTTCTACGGTATGCACACACGAACGAAATCGGATCCTTGCTTGGTGTACTAGCGCCTTTAGGGTTCTCACACTAATTTCGTACTCTGCCTCTGTTTCTCTCGCAGTGCGGCCAAGAGGAACAATGGTCCCTTTTAAAGGGGAACCCTAGTGAGAAACCCTAAGCAACAAAACGGATTAGGCCCAAGTCCAACTTGGCCCATTTTCAATTCGTTTTGATCTAACTCGTTTTGGTGTGCGACCCTGTAGGTTTATACTCTTTGGCAGTATAATTAAAAGCCCGTTTTATTATACGAAATAGTAAGCGGTCTCTAGTAAAACATTACTATTACCCAAAGGGTATAATGGTCAAAACAATACAACCTTAAATTGATATTCCACATATTAACTCCTTTTGTCAATCGATATCTAGATTGAACACAAGACTAGGCAAGTGTCATTCTTGTATAGTTCAATCTTTATTTCTTGATCTCTAAGTATAATTAATCTAAAACAAATGACATCTCATTTGCGCATGGCCATGCGAATATTAATTATACTTATCAAGGGGCCCAACGATATCTCTCTCATTATATGAGAGTGACAAATCCCATCTTGATCAACCACATACCTCTATATAGTTGATAGTATGCTCGATCATCATCTTTATAATTACTCGGTCAAGAGCAACGTTTGATAATGCCTGACATGCTAATCCCTATGTTGGTAACCATGGCGATCTCAGGTATGAGGATAATACGATATCACAAATGGGGAACATCACTGATGACATTATGTAACACTCCTCGCAGTGTCCCCAAAGCGGGTCGGTCCAATACTTTGTTCACTAACAAGTATCAGTATGTTCAGCTTGATATCTCCATATTCATGACTTGTGGAACATAGTCATCAGCTGACCCATACTCTAATCATTATATCAATGTGATCCTAGGTTATTGACATATGATCAGGGACATCTAAACAATATTATTATAACATTACTAGCATCCCACAATCTAGTCACGTACTTGATGAACTAGTATTAATAAATATTATTTAGAAGAGAATATAAAGTAAAATGAAATAAACTTTATTAATGACAATAAGCATAAGATATCCAAATACAAATCATAATATATGAATAGTCCTAGGACATATCTCTTTCAGAAATAAGACCTTATTTTAAAAATAAAACAAAGTATATTCACTCAACTTTTAGTGTCATATTTCCAGATTACCATATATAATCGTTATTACTAATACAACTTGTTGAGCAAACGTATTCGAAGCTGTAGCATTAGGCTTGTACTCGAAGGGTTCGAAGATGAAGAGAAAATAAAATTAAAAAAACATATGCACTACTGAGATATAAAACAGAGTCTCTAAATTAAAAGGAAATTAAAAATTCAATATTAATTTCCTCCAACATTTCAACATGCTTAATTAGTGAAGTAATTTAATTAACAAATTCATACTAAAACAAATATCATTCCACCCATTACTTTGTTATTTGTTATTACATTATGTTTGTTATTTTATGAGTATCCTTCATTAAAATATTATGCTCTACACATGCATGCAAATGACATGTTTCCTACTAAAACACATAACTACCAAAATAGCTTAGTCGCATTATGTATGCATTATAGGACACTAATTTTTTGTAAAGATTTACGTTCAAAGGCTGAAACTATGTTATGTCTTTATGTATACGCATGCTAACTATTTCTCGGTGCAGCTTCAAATTATTAATACACTAATTATAATGTTTGTATATGATGTTCTTATTGATTTCCTTTACGGCATAATCATATCAAGTGTACTAATGAATTTGTTTCATTCTGAGAATATACTTATCACCAATGCATCTAGTATAAACATATCGATCTCATCTTACTCAAATTTAAAAAAAATTATAAAATGTTTCCAATTGTATACATTAATTATGGATACTTATTCTGTTGGACACATTTGTTTACTTTTAGCAAGATATTCTTAATTACATATCGTGTATTATATTCTAAAATTAAAATCTTTTGAATTTTGAATAACTTAAGTTTTATAACTCATCATCACCAATCTAGCATGTTTGCTTTGTTCTAATATGGCTGGTGAAGAGTTCTTACGAATGCCCGCTCCGTCCTTCAATACATCGGAAACCTTGATCAACAATCGCGACCATCGGGATGTTACTGACAGATATAATGGTGTTCAAATGGACATTTGTATCAACCAGTAATAAGCCATGAAATTTACTTATTTATACCATAATCATAAACATATTGTCATTATTCATCCATGTAATCATACTAATTATATCCGCTTACTTGAAGGTCAAACTCTTCACTAGAGGCGTAGTCAGGAAATTTAAATGACCCGGGCTAATAATTAAACAATGACAATGTTAAAATATAATAAACCAAAATGCAAATATAATATATTCAAATACATATAAAAGATATCAACTTTTTATATACGTTGGAAGTGTAGATATTAAATATTTTAAAATATACAAAAAATATAATAATTTCCCCTTATATCTAGCTATGTACGCCATAAATACAAATAAAAAGACAATCGAAATTCGGAAAAGTGAAAAAAAAAAAAGAAAGGGTATTTGACATTTATTTTAGTTAATATTATTTAAATCGAGAGTGGTAAATGAAAATGAATGAATAAAATTTTAATAGGTGTAGAGTAATAATATTAAAAAAATGAGGTGGGCTATACACCTATATATACATATATATTTAAAAAAATTAAAATTAAGCCTATTACTAAAAAAAAATTTGAAAAAAATTAAATCCGGGCTATAGTCCAGGGTAGTCAAAAAATGACTAGGCCCCTGAGAACTAGTACGTATGCATCCCACGATACATGTACTCATTTTACAGATTAATGCAATTCATCACCAATATCCTATAATGTATATTAATTACAAGTAAATAGTCATTATAACTGTACATTATTAACCCTAAAACAGACAGTAATAATTCGTGTATTTTTCCTTTGTATATGTGCGTATAATATTATATTTTGTGAATTTACCAAAAATCTATAAAAATTTATATATATGTATACTAAAAAATTAGTATAGCATTCCATATCGTCTGGCAAAATTAATCAATATTAAAGAAATATATTCAGTAGAAGAGAGAAAAATATTGTTTTCAATGTCTATATACATCATTATTCCACTAACATTATTTTTATCAAAAACAAAATTACTATAACCTATATACATTTGTCATATTTAATTTAACTGTTTTGATTAATTGTAAATGAACTGTTTGTTGTTGGACATTGCTAGCATGAAAGATATGTCAAATTTTTTAAACTTACAGACAATTTCTAACCACAAATTTGAAAAAGATACTTACTCTTACTCAAACTCTATGTTCAGTTTTGAAAAAACAAATCCATTATCATTAAATTCATAATTACAAAATTAAGGCTATTTTTTTTCTTTTATAAAAATCCATCCATCTCACATTTGTGTCATTGTAAAATTGGACTCTCCATATATTACCAATTAAAAATAGGATATGCTCAAGTATATAATATATTTTTTAAGATTTATAAAGAGACTTTATAATTATTAAAATATTAAAAAAGGTTAAGTGAATTCTACGTTAAAATTGAGATACTCAATTTGGGACATTAAAAAAAATTGGGCCTTTACACTCAACCATGTGACATTTGTATTAATGTTAAATTACATTTTTCCATTACCAATAAAAAATGTGATATGCCCAAGTATAAAATATATATATACACATATATGTAAGTTATTTGTATTTCTCTTAAATTTAATGTTATTTAAGTTTTATTTGAGTTATATCTGCGCACTCTGTTTAATGTTTTCATTTGCTTCTTGATCCCTTCCCCATTTGGTATCAGAGGGATATGTTGGTTTTGGCACTATTGAAATTTTTTGATCTTTATTAGTCAGCTTCATTTGAAATTATTCATTCTATTTCTTTAATCTTTTCAAAGCTCTGTATTCCCAAGTCACCCTTTTTGCTGTAAATCACCTAAACCAGGAAACTAGAACCAGAGTAAGTCTTCAGGGAGAAGCAATGTAAGGTCTAAGATTAGGTTTATAGGTCTGTGTTTACTTAAAGCAAAAATGGTATGCACCTATGAAGTCAGCTTAGAACAGAAGAGAGATATAGAGTAAATAGTGAAAAATGAGTCGACTATTTAGATCTTATTCTTCTGTTAGTTCAAGGTCAACAATGTCCTCAATCCCAGATATAGTAAATCAGGAAGAACATAGTTATGAAAATGTTAGTCAAGATTTTAGTAATTGGAATATCCCAAGAATTTCTCTTAAAGAAATTTATAAGTCAACTTTCTTAGGAAATTTTAAGTCAGATTATAAAGTCAAAACTGTAGAAAAGGTTTACACAATTAATAAAGAACACAAAAATTGTGGTTTACTAACTAGTGATGTCATTAGTAAACAAAGATCTAATGGATATAATTTTATCCATATAGGATTAATTCAAGTTGCAGTTAAACCTTGATCAGTTAAAGGAATTAATTCATCTATTCTGTTATGTTTAAGAGACGCAAGATATTTAAATTATGTACCTAGTATTTTAGGTATAATGGAGTCAAGCCTACATAATGGACCAGTCCATTTTAATTGTTTCCCAGATTTTACTTTAAGTTTAAGTGATCCAAATTTATTAAAAGCCTTAACCTTAAACGTTAAAACAGCAGGAGAAATCACACAGATGATGGAAGGTTCTCAAGCTCTTGCTTTAATTTATAGAATCTATTACAAAACAATGAAAACAAATTTAAATGTAAAAGCACTTAATAAATCTCCTAAAGATAAGACAATCCTAATTCAGAGTAGTACTAGTGATGCTAATATACAAGTTCCCAAAACAATTTTATGGAAAGATATTAATCTCCCTACTTAATGGATCTTAGATAATGAGATTCCTCAAAAACCAATTAGTAATAATATTATGAATTTAGATAATATAAAAGCAATATTTAGATGGAACAATAAGAATAAGTTTTGATGATTCTAGGTTCAGAAGACCACCTTTAGTCATAGAAACTGCATCTAGTTCAACTGTGCCTTCTAGAATAGATACCATGTCTAGAAGAGATACAGATCTTATAAGTATACTTTCAGTTAATCTTTTCACAGTTCACTAAGTTAAATTTGTAAGTTTAATTTTATTTCAATTTATGTAAGTTGTTTGTAATTCTCTTAAATTTAATGTTATTTAAGTTTTATTTGAGTTATATCCACGCACTCTGTCTAACGCTTTCATTTGCGTCTTGATCCCTTCCCCATTTGGTATTATATTCATAAAAAAGGCTTTAAAACTATTAAATTATTAAAAGAGGCTAATTAAATGCTAAAACTATAACTTGTTTTCTTATAAAGTTTGGTGTAATGATTATTTACAAATAAAAAAAAACTAAAATACTTATAATTTCAGACACTAAAACAATATTAGATTCTTAATTTGAAATATTTTTAAAAAAATACTCGATCAATATGTTATGTTTAATTTTATTTTATTTGGTCAAAATTACTAATTTAGTTGATTAATGAAAGAATAAGAAATAATTATTTAAAATATATGGAATTTACTATTTTGCATAGGTTAAAATGTTATTAATGTTAAAGATGAATTGAAATTTGATAACATTTAACTTTAATTAAATATGTGGCTAATAATCGACCGTAAGTTTTAAAAAAATTAACAGTGTTTTAGATAATCATTTTCCTAAAAACTAAGTACTATTAAAAACAAAGTATAATTACAAATAAACAACTCCCACATGTAAAAATAACTGTTCTGTTGATCATTACGCATAGACAGATACTTTAACTTAACTGTTTAATATATATATGATTATTAATATTTTTTTATGTATATTTTCCATTTATAATACCACGAAATTGAAGTATCATTTTGATACAATTCAACTTTGGACAAAGTTAGCCACAATTATTTTGATTGAAAAGGGTAGATTAGCCATAAAACTACAACATCAATTACATGTTTGACCACTAATTAAGGAAGAAGGACTACAACTAATTTAGATCTTTTAGGGTGACTAACACCTAATAAAGATAAAAAATAGGACTGTATAACTAATAACCGCTATTTGGTTAAATTTTAAATTGATGGGATTTGAATAAAAAGAATGTGGGTTTTGTTGGTCAATTTAATTTATAACATGAAAAGTGGCAACAAAACACATTAAATTAATACTGGGTGAAAGGAGCTGTAGAAACCCATCAAAGGCATGAATAAATTAAAGCAATCTACAAACCCTAATAAAATCATGAGATAGGATACCCATACTCATACAATAATTTCTTGATAAATACTTGAACAATTTGTGTTCATGTAAACTTAATAAAATCATGAGATAGGATACCCATACCCATACTCATACAATAATTTCTTTACAGATAACAATTTGTGTTCATGTAAACTTTAGATCCGACCTTCTTCTTTGCTTCCTTTGCGTCGTTGAATGCTACAGCTGAATGCGAAAAAGTAGGAACAAAATAAACGGCACTTAAAAGAATAATAATAAAAAAAGCTTTATAAATTTTCTTTGTCGGGCTCTTTGTCCATTAACATTTGAACCAAAAAAGTAGAGCTAAAATTGCTCTGGAGAAGATATAATACTCTTGCATTAACCCTCCATATAGTCATTAAGTTTACTCAGATGGGATATCAATTTTATAAAATATTAAGATTACAAGTGTCACTTGTAACTCATAATTTACTACTAAAAAAAAATGAGACAAAATATTTTATCACCGCTAAAACGTCGTAAAAATTTTAAAATATAATATTAATTTCCTCCAATATTTTACATGTAAAACTATAATACATAAAAAAATTCTGTAAACAATAATCATATTTTATATACAGTGAAAATGCATGATTGTTATTAATAAGTATTAACACATTTCTCATTACTATTACCAAATAGTTGCATTTTGTCCTGTAATAAAAATACGAAAAAAAATCTAAAAGCATCTTCAATAATATTGTAAATTTTGGTTTTGTGTAAAATATAATTAACTTTTAAAAAAATTGTACTCTAGCAGTATTTTAAAAATGATTTTTGTGTAAAATTGTGGTGTAAAGTACAACTCCAATTTAATTACACTTCTATGTCACATTTTGCGTCATTTGTAGCAGATATTTTTTTGGGTTTGTAATGGTTTAGGTCCGTTACTCTTTTATAACATATTTAATCTGTTACTGATGTGAGCTATCCAAAACTACGGTAAATAATATTAATTTAATATTATTTTATCCTCTCTTTTAAATAAAAAAGAAAAAAAATCTTGTGTAACATTTTAAATGTTACTTTTATCCGTTACTAACAATAACAAACAAAAAATGCAAATAAGTGAACTTTGCTCCCTAAAATTTTATTTTATTTTAAAATAAAATAAAATAAAAAGTAAATTGCTCCCTGGAAATCAAAATCCCCCATAAACAAGTGAACTCCCGCGCTTAAGTTTTCCTAAAAACTGAAATTCTCCCGATTTTTTTAATTCTTTTCTTCCCACTCCGTCGCTTACCTCCTTCCGCAAACCTTACTCGCTCAACTCTCCGGCCATCTACTCCGTCCGCCATTGCTCCTTCCTCTCTCTCACTTTAAATCTCTCTATTCTCTCTAGCCTCATTAACTTTCCTCTTCTTCTTCTTCTTTGTATTATCAAAGCCCTAAACGGAAAAAATTTCAGTCCGTAGCACACTACCGAGAGATAGAACCCCTCACTAGAAGAGCATTTGAAAGCCAAAGGTAATTTCTGTTTGCTTTCAGTCCACAACTGCTTTTTTTTTTACTCATATTTTTTGCATAATATGTACATCTGTATCGAGGGTTTTCTTTGTATTAATTGCTATCTTATAGAAAAATCTTTTTAGGTATTTTTTCTGTCTCTCACACCTTCTTCTTTTGTTTTGATTTGAATCGGGTCTATTTGATGTGTTTATTTGTTTTTTCTCCTAGATCTAATTCAACTATATTTTGATTTGTGGTTTTATTTGCTCTTGTTATAGAAAAAGCTGAAATTTATTGTTTTTATTCTTGTTACTTGAATATTCATTTTCATGTGCTTAAGCTGAAATTTAATTGTTTTTTCTCATAGATCTGATTCACCATTCTACATAGCATTTGTTGTCTTGTGGGCAATGTTTCCCTGTATCTCCTTTGCTTGGACAAGCCAAGAAATTCTTGTAAGAATTTTTTTTTCTTTATATATTTTTATTCTCTTAATTTTTTTTTTTATGTTCTTTAAATTCTTTTTTTACATTTTCTTGTATACCATGTGATAGTGATCTGAATCACCATACAAAACTGATCTAAATCACCATACAACACAAGCTTGGTATCAAGAGGAAATTGAGTACTTGCCAAAGGCTTACGGATACTGTGTATAGCACTCATAGTATTGGCCTCTGGCAAGGACTCAATTTCATAGTATTTGTGTTGATGTATACAGTTCGAACTAAGGATTGCATCTTAATTTTTTGTAAAAGAAAATTGATATGACTCACCATACAAACACACACAGGCTTTGAAGGGAGGGATGAGGGAGAAAGTTGAATTGGCTACAAAGTTTGGGGTTAGTGTAGCTGATGGAAAGAGGGAGATTCGCAGAGATCCGGCCTATGTGCGTGCAACGTGTGAGGCTAGCTTGAACAAATTAGGCGTCGATTGCATTGATCTCTATTACGTTCATCTCATTGACACCTGCATCACTATCGAAGGCATGGTTAGTCCTAACGATAGCCCCCTTTTCAAGTCCTTATCTAACTCTTTTGATGATTTTTATTTTCTATATTCTTTTTATTTCTACCTCATAATGATATGATGATTGATTCCTCATTTGTATATTCTAGATAATAGTCAACCTCATTTGTAGGAAAAATTGTCAGGATTTATGTTTTGCTTTTAAATTGGTTACTAATTAAGGTTGTCGGAAATCAATGAGTCAAGTAGTGCAATTTCACAATTAGACCATTTAATGTATGTAACTGAAAAACAATATAAGTTTACTATTACAAAATATTACTTACATTGGAAACTTACTTTATAGTTCATATGAGGTGGATAAATAAATGTGGAATTTAAATAAATAAAAACTTTTACTAGTTTGATACTTAAAATGTTGAATGATTAACATGCTCATCTCAAAATGTAATTTTTAAGGTAGGATTTGGAAAATTATTTAGCTTGATCCTAATGTTGTCTTACCACAACATACTTATAATTTGTTCAAGGGGATGCTATTTACCTTATAGAGTTTGTGTTAAAGTTGCCCACTTTGACACGGTCCCGAATCATCTTTCCTAACCAGGCTAATGGATCCTTGACCCGTAGTTTATAAATAAACTAGAACCTTGGAATTCGTCGAAAGAGATGGAAGGTGGAAACCTCAACCGAACTCTTAAAGAAGCGTGAACCTTGGTTTGATCGAAGACGCCGCAATCAATTGGTGGAGAATTGATTGATAAGTCAAGAACAATTGAATTAATCAATTCAACATGTTCAACATGTTCTTAGAGACCACAAAGACAAAACTCTCAATATTATTAATCATCAAAACTTCTATCTAATACAATGAAAAAAAACTCCTTTAAATAGGAGAAACAAAGCTATAGAATCCTATTACAATAAGGAAACTAATTATACTAAAAAAAAGGAAAATAATAACTCCTAAAATATTCCTAATACAATAAGAAAAATAATAATAAATAATAATGAAACTTATTCAAAAAGGAAACTATTAACCTAATTCCTAATTGAATAATGAAATAAGACAACTAAAATAAACTCCTAAATAATTAAGGAAATAATATAGGAATCTTGGAGGATAAGCAAACTAAAAATCATGCTCAAACACGCGTAGCCACCATGACCGATTCTATCAAACCAAGGAGCTTACAATCCTTCATTCCATAACCTTTCAGAAACCTCCATTCCATAACCTTTCAGAAACCTCCATTCCTTTATAGCTCTAAGGAAAAAAACTTTCTTGACTTTCCCTTCAAACTTCCATGCCCAATCCTTCAACATGAACATTATCGAGTCTTCATTTATGAACCCACTAGGGTCCTTGTTTGAATTGAATGGAAAGTGAGGCCGAATCACATCATACCCTCCTCTTCAAGAAGATTCGTCCTCGAATTTTTGCTAAGCATTGCTTGATTCAACCCGCATTTGTCAGTTTTCTGCTTGGCCTTCTTTGACAAACAAAATTCTTCGAACTTAAGATGATGCTTCAACTTGATCCTCCATAATTCATTGAAGAAACTTTCCGGCTAATGTTGTGGATGAAAATCATACTTATTCACGCCAATGAAGTCTACATGCTCCACTTCATCAACTTCCAACTCCGATTCTTTGGCTAGAATCTTTTCTCTTCCCTTGGCAAAGATCCTCATCGCTTCCATAGCTACCTTGAAAATTCCTTGCTCTCCTCCGCATTTAATCTCTGTATTCCTTTCGAACTCATCAAGCTCCTCGGCTTCCATGCTACTCAACTCCCCTGCTAAATCAGGCTTAACTACAACATTCTCATCAAAGCAAAGAAATATAGTCTCATTCGTGCCAATAGTGCACTTCTTGAGGTTAGTAGTTAGCGCATCAAAACTCATAATAAGCAATTGATCATTCCAACTAATCGATAAGTAACAATTTAAACTACTATTACTATGTGACAGTGTGACATTCCAATCATCAAAGCCTTTAAAAACAATTTTTCCCAAGAATGGCTCAAAAATTTGATTCTTTAAACTCACAAAAGCATTATTCAAATTCAAAGAGTTAGTTACCCATTCAAACAATCCACGCTCAGCTTTGAATCCCATAAGCTTTTTTCGACAACAACTTTCCAATTCAAGTTCATCAACACCTTGCTCTAAAAGCTTGTTGTCCATGTTCCAACTCAACTCTTCTGTGGTGTTGAGCTTTAATTTCCTACAATGAAGACAAAATAGAAATATGCAAATCCAGATTAAGTTTGTTAGTATTTAAAAATACCTCTCCACTCATCTTTGCACAACAATTCTTTTGTCTCCCCTCAGACTCATTCTCACTAGAGACCACTAAAATTTTCATTTATCTCTCTTTTACCTCGGCCTCTCTCTTTTCATTACTCTCTTTTGTTTTTCTCTCACCCTTTTTCTTTTCCTCACTAGCCTTACTACTCTATTTCATTTTCACTCCTTTACCACTCTTCTTTTGTTTTTGCTCACTCTTTTTTCTTTGATCACTCTCCTTTTGTAACTTCATTTGATCTTCATAAGCTTGCTTTGGTGGCAATGGAACAAGAGTAATTGTTCGCTTATTCATCTTGAAAGAGTATTTATCAGAAACACCGTTGTAATTGACTTGCCTATCAAGCTGCCATTGTCGACCCAAAGTTATATGGGCGGCTTGCATTGGAACCACATCGCATAAAACTTCATCCTCGTACTTCCCAATTCTAAGAGAAATAAGCACTTGCTCGTTCACCCCTATCACTCCATTATTATTTAGCCATTGCAACTTATAAGGACACCGGTGCTTGTACGTAGGCAGACTCAACTTCTAAATCATTGTTGTGCTAGCAAAGTTTGTGTAAACTACCCCATAAATTATCAAACTACACATCTTCTCTTGCACAAGGCAATTAGTTTGAAATACATTCGCTCGCACGCTTGGGTTGCCACATTCACCTAGCAATTCACCTTCTATGGCTTGTTCCTCAATTTCTTCCAACTGGTTAGTTTCCATGACCTTCAATGATGACATTTGGCTAGGCAATGAGTTGCCCCCCTCTTAGCTTGCTCATAGGCTATGGCAAACATCTCCTCAAACCTACAGCAATCTTCATCCTCAAACATGGAAGACTTTTTCTTCTTGATACTACTCGAATTTTGTTTTTCTTGAACTTGGCTTTCTAAAACCCTTCCTTCTCATCTTCTATTGACTATTCTTGGTTCCTATTCAAATTCATACCTAGCCTCTTTAGATTGACTCCTCTTTCTCCCATTAGGAGAATTATTTAATTGCATGCGCCGCCTAAGTTTTAGATTTTGTTCTCGCATACTATCAATTCCAAATTTATCAAACCAACCTTCATGAGGCTCAAAATTAAAACCATTTGACATTCTCGCTGCAAAACAAGGATTAGTACAAATAAAAAAAATATTTTTTCCTCACAACACTCCCTTACGTGTTTCGCTCGAAATATTTCACTCTTCTTTTACCGCTAATGTTTGTAGCTCAAAATATTGATATAGTCACAATTTTTCTATTTTTGGAACTTTTAAAACAAGTTGAATAATATGAATATATCGCAAGTCCCCAACAACTAATCGTACACCAAACAATTAGATTGAGCACTTCACAATGTAATACTAACGACTTAAAGAAACCAATTTCTAGCACTATTAATGAGCCAAATTAATTTCTAGAATTGCTAGCGTATGGAAGCAGAATTTTTAAGGAACAATCAAGCAACAAGTCCTAGTTGATAAAGTAATTCAAAGTTCCTATGGATATCTAGAATTCCCAAGCAAGGCAGATTTATATGGAACACAAAATAAGAATCCCAACTAGAATAAAGATGCAACAAGGATCAACAAAGCCAAATGATTGAATATTATTCAGACTTCTGTAAGGTTTAACTTGAATCCTCAATTTCAACAATAGAGCACAAATTCTTAGTTATCAAACGCTATTCGATAAAGCATAAAAAACCTTCGGTTTTCGCTTAAACAATTCAAACTTTAATGTATTCTAATTCGAAACAACGCACCTTATACAAATTTTTATTTTTTTCTAGGGTTTCAAGCAATTTCAGAATTCTATTTTTTTTTCTAGAAATTACTGTTCATGCGCACTGTTCACCGATTACTGTTCACATGTACTGTTCACGATTACTGTTCACATGTACTGTTCACGATTACTGTTCATGTAATTTATTAATTTTTTTAAAAAAAAAACCCTAACACAATTTGGAATAAGATTCACAAGAATAAAGATCAAGGGTTTTAAGAATCTACTATGAAATTGACATAACAAGAAACTAAAGATAGAAAAGTTGCTCTGAAACCAATGATGCGATCCCGGATCGTCTTTCCTAGCCAGTCTAATGGATCCTTGATCCGTAATCTGTAAATAACCTAGAACCTTAGAATTCATCGAAAGAGATGGAAGGTGAAAACCTTAACCCAACACTTACAGAAGCGTGAACCTTGGTATGATCGAAGACGCCGCAATCAATTGGTGGAGAATTAATTGATAAATTAAGAACAATTGAATTAATCAATTCAACATGTTCAACATGTTCTTAGAGAACACAAAGAAAAAACTCTCAATAATATTAATCATCAAAACTTTTATCTAATACAATGAAAAAAACTCCTTTAAATAGGAGAAACAAAGCTATAGAATCCTTCTACAATAAGGAAACTAATTCTACTTAAAAAAAAGGAAAATAATAACTCCTAAAATATTCCTAATACAATCAGAAAAATAATAATAAATAATAAGGAAACTTATTCAAAAAAGAAACTACTAACCTAATTCCTAATTGAACAATGAAATAAGACAACTAAAATAAACTCCTAAATAATTAAGGAAATAATATAGGAGTCTTGGAGGATAAGCAAACTAAAAATCATGCTCGAATACGCGCAACCACCATGACCGATTCTCTCAGACCAAGGAGTTTACAACCCTTAATTCCATAACCTTTCAAAAACCTCCATTGCTTTATAGCTCTAAGGACAAGCACTTTATTGACTTTCCTTTCAAACTTCCATGCCCAATCTTTCAACATGAACATTATCAAGTCTTCATTTATGAACCCACTAGGCTCCTTGGTTGAATTGAATGGAGAGTTAGGCTGGCTCACATCATAATTGACACCCAAACTTGTTAATACTCACTAGTTGAATTTTTTTCTTATTAATTTAATTTATTACCTTTTTACGCAATGTATTGAACCTTTGGGCATTGGTTAATAGGGATCGGGAAATCTTCATAACATTATAGCCATAGTATTGCTGAAAGCTTGATTCATCATACATAGCTATTACACGTTGTTTAAAACTGTGTTAGAAGCTAGAAAGATTCAGTAGTAAATAGAAAAAAGGAAAAACCAAATGGACAAGGGTAAAAAGTTGAATAAACAACTGCAAGAAGACTCCCCCCCTCATTCAATCCTTTAATCAATCACAATAAGAGATTATTAGAAGCAATGTTTTCAAAGGTGAGGGCGTAGGTCTTTGCGTTTTCTTGTCGAAGGGGGAGACGTAACCGTCAAGGTGCTAATGCACAAGCCTTTCGTGCATTATATATTTAAATTAAAAAATACAAGAAATAATTAAATGACACATCTAACACTAAAAAGATAGAAATAACAACACATAATCATCTTTTGAAGAAACAAATAAAATTCAAATAAGCAAATAAATAAATATACACTCAGCAATTTGTCTTATCTTTCTTGTTTATGTTTTCTAATGGCAATAAGAGTGCATATAACAGCAAAAATTTGAAATTTTAAGTTGAGGTTTCATACATATAGCAGGAATGAGTATAATTATCAATTTATATCTATATAGAAGCAACCAATATGAATTTACAGAAAAAAAAACCATATATACATGTAAAAGTTGCAGCAAAGAGAAAAAAAAAGCAAAAAGTGTCCAAAAGGCATAAAATACGCAAAGAGGAGCCAGCCGTTTGTGCATCACACACTTATTAATGAGCTTTAGTGTGTTTTCTAGAAAAAGAGCCCTAGGCGAGCATCAACGCGTAATGGTGAAAGCCTTTTAAAACAATGATCATAAGGAATCGACTCAATAAGAATGCGATGCAAGTTATACTCTACATCTTAAAATAGAAGGGTGAAAGGAAATGTAAAACAACATGACACAACATAGTCAAATGAAATATATATATATATATATATATGTTTGTGTGTGTGTAAGAGCTAATTACATGGCTCTACACATAGCCAACATCATTTTTTTTCAAAGAGAGGTGAAAAATGTACATTCTTAATCTACAAGCCTACAACTCATCTGAAAGGGTGCAAGAATGCAAAGGACAAGAAGTACCACAAACAGTTAAAAGAAAAGACAGGAAAACAAAAATTAAAAACCCTTTGAATTATACTCATTTGCTAAAAACAATTATTATATAATTAGGATTAGCATTGTGTGAGAATCCGAGCTTTTTCGACCCTTTCTTCTCGGTTTCTTATTTTTGAAGAAAAATGTGTTTTCAGAGTCGTCAGTTTCTTTTACAAGAAAACAAATAAAAGATTGTACAGAAGATAATTCAAAAACAAACTATCTTTCATACGTTTGAAACCAGAGTTTTATTGATAATTCACTTTGCTAGTCGGAAACTATGTTATAAATTGGGAAGTTGTTAGGCACCCAATTCGCCCTTTTGGTCTTTTAATGGATCATGTATTTAATTCCTATTTTAGGTATCTTGCATATAGATTGAATTGCTTTCAAAATAGTCCTTTCTGGATAAATTCAGTTTAAAATAGTATTTTGAAATCAGACTTGAGCTTTGCGAGCGCCTATGTATTCATTCGAGGAATGAAATCAGAGTCTCGTAGTTTCACTTATTTGGAAACTATTTTTATATTTTGTTTTGTTTTGAAAACGTGTCAAAATAGGTTTTAGTTTTCTTGTAAAACTTAGAAAGGACTAGTTTTGAAAGCAGTGAACTTTTTTACAAGTTATCTGATTTTCTGTATTAAAACTTGTATTAAAAATGCAATATTGAAATTCAGTTGTAGAAAGACGTACCTGGTTCGCTTGAAGAAGAATAAAGATCCTTGCCTTGACTTCCTTCTTTGTTTCCTTCTTTCTCTAAAACTTTCTCTTTCTAAGACTTTTCTCTCTTTAGAACTTTCTTTCTCTCACTTTCTCTCTTTAAAGTTTTCTCTTTCTAAAACTCTCTCTTATTATTTTGACAGAATTCCCCTCTTTTAAAAACTCTATTGAGTGTTCATATCCCCAAATGAGACCTTAAGGGTCTTATTTATAGAGAAATTTCCACCAAAAATACTTCAAAAAGAGGCCAACCATAGAGGGGGCAGCCGCACGGCTGGGAGGCATGCGGCTAGGGCTTGCAGTTGGGCCATGCGATTGGCGCGTGCAGCTGAGGCGTGTGGTTGGAGGCTGTGGTTGGGGCGCGTGCAGCTGAGCCGTGCGGCTGGCTCTTCAAAAATGCCCTGAAACACTTAAAAAACTCAATTTTTCTAACGGAGCGCTGCCCCGCAACCTAGTAAGCAAAGTGGCAATATTGGTCATAGCAAACTTCCAGCGGTTTTAAACTCTAAGTCTTTCCTAACAGTCTTCTATATGCACGATGACTCAAGACTTGATGCAGAATGCTTGTTTTATATAAAAATTAGATTCATACAAAAGTCGTGGATTGGGGTGTTCACACATTGGTATAGGATTATAGTTTAGAAAGGATGCACACAATCTTAAACAGCGAGAGAGGAGCATAGGAAATTACGTGACATGTCGCATATTATTGTGAAAAAGCTTCATTTTTAGGATATAATATTAGATATACATATACGGATATACCCCTCCATCTCTATAATTAACAGACTATATTTGATTTTCACTTTTTTTTCCACATATAGTGCAATAACTTCATCACAAATAATGGGTTTGAAAAACAAACTTGTTTCATATAATGAGTTTTGTTACATATATATATTATGTTCTGGAGGCGAGTAGAAACTTAATTGAGGAGATTGAGAATAAATGTAATTAACTCTAGTGCAAAATACATGCAGTTTGAAGCAACACCTAAGGCCATATCGACATAAAGGATAACATATAAACAGATGTAATGTGTGATACATAATCCTTTGCTGTTTGATCACAATTTTTGTTTTTTAATTTGTCTATTTATTTACTTTTGTTTTTTGTATTGATCAATAAGCAATGAAATCCTAATTTCTTCTTATTGCAATATTGTTACTTTTTTAGGAAAAAAACTAGATATGCAGTAGCTTATAATTTAGGAAAGCACACTACACAAAAATATAAATTCCTATATCACTGAAGGTGTAGTTCCTTAGGCAAAGCAACATCTTCATTTCTTGTCGGATCATGAACTAAAGAAGAGGTTAACTAAAAAGTGATAGAACATTTCATCAATTCACTTATTCCATTTCCCAAATTCTTATAAAATTAGTTGTTTTTTCAATAATTTTCTAACTCTGTTTTACCAAACGCACTCTAAGAAATGAAGTTTTTTCATTAGAATTTTGTATCACACGAGAATAATGCTAATCATGAGCTTGGAATTATTTCTCCTTCCATTTTTATAGGTAATAGTATCCCCAGATGCGGATCCTCCAGTTGTCAAAATAATGGATTAGTTCATGATCCATGGTTAAACTTATTTTCACTACAAGTTTTGTTGGTCCGATTTAGCATTTCATTTAAACAAATTTTCCCAATTTAGTATTTCGTTTAAAGTTAGTAGTATATAATAGGCTTCTGTTTATTGGAAGCATCTTAGAAAGCATAATTGTTATTATACAATAGCTTTTTATAGATCATGTGATCACTCATTCTTGTGTATTTATTAGTCCCTCAGTCCCAAATTAAGTTCCCACTAACATGGACATGCACGAGGCTCCTGTATTTGTTGAGATCAATAAGAAAATACAAAAGCTAATCTTGTTGCTATTACTTGACGGTTATAGTTGATAGGAGTTGGTTAAGACTAAAGTTTTCCCTTGATTTAAACTTGTAAATTTTGATTTGTGTTCAAAACATTGTGTAAATAGTAACCATAAAAAGTTGCTTTAATTAGAAATGTGAAATATGACATTTTGTTTTATATTATATTATAAAATAAAACTTATTTCCCTTTCTAACTTTCTTTTCACGACCTTTTACTTTTTCTTTCTACCTTTAGCAGAATTTGTTTAAATTAAATATATGTTCTCCAAGTGATAAATGCATAATATTGTCATTCATACGCTCTTTTTCGGAGTTGTTAGACGTGTTTATCTTTCTAAAACTACTCGTTTACTAACTTATCTTGCGATTAGTCTCATAGCACTTTTGTATTTAACATTGCTTGGAAAGGCACGTTTCATATTTATTTTGGTGTCTTTAGATCTTAAGAAATGAATTGGAGAAAGGAAGATTGATCATCCAAGTAATTTTTGGACTTTAAAGCAAAAAGTCAACAGAAAGTCAAAGAGATCAATCTAGCCCATTCCAAGATCAATCTAGAATTGACAAAAAGTATGTGCGATCAATCTAACTTTTTGCTAGATCAATAATGGACTTATTTTCAAGTCTTGGATCAATCTAGCTTAAGCCAAGATTGATCTAGAAGACATACTTGATGCTTTATGTCACATCCCTCTTATTTTTGTACTTACCATAACTTGCTTAAAGGGATAACTTTAGCTAAGAAATTGAAGGTCATAGAATTTATTATTTTAATTAGTGGTTGTTTTGCCCATGCTAGAGAGTGAACAACTCCTGAGTTTCGAGTAGAAAGAGGGGAGGGAGACAACATATATCTATTTATAGCCTTCATTGTTGTATTTGTAAGGGAGATCTTTTATCACTTTTCATCTCTCAATTTATTGAGAGCTTGTAATTTTCATTGAAGAGAAATGGAATACACTTTTATAATTCTTGTCTTTACATTTATTATGGAGTAAATTTCTTTGTTAAAGCTAAAGATGAAGTTTGCAATGTATTAATTATGTTAGTTCAATTCTCATTCCATTGTTAGTATTGTTAAATACTTGTTGAATCATTCACCTTCTCCATTTAATCAACCATTCATAAGCTAGTAAGATAATTTTCATAAAATGATTTGACTGTGTACGCCTTGTATATATAGATCTAAAGCATTAATAAGGAGATGATACACTTGTGTATTTCTTACTAGCATGTGTCTATTCCTTCTATAAATGAGATATTTTTCATTGCCAAGCATGATTAGTCTTTGAATATCCATGAAAACACCATAAATTTGATATTCCAATCCTTGAATTCTTTAATGATATGTTAAGTGCTTTCTACACTTTATGTGATTTTGAGACTCAATATTTTCTTAGTTAAAGTGTTACCAAGGATGATCTCTTAAGTTTATGCCATAAACAACTTCACTAGTCATTTTAAGGATTCAATTTGTATTTATCAAATACGTTTAAATTGGATGATTTAATCTCTAACTAGACCTCCCAATCTTAGACAAAGGAAATGTTGTGATTTATTGAGCTAAACTCGTTATAGTTGACCATTTTCATAACCAAGTCAATTGCCTAGAGGAAACTAACAATGAGTTCTCAAGTGCCTAGTTTAAATTTATGCATTTTCTTTTAGTGTTTCTCAAGTTCATATCTTGGTTGAACATTATATGGGAATGGGTTGCACTTGCTTCACACCCTTTTTTACAAGATAAAATGGAGAGATACACTTGTGTTGAGTTTTACTTACACCCTTTCTTTATATGGCATTTATATGGGAATGGGTTGTTTATGCTTCACACTTTTTTTCTTAGAAAAGTGTAAGATACTCAACACTTAGGAATTGCATTGAGAACTTTGAATGAGATTGATTCTACATAACATTGCAAAGCAAATTAATTCTATAATGCCTTAGCCCTTTCTCATTATTTGATACATCACTTTAATTTTTATTGAAAGACTTTAAAATCAATAACTAAAATCAATCAATCAATTTCTCTAAACAAAGGCTTGGACTCATAATCGCTACATCGTCTTTTCAACTATCCTTGTGGTTCGACAGTTGGACTTACCAAGTATTATAACTTGAAAACCTACACTTTGGTCCCTAAGCGCGAAAGTATTGTCACCGCGTCACCAAGTGGAATTCTACTAATTAATATCCTAAAATGCATTACACTTGTTTTTTTACTGCACTAGCTATGTATTGGCTTCAATTGGACTATGTGTATGGGCTTTAGTTTGCAGAGTGCATGCAAACTGATTTAGCTTGCATTGCATTTCAGTTTTGCAGTAGTGCAAACTGTATCAGTTTGCATTGCATACAATTTTTGCAGCATCTTAAATTGTACCAGTTTATAGGGCAAACAACTTTAGTTTGTAGTAGTTGCAGTAGTGGAAACTACCTCACTTTGCAACATTCACAGCAGTGCAACTTGCACCCGTTTGCATCGTAAATTGTCTCAGTTTACAATGCAAACTGTCTCAATTAATATTATAAACTGCATTGCAGTTTGGTGTACACACTGCCTCATTTTTACGGTGCAAACTAAATCACTTTTAGGTGAAAAAATGCCACAAATTGTTGTGCATTGCAAAAATTCAGCATGTATTATATTGGAATAGTTTGCATTGGTTTTAATTTCATTGTGCAAATTATAATGTCTTTAACTTGTAACTTTGATAGGATAAAGCCAAGGAAGAAAATACTAAAAGATAAGATGGAGAGGGCTCAGGTAAGACTTTTGAGAGTGATGAAGAAAATTAAGAATTTGCTATGAGGTACGTTGTGATAGATGCATCAGCTAGAATTTATCATGGCAAGAAGGTTAGTACTGGTTAAAAAAAAGTTTATGTCGATGAAGTAATGGAACCCGATGCTCCATTATGGTTCCCTCAAGATGGTAATCATACTTTTTCTGCCTATGTTACGGGGGGTTACGTGATTTTGTTTGAGCTTTTGTTGAAGTATATCTAGTTAATTTTACACACCTATGTTATGAGCATTTTTAGTATTATTTTTTGACATTTTGTTAGCACATGCACTTGTTTATTGTGGGTTCACATTTTAAGTATGTTGTATTTGTTTTTTGTGGTTATATTGATGGACATGATGTATTTTATTCTTGGACATTTTGATTTGTAATTGGATTAATATATATTGGTTTGCATTTGGATTATTGGACATGATGGTGCTTTATTGGTTTGTCTATTTGACAAATAATGGATTGTATATAGGTTTGATTTTCCCTGCTAAAATTAATTGCAGCTATGGGGGGCAAATGGAAAAAAATAAAAATTTTTTTTTTTATATAATTTTCTCATTTGTAAATGCAAACAACTGTTACAAATTTGTAACGAAAATGTTGTATATAACGGTTACCGGTCTATTAACCCTGGGTAATTTTGGCTAGAGAAGTAACGGTCAAATAGCCTCCATAATAGTAAATAACAGTTACAAAAATTGATATAGTGACGGATTTTTAACAATTAATATATGTTATAATATAAGTATATTGATATAGTAATGGATTTTTAACAATTAATATTCGTTACAATATGAGTATTTGTATGGTTTATAGATAATTTTAGTAACGGATATAACCATTACTTAAGTGTTTCCAACACCTGAATAGTAACAAATTTTATGTGTTACTAACCGTTTTAGCAATAGAGTGGAAACATTACAAAAGGGTCATTTTGGTGTAGATATCAATTTTATAAAAAATTAAAATTATAAGTGTGATATGTACTCGATAATTTGCTACTCAAAAAAATGAGACAAGATATTTTATTACCACTAAAACGTGGTAAAAATTTTAAAAATATAATATTAATTTCCTCCAATATTTTACGTCTAAAACTTTGATACATAACCAAATTATGTAAACAATGATCATATTTTAATTTCCTAACTTTGTACTCACATACATTATTTTATAAGTTAGCTTCTTCATCAAAACATTATGTTATATACAGTGAAAATGCATGATTGTTATTAATAAGTATTAACACAATTCTCATTACTATTACCAAATAGTTGCATTTTGTCCTGTAATAAAAATACAAAAATCTAGGAGCATCTTCAATAATATTGTAAATTGTGGTTTTGTGTAGAATATAAATAACTTGTAAAAAAATTGACCTCCAGCCATATTTTAAAAATGATTTTTGATTAAAATTGTGGTGTAAAGTACAACTCCAATTTAATTACACTGCTATGTAACATTTCTTTCTCCTTAGATTTTTTTATAAGACTTTAAAATACAATAACTTCGCAAAGAAATCACGAAAGTTAATAAAAATATATTTCAAATATACTCAGCAAGAACTATACAAAACAAGATCCATTGTGATTACAGAATTATATATATATATATAAATCAACAAAAAAATATGTAAAATTACATCTAACATATGTCTATATATCATTGGTTATTCAAATTTTACACAAGCGTATATAAAATTACCATTGGAGCATATTTTTTGTCGGCTTCAAGTTTTGTGTAAATAAAGGTCGACACATAGCAATTGTACATCAATTTATATAATCATAATCAAAGGAAATGTAGGGCCTGATCCTGAAGACTACCTCGTTCCTAAACAGTTTGGAGCTCCTGGTCTATATTTTGTTATTATAATACTTTTCTTCTGTTTTTGCATTTCTCCATCTTTACTTGAGTAATTTCCTTATATTTTGCAGCCAACAAGGTATTAGACAAACCTTTAGAGGCCTTCATCCACACCGACCCAGAGCTGCACACGGTTTTCCTGTGTACACTCCTAACAGTGCCTCGTTCATAAAGAGGACTTCATCTAGTCGTTGGATTGCAGGGAAACACCTTACTTCCCTACCCAGTACAAGCTCTTCAAAAAATACAAATACAAAATGTCAGAGTAATCGCCGAGGATGAATGAAGAGCCGTCCCCAAGCTACAGGCAAAGATTCTAATGGATTTAAGGGTGGAAAAAGGAAGAAATGGGGCAAGGATGCCTATGTGGTGACTGTTGCAAAAACACCAACATAAGCCACAACTGATATCCCTAACCTTGTTGATATACATGTCGCCGCTCCCCTACCTAAAAAGTCCAAGGGTGAAATAGTGCTAATCTCTGACCCCAAAAGTGAGGGCCATTCCAGAAACAAGGGAGATCCAGAATTGGAAGCCTTGGTTTTGGAAGGATCCTCTTACTTTCCATAGGTAGGGCAAAGTGTTCTTGAAGGCTCATTTATCGGCCTAAGTCTACAAGTAGTCCCTCCTTATCGACAGCTTCGGGACAGCTCTAAGAGTTCAGGAAACATGCTTTGCAAGACAGTTGTGCAGCTTGTACTAGAGAACAAAGAAAAGACTACTGAATTAGCTGGCAAGTCTAAAATCTCAACAGCTCCTCTGAGGAAAAGAAGGAAGGTCATCTCTTCAGAAAGCACCGCTCCTTAAGTCCAAGACAATCCTCCAAAATATGCCGAGATTAAGGTCACCATTGTTGAAGATGTTGCCCCAGTAATTGTTATAATTGAAGGGCTAACAAAGGTGGCAGAGGGACGTGAAGGCCGAAGTATAACTCATCCTATAAACTTTTATAAGAGCAAGTTGGTCCTTCCAAAGTTAGAATAGAGGATTTATACTGTATATATTCACGTCTCATGTTTGAAGACAGGCCTATGGCTTTGCAAGACTTGACCTTGAAGGACCTTGATGTGGCTCACGCCCTTGCACATAGTTTGACTCTGCCTAATGATAGGGCTAATTTAAAAAGGAAGTCACATCAGAGCCAGCCGACTACAAGGACTTCTATGAAACAAAGTTGCAATCTTTGAAAGAGCAAATTGCTAGCCTCCAAAGCTCCTTAAATAATGAGAAGTTAGCTAGGAAAGAAGCTAACATAGCAACTGAAAAACGTGTTTCTGAGGCAAACAAGTCTGCCAAGGAGCGTTTCTTGTAATTGAAAGTAGAGCAAGAACAAGCCTTGCTAAATGCAAAAAAAAAAGAGGGTTATAATGAGGGCGTCTTTGAGACCGTTGACGAGGTGGTGGATTGAAGGACAATATTTATAATGCTGGTTATGAATACGGCCTTTCAAGCGCTAGGGTCCAACTTGGCCATGAGTTGTATGCCTAGAACGTGATATGCCCCCTAAAGGAAGAGGGAGACAAACTTGAAGTCCCCTTGGCTCTAGAGAATTAGACCATTTAAGTTGTTCTTTCTATTTTTATTTTTCTCTCTTTCTTTTTTGGAACACTTAGGCCGTGAAGCCCCACCAATGTAAAGTTTTCTTTAATCAATGAAATGGAGTTTGTAATTTTCATAATTGTGCCAACTATTGCATTTATAATTTGTATGGCAGTTTATGAAAATATTATCAAAACTATTTTTTGAAATTAATTTCAACATTTGTCTTTGTTAAGGCTAACTTTTTGTAGTTAAAAGTTTATACTTTTGCTTAGGCTTACCAAGCCCTGTCTACAACATTTTTTTATGCGTTATAATTTTCGAATACATCCACCTCGGCGTAATAGGCTAGTGGACATACTCATGTTACAAATGTGTCCTTCGTACCAGCTCAGCAATATAATCCACATCGGCCGACCTGGCTTGCAAATTTAACTAGCTTACCAAGCTTTATAATTAAACTTCCCTTCAAGGAATACAACATTGATGTACTTTATTAAATAAAGCAATAATTTATTTAATTGGCTTCTTTGGCCTTGCTTACTAGGCAATTGCGATTTGCTTTCCTGGCCTTGCTAACTTGGCATCTTTAATCAGCTTACCAGGCCTTATAATTTTCATGGCCTTGGAACCATTCTATTTCTAGGACCACCAATATATGCATGCTCTTCCACAAAATTCTATGCAAAGCTGCAAGCTAGGATGAATAGTGCGAAGTAGCCTTATAGAAACTAAGAAAATACTTCAAAAAACTCTATTTCTCTCAACAGCCAAAGAATGGGAAGCCATATAGTTCTAACTAATCATCTTAGATTTCACTAACAACTTAGCTCAACCAAAGAGAAATATGAAATCCAAAGACCATTTTTCCATGTTAAAAAGACACTCAATAACGCAGATACCAAATACTCTCCTCTCGAGAAGCTTAAAGAGACTCAAACCCCATTGTAAGCACTCGTGATCCACATGGGGAGCATACCTCTGAAGCATATCCATTAAACTCAATAACTCAGGAAGAATGGCATAACGGTCTGTGAAACTTGAAGAGCTCCACACTAAATACATCCCCTGGGAAAACAATAAAGGAATAAGTCCCGGGCGATCACATTATTTACTGAGGGGACATACCCATCAAAGGAAGAACAACCACCACTTTAGTAGCTTCATTACTAAATGGCTTGTTATCCCAACAGATGGAATAAGCCAAATGAATTTTTTTGAAGCCTTCACTTGTAATACCCCGCATCTCATTAGTTGTTAACCGCACTTTAGTCAATGAATTAGGCCTTGAGATTTTGTTATCGGTTGAATTAGGGTAGTTAAAAACATCTAACATGTCATATTATACATATTAGGTTTATGATAACGATCATTTCACAATTTGGGTGGTCTGAATTGAAATTTAGATGGTAATCGTGTGTTTTGGCTTTACTCATTTTATTAATTTTGGCAATATTTGAGAGTTTATAACTTTATCATTTCTTATCCAAATGAGTCACGTCAGTGCCCATAGTTATGTCTCATTCCCCTCTATAACTTTCATGTTTGGCTTGATACGAGATTCTCAAATATAGGGCGGCCGGGGACCTATACAGTAGTTGTATCATAGATCGAACTTGGATTTCCTATGAACAATCTTGGAAGCAAAATTTGAACAATGAGTTTCTAGAATCCTCTTAAGATTGGTCCTAGGCCCATAATAGATCCTGGCTTTCCAAATATCCATCTTAAAGACAAGGTTGACCAACTTTGACCTGGTATAAGATTATTGCCTAGTATATTCCACGTATGCTCTAGTTGTATTATATTTCCCACGTTGTACTTAACGGGTTAGGATAGCACTTGGCCAGCATTGCATCTATTGTAACTTTGATGATATTTCCGGTTGAGTGCTATCCTAATGTATATGGTTTGCATATTATTTTATAATTATTTGGTTCCCATAGTATTTTTGGCATAGTACTTTATATATAGACCATTTTTGCTAGTTCGAGTTTAGGTTGGCACATTATTTTAAACTTTAGACACACCTGATAACCGTGGATTCTCATTAGTCTCCCACGGAGGGATGACTTAACATTGATTGTACTTTTCTTTGCGATTCTTTCCTAAATATTGTTGACCTTGATATATTATATAAATTCTAAGTCTGGTACCCCGTGTTCCATTTTCTGTGTTGACCTTTTCTTAAGTTCGGTTATGGCTTAATCTCTGTTAGAGAGCATGCATTGGGTTCCGAGCCCTTCGTACTTGACCTGGTACTTCTAGCATGTCATATTAGGTATATTAAGTTTGTAGAAACAATCGTTATGTTATTCGAGTAGTTCGGATTGAAATCGATGTATAAATCGAGTATTTCGACTTTTCGTGATTTGTCGATTTTTGGCTAACTTTGAGAGGCCATAACTTCTTCATCCGATATCTAAATGACTCTACATTTATGGACACATATTCATTTCGTTCCCTTATACAACTTTTGTGTTTGGGCCAAGTCGAGTTTCATCCATTTCGGGCTCAAAAAGTCAATTATTGTTGTAATGAAGTCCATGATCGATCATGGTTCACCTGAAGGTCGGTTTTGACGATATTTAACCTCTTTTTTTTTACCCATTTTACACCCACAACTCCTAATTTTTGAGCTACACTCACACAGAGGGTTCTAGAGAGAGAGAGAGAGAGAGAGAGCTAGAGATCCTTAAGGGATTCTTGAGGTTTCTTCATCCTTCTACAAGATTTGAGCTTCAAATCATCTTCTCCTTCATTATTCATCATCTTCCACCTTCGTCTTCGCCAGTGGGAGCTTGGAGTAAGGTAGGGTTTTGGCGATACGACGTCTATGCATCATTAATTCCTCGATCTTGCTACTCTAAGGTGGGAATACTATACTAAAAATTATTTTACAAACATTTGGTCATTGCATTAAAGATTTGAAAATAAATTGGGGATTTCTTTAAAAACCCTAGGTTGTATGTATGTTCATGGGGTTGGGCTAGATAAATCCTCGATTGGTAATAGATATAGATGGGTTCTTGCATCTATTACATATTTTGAGCATTTGATCTATGTTTTTACTCACAAACCTAAAGTCTTATGAAGAACCCATCTCATACGCATATGTTAAAACCTAGGAATTGGGGGTTTTTGATTTTGGTGCTTATAGGATGATTGATTGTGGAGTATTAATGCTAGAGATACATAGATATACTATTAAACACGATTATAGAGCATTATGTAGGATATCTCTACTATGAACTTACTAAGGTGGTATGTGATGAGCCCAAGGATAGCACTGGAGCTGGATCATGGAGTGAAGACTATGCAGATCCCATCCGGGTTCCAAGTGGTCCGATCACCCGAGCTAGAGCAAGGAAGATGAAGGAAGCACTCATGAGCATGGTTCACGAGCTGATGAATAAAGCTGACGCTTGGAGAAGCATTCAAGGAGATGAAGAGCACGAATGGAAAATAATGCTTAGCCAAGAAGAATTGGAACCACACGTCTGAATTATTTCATGGCGTTTTATTATTATTATTATTACTTTTATTTTGCATTGTTGAAGCCCATGGATTGAGGATAATTATTAGATTAGAGTTGGGCCTGCTAAGTGTGTTTTGGGCTTGTTCTAGACTATTCTTTATTTTCGAAGTGGGCTTCGCCCGTTTGTGTTATTTTTCGTTTTAGGGTTGTTTTCCTCCTATTTAAAGGAGTTAACGCTTTTGTTTAAGGCAGATTGATTATTACGAATTTGAGTGTTTCGCTCCTTTAAGTTCTTAAGAACTTGTTGAACAGTTTGAATTGATTTTAATTCGTATTGTTCTTGACTTATCAATCAATTCTCCATCAATTGATTGTGGCGTCATTCGACTTATACCAAGGTTCGATTCTTGTTATCAAGGGTTGGGTTGAGGTCTCCGCCCTCCATCTATCGACGTTTTCCAAGGTTCGATTCTTGTTATCAAGGGTTGGGTTGAGGATCCATCAAACTGGTAGAAAAGACGATCCGAGTTCGCATCATTGGTATCAGAGGGAACTTTTCTAACCAGGTTTATCTATCGTTTTAATTTTCTGCTCTTTTTAATTCGTGCCTTTTAATCTAATTAGGGTTCTTATTATCGATTTAAAAAAAAAAAAAAAAAAATTGATCTAGATCCAATTCGTATCTGTTCTTGTCAAAAAAAAAATCTGTTGAGGCTATTTATTTCGAATCTGTTAGGATTATAATCCCGAAAGCACAAACCCTAGAATTGCGATTTGCGAATTGGTATCTACGTGTTGAATTGCGATTTGCGATTTGGTATCTACGTGTTAGTCCTTATTCTGTGATTGCTATTTGGTGTTAAATTCGGGCTTGTCTCTTGTTGCGGTTTCTACTTTCGATTGCTGTTAGGGTTAGAATCTCGATTGGTAAGTTTCGATTGCCGCATATGAACCCTAGCTCTTAAACTTCAGATCTGACTGCTGTTTCGATTGCGATTTGTCGAGTTTTCGAAATCTGAAAATTTCGACTACACCAGATTAAAGTAGAAGTCGAGAGACCCGGAAAAAAAAAAAAAAAAAAAAAAAAAGAGTACAAAATTTACCGGAATTCGCAACTATTTCTTTTTGGACTTGGGTTCTATTGGGTCCAAGGATTCCGAAAATCACTTTACCTGAAGACCAATTTTCGCACCTATTTTCCGTCCTTTTCGCCTCTTATCGTGTCCATATTTATTGGGATTCTTGTTTCTTATCGATATACTTGTTCCTTGTGCCTTTGTTATTGTGGAATACGTCCACCTTGATTGTTGGGTGTGCGATTGATTGTTGAGTACGTGCGGTAAATTCAGACTATTCAACTTGTTTGTCAAAGTTCCAAAGGTGCATCAGCGAGGTTACCAATATTAACAAATCATCAAGAGTGACATTTTTCTTGAGCGAAACACGTGAGGGAGTGCAGTGAGGAAATCTATATTCTTTATTTGTGCTAACCTCTGTTTTGCAGCAATTATGTCCAGTGGTAATGAAGGGGATTACCCTAGCTTCGATCCGAAATTGTACCAGGAAGCGATGACGATTGGCTTACGAAAAATGCTAAGAGAAGAGTTGGGTAGCTTCAAGGAGCAAGTAGAGGAGATGAGCAGTGAGATGAAGCGAATGCGGGTAAAGGTTGATAGAGTTGAGAGCTCCCAACTTGAGCAACCTGGCCAATTACATAGTGCTCAAAGAAGTGGAAGGCCGCAGCCTAGAGATAGGAGGGCTGAGTACAATTCTGATAACTATTACCGGGATGGCCAAAACGATGGGGCTAGCGATGTTGATTCGGTAATCGCTAACAGACGGAATGGTAGACGATTTAATGGGAGACTTAATCAGGAGGATGATAGCATGAATGGGATCAAAATGAAGATTCCATCTTTCCAAGGCAAGAACGACCCCGAGGCCTATCTTGAGTGGGTCAAGAAAGTAGAATTGGTGTTTGCTTGCCATAACTACTCCGAATCAAAGAAAGTAAAATTGGCGGCTATCGAATTTTCCGATTATGCACTTGTTTGGTGGGATCGCTTGATGACAGAGCGAAGGCGTAGTGATGAAGTTCCAGTTGCGACTTGGGATGAGATGAAGCGGTTGATGAAGAAGCGGTTTGTACCCGACCACTATTATCGGGACTTGTACCAAAAATTGCAGGGGCTTACGCAAGGAAACTGATGTGATCCAGCCTAGCCAAGATATTAGCTCTATGTTCTTGCATGTTCTCATGACCGGCTGGCTGAAGAATTTAATTATTTATTTTATATTTCTTAAAGCCCAAGGATTATAGATAATTATTTTCTAGAGTTATTATTATTTTAGAATTATTTTGGGCTTATTTTAGGGTGTTTATTAATTTCCTTATTGCATTAGGAATATTCTAGGAGTTATTATTTTCCTTTTCTATGTAGGAATTAGTTTCCTTTTTGAATTAGGATTAAGGCTTTGTTTACTCCTATTTAAAGGAGGCGCATTATTGTTTTAAAAATTAAGTTTTGATGATTAATAATATTGAGAGTTTTCTCTTTGTGTTCTCTAAGAACATGTTGAACATGTTGAATTGATTAATTCAATTGTTCTTGACTTATCAATCAATTCTCCACCAATTGATTGTGGCGTCTTCGACTATACCGAGGTTCGCGCTTCTTTAAGCGTTGGGTTGAGGTTCCATCTTCCATCTTTTCGACGTATTCCAAGGTTCTTGCTACGTTTGTAGTTCAAGGGTTGAGGATCCATTAGCCTGGCTAGGAAAGACGATCCGAGTTCGCGTCATTGGTATCAGAGCAGACTTTTCTATCCAGGTTCTCTATCTTTAGTTTATTGTTATTTCATTCGTAGTAGATTCTTAAAACCCTAGGCCTTCATTCTTGTTAAACTTATTCCAAAAAAATTGTGTTAGGGTTTATAGATTCTGAAAGAAAAAAAAAAAAAAAAAAAAGTTGCAAATCAGATTTTTTTTCCAAAATCCCGTTGAACTGTCGAAATTAGTGGTTTTTGCTATCGAAACAACCTCGGATCGTCCTGATTTTCCGCCCAATCATAGTAAAATTGCGTTCCGAACAACATATCCGAAAATCAGCCCGATCCAACGGTTAGATCAAAAGTTATTGCTGTTTTACGATAGCACCTGCATTAAAAAAAAAGTGTTGTGAATAGTGCTGCGTGAATAGTAAAAAAATTTATTTATTGAAATTTTCTTTGTTGGAAGAACCCTAGAATTGAATTTTGATTATTGTTAGGGTTGGTTTACGAATATTGTTGCATTGAAGTTTCAATTGTGGAGGTTTAAATATTTCAAAAAAAACCTAGATTATTCATTGATATACTTCTTGTTGGGTTTTAATCTTGTGATTTTGGTCAATATAAATTCCGTTTGGTTGGGAAAAATCTAGAAAGTCATAGGATATTTGATTTGCGTTAATTAGGGATTTGATTGGTGCTTATCCTTTGGAAATCTACTTGCATTTATTCTAGCAATTCTAGAAATTCGTTTGGCTCATTAATATTGCTAGAATTTTGGTTTCTTGCGTCCTTGGTATTACATTGTTGAATGCGTCCAATTTAATTGTGGGTGTGCAATTGGTTGTTGAGGACTTATGATATTCATATTATTCAACTTGTTTAAAAGTTCCAAAGAGAAAATTGTGAGTATATCTTTCTTGAGCTACAAACACGAGCGGTAAAATCAGAGTGACATCTTTGAGCGAAACACGAAAGGGAGTGTAGTGAGGATTATCTTTATTGCACTAATCTTTGTTTTGCAGCAAGTATGTCTTGTCTAAATTTTGAACATGGAGAAAGGTGGCTTCAAGAGGAGATTAAACGCGATAGTGCGCGATTAACGCAATTAGAGATTGAACGGCGTAAGCGGTTGAATAAAGCTCCTGAAGAGAACTTGAAAAGTAAACCTTGTAAAGTTAAATTTGAAGATGAATGGGATCCAGGTGTTACTAATAGAAGACATGGTGGCGAGGTTAGAAAAAGTCGGGTTGAAGACAACAATATAGGTAGCAGCAAGAAGAAGACTCCTTTGAATGATCCTAAAGAATGGCACAAATTGGGGAAGATGATGGAGGCTTATATTGAATTCCATATGAGGCGCAGCGAAGAGCCAAATCCGAATTCATCCTCTTGCGAATCAAATCATTGTAAAGAGGAGGAAAAGCTAACCATATCTACACCACTATCGGAGAATAAACCGAAAATTGATGAGATCGAGGAAATTGAAGTGACGGCTGAAGAAGGCGAGTTGTGGGTTGAAGGTGTAGTTCCAAGTTTGCAAGAAGAAGATGAAGAAGTTATAGTGCAAGTTGAAGATAATTACATTGAGCAAAGCCAATCGATTCCCATTGAGGGACGAGTTGACAAGCAAGAGACTTCAACTACTATTACTCTAGTTCCATTGCCACCTAAGCAAGCTCTTGAAGATCAAATGAAGTTACACAAGGAAAGTATGTTGAAAGTTGATGAAGTGGAGCATGTAGACTTCATTGGAGTGGATCGCTTTGATGTCCATCCAAACTTTATGTTATTAGATTTCTTCAACAAGTTGCGGAGGATCGCATTGCAATATTGTTTGAAATTCGAGAAGTTTTGCTTTGTAAGGAGAATCAAGCGTCGAAGATATTCGAAATATTTGTTTTCATGGGAAGGAAGAACAGAATTATCTCATGTTAAGTTTCAACGGAAGAATGGGAAGTATTCAAAATACTTATTCAATTGGCATGGGAGATTTCAAGTTCCAAAGCCGTGTCCGAATGCCGAAGTTGTTCAAGACTGGTTGAATCGAGGAATGGGTAGGCCAGATTCGAGGACGAATCTTCTTGAAGAAGAGGGGAATGATGTGATCCAGCCTAGCCAAGATATTAGCTCTATGTTCTTGCATGTTCTCATGACCGGCTGGCTGAAGAATTTAATTATTTATTTTATATTTCTTAAAGCCCAAGGATTATAGATAATTATTTTCTAGAGTTATTATTATTTTAGAATTATTTTGGGCTTATTTTAGGGTGTTTATTAATTTCCTTATTGCATTAGGAATATTCTAGGAGTTATTATTTTCCTTTTCTATGTAGGAATTAGTTTCCTTTTTGAATTAGGATTAAGGCTTTGTTTACTCCTATTTAAAGGAGGCGCATTATTGTTTTAAAAATTAAGTTTTGATGATTAATAATATTGAGAGTTTTCTCTTTGTGTTCTCTAAGAACATGTTGAACATGTTGAATTGATTAATTCAATTGTTCTTGACTTATCAATCAATTCTCCACCAATTGATTGTGGCGTCTTCGACTATACCGAGGTTCGCGCTTCTTTAAGCGTTGGGTTGAGGTTCCATCTTCCATCTTTTCGACGTATTCCAAGGTTCTTGCTACGTTTGTAGTTCAAGGGTTGAGGATCCATTAGCCTGGCTAGGAAAGACGATCCGGGTTCGCGTCAGAAACCGTAGTGTTGACGAATACTACAAAGAAATGGAAGTGGCCATGATTCGGGCCAGGGTTGATGAGGATAGAGAGCAAACCATGGCGCGGTTCTTGAGTGGGTTGAATCGAGAAATTGCTAATGTGGTTGAATTGCAACCGTATGTCGAGATTGAAGATTTGGTTCACACGGCAATTAAAATAGAGAGACAGCTCAAGAGGAGGGCTAGTAATACCAAGCCAAGCCAAAGTTCCTACTCATCCCCATGGAAACCAAGCCCGTGGAAAAAGGATGACAAGGCAGCCATTCCAAAGACGAAGGTTGATTCGAAGCCGGAAGCTAGTAGCGGAAGCCAAGCTAAGGCAGCCCCTAACACCACCAGTGCTCCTACTACCCGAAATCGGGATATCATCTGTTGGAAGTGTCAAGGGAGAGGCCACATTGCCACTCAATGTCCGAACAAACGAGTAATGATTCTTCTAGATAATGGGGGATATGAGACGGACGAAGAAGGCGCTGAAGCCATGCCACCTTTAGAGGACATCGAAGAAGAGGAGGATCCCATCCAGGGCGAGTTGCTAGTAGCAAGGAGAGCCCTTAATGTGCAAGCAAGGGATGATGACGAGCAGCGTGAAAATATCTTCCACACGCGATGCCTAGTGCAAGGCAAAGTGTGTAGCTTGGTGATAGACGGTGGTAGTTGCACAAACGTAGCTAGCACAACGATGGTGGAAAAGCTAGCATTGTTGACAACAAAGCACCCTACACCGTACAAGCTTCAATGGCTAAATGATAGCGGGGAAGTGAGGGTGGACAAGCGAGTGTTGGTCTCCTTTCGCATTGGGAAGTATGAAGATCAAGTACTTTGTGATGTGGTTCCCATGCAAGCCGGCCATATACTTTTGGGTCGACCCTGGCAGTATGATAGAAGGGTTAAACACGACGGCTTCACCAATAAATACTCCTTTGAGATGAACAAAAGAACCGTCATTCTTACACCTTTACCACCACGGCAAGCCTATGCCGACCAGTTGAAGTTGCAAAATGAGGAAGAGCAAAGGAGAGCTGAGAAGAAAAAGAGAGAGAATGGTGAGGAAAAGAAAGAGAGTGAGGGAAAAAGGAAGGAAGTTGAGAAAAAAGAGGGTAGAGTGGAAAAACCAGTGATTGCAATTGAGAGCAAGTTTGAGAGGAGGCAAAAGAATTTTTATGCGAGAGCTAGTGAAGTGAAAAGAGCGATGCATTGTAATCAACTTCTTGTACTTGTGTACAAAGAAGCGCTTTTGAATACTAACGAGCTAAATTCTTCTTTGCCTAGTGTTATTATCTCTTTGTTGCAAGATTTTGGAGACGTCCTTCCGGAGGACATACCAAGTGGTCTACCACCCATCCGAGGGATAGAGCACCAAATTGATTTTGTACCCGGAGCATCCATTCCAAACCGACCAGCCTATAGGAGTAACCCGGAGGAAACGAAGGAGCTTCAAAGGCAGGTGACGGAGCTGTTAGAGAAAGGGTACGTGAGGGAGAGTATGAGCCCATGCGCGGTGCCGGTTTTGCTAGTACCAAAGAAGGATGGAACGTGGAGAATGTGCGTGGACTGCCGAGCCATAAATAATATCACGGTAAAGTATCGCCACCCCATTCCACGTTTAGATGATATGCTTGATGAGTTGCATGGGTCTAGTGTATTCTCTAAAATTGATCTGAAAAGTGGATACCATCAAATTAGAATGAAAGAAGGCGATGAATGGAAAACTGCTTTTAAAACTAAATATGGTTTATATGAATGGTTAGTTATGCCTTTTGGTTTGACTAATGCACCTAGTACTTTCATGAGATTAATGAACCATGTTTTGAGATCATTCATTGGCAGATTTGTTGTGGTGTATTTTGATGATATCCTAATCTATAGCAAGAGTCTAGATGATCATGTTCTGCATTTAAAATTTGTTTTAGATGTCTTGCGTAGGGAGAAGTTATATGCTAACCTGAAAAAGTGCACCTTTTGCACGGATAGGCTTGTATTTCTTGGTTTTGTTGTGAGTGCACAAGGGATTCAGGTTGATGAAGAAAAAGTGAAAGCAATTCAAGAATGGCAAAGCCCTACAAGTGTTGGGCAAGTGCGGAGCTTCCATGGACTTGCTAGTTTCTACCGGCGGTTTGTGAAGGACTTTAGTACGATTGCGGCGCCATTGACTGAAGTAATCAAAAAGAATGTGGGATTCAAATGGGGAGAGGAGCAAGAGAAGGCATTCGAACTACTAAAAAGCAAGCTAAGTAACGCCCCCTTGTTATCCTTACCTAACTTTTCAAAAACCTTTGAAATCGAATGCGATGCTTCAGGAAATGGAATTGGTGCTGTTCTTATGCAGGAAGGAAGGCCAATAGCATACTTTAGTGAGAAGCTAGGTGGGGCGACCTTAAATTACCCTACCTATGACAAGGAGCTTTATGCATTGGTGAGAGCGTTGGATACATGGCAGCACTATCTCTGGCCGAAGGAGTTCGTGATTCACACGGATCATGAATCGTTGAAGCACTTGAAGGGACAACAAAAGCTAAACAAGCGCCATGCCAAGTGGGTTGAGTTCATAGAAACTTTTCCATATGTTATCAAGTACAAGCAAGGTAAAGAGAATGTTGTAGCGGATGCTTTATCGCGCAGGTATGCCTTAATTGCTACTTTAGATGCTAAGTTGCTTGGATTTGAATACATTAAGGATTTGTACTGTGAAGACGCTGATTTTAGAGATATATTCAATGCATGTGAAAAATTGGCGTTTGATAAGTACTTTAGGCATGATGGGTTCTTAATGCGTGAAAATAAACTTTGTGTGCCTAAGTGTTCATTGCGCGAGTTGCTTGTGAAAGAAGCGCATGGTGGGAGTCTAATGGGACATTTTGGTGTAACTAAAACTTTAGGGGTATTGCAAGAACACTTCTTTTGGCCTCACATGAAAAAGGATGTTCAAAGAACTTGTGAGAGATGTGTTACTTGTAAGAAAGCAAAGTCTAAGTTAAACCCTCATGGTTTATATACTCCATTGCCCATTCCTAGTGACCCTTGGGTTGATATTTCTATGGATTTTGTGTTGGGTTTGCCTAGGACTAAATATGGGAATGATTCTGTTTTCGTGGTGGTTGATAGATTTTCTAAAATGGCTCACTTCATTGCGTGTCATAAAACTGATGATGCACCACGAATTGCTAATCTGTTCTTCAAAGAGATTGTGCGATTGCATGGCATGCCTAGAACCATTGTTTCTGATAGGGATGCAAAGTTTCTAAGTTACTTTTGGAAGACTTTGTGGGGAAAATTGGGCACTAAATTGTTGTTTTCTACTACTTGTCACCCACAGACTGATGGTCAAACAGAGGTAGTAAATAGAACTTTATCCACTTTGTTGCGTGCCATAATTAAGAAGAACTTGAAAGAGTGGGAAGAATGTTTGCCTCATGTTGAGTTTGCATATAATCGATCTGTTCATTCTGCATCTAAGTTTTCTCCTTTTGAAATTGTATATGGTTTTAATCCGCTGGCTCCTTTGGATTTATTACCATTACCTGTTGAGCATGCTAACCTAGATGGCAGGAAAAAGGCTGAATTTGTTAGACAGATCCATGCGAAGGCGAGGCAAAATATCGAGCGAAGGACTGAACAGTATGTGCAACAAGCGAACAAAGGACGGAAGAAGGTGGTTTTCGAACCAGGGGATTGGGTTTGGTTGCACTTGAGGAAGGAACGTTTTCCTGTTCAAAGGCGTTCTAAGCTGTTACCGAGAGGAGATGGACCATTTCAAGTAGTGCACAGAATCAATGACAATGCCTATAAACTTGATTTGCCAGGTGAGTATAATGTGAGTGCTACATTTAATGTTGCTGATCTAAGTCCGTTTAGTGCAGGTGACGAATTGAGGACAATTCCTTTTCAAGAGGAGGGGAATGATGAGCCCAAGGATAGCACTGGAGCTGGATCATGGAGTGAAGACTATGCAGATCCCATCCGGGTTCCAAGTGGTCCGATCACCCGAGCTAGAGCAAGGAAGATGAAGGAAGCACTCATGAGCATGGTTCACGAGCTGATGAATAAAGCTGACGCTTGGAGAAGCATTCAAGGAGATGAAGAGCACGAATGGAAAATAATGCTTAGCCAAGAAGAATTGGAACCACACGTCTGAATTATTTCATGGCGTTTTATTATTATTATTATTACTTTTATTTTGCATTGTTGAAGCCCATGGATTGAGGATAATTATTAGATTAGAGTTGGGCCTGCTAAGTGTGTTTTGGGCTTGTTCTAGACTATTCTTTATTTTCGAAGTGGGCTTCGCCCGTTTGTGTTATTTTTCGTTTTAGGGTTGTTTTCCTCCTATTTAAAGGAGTTAACGCTTTTGTTTAAGGCAGATTGATTATTACGAATTTGAGTGTTTCGCTCCTTTAAGTTCTTAAGAACTTGTTGAACAGTTTGAATTGATTTTAATTCGTATTGTTCTTGACTTATCAATCAATTCTCCATCAATTGATTGTGGCGTCATTCGACTTATACCAAGGTTCGATTCTTGTTATCAAGGGTTGGGTTGAGGTCTCCGCCCTCCATCTATCGACGTTTTCCAAGGTTCGATTCTTGTTATCAAGGGTTGGGTTGAGGATCCATCAAACTGGTAGAAAAGACGATCCGAGTTCGCATCAGTATGATATACAACAACCCTTGGGTTTAGTGCCTTGTAGAAAACATGGCAGACACTCGTATGATAATACAAGCCCTATACACCCTAAAAGCATTATTACCTTTGTTTGATGGGTTGTAGATACTCATGGCTTAGTGCACAAAGTTAAACATGTCATGGACATCCCGGTTGACCTAGAAAAACAAGAATAAGTGCTTAGATTGTTAGAATGATGTGAGAACTTTACTAAAACGCTTACGGCCGTAGTTTGATACATATGACACATAATGAGATGTAATATACTAATAATGAATTAATTGGTCGAATAATGGGAATTATTCGTTAAGCGATAAGGTCCTGGATAATTCGATTGATAACGTTGATTATTGTGTGGTTGTATATATATTTGATAGCCATACGTGTGATGGATGATTTGATGATTATATACATTGTTGAGTGATGAATCGATACATTTATGTTGTTATGATCATACGTGTGGGCTAGATATGATAGACCAAGCACAAGGTAGAGCTCGCATGGCTCGAAGACGGGCCACCTATTGCCGCCCATGGGTGAAAATTCCTAAACCGTGCACAGGAAAAATGAAGTAGGTGACTCCGCCTGTGGTTATGGTTGCCCACAAAGGAGAGCATACTCTATGTATCTTGCCTTCCCATAGGACTATGTGTTCTGGGTTAGATGAGTTTCCCTGGTAGCGGAGTTGGTCCCGTATGCCACTACTTACCCAATGGTAAGTTCCAGGGGAAGTAGTTGGGCTACTAATGGTCATTAATTTGCTAGGATATCACCTGGTGTAGTTCTTTTTAGAGTATCGATGTGGTTTGTATGAGGTGTTCTCTTTGTTAACTATTCGGAGTGTCATTTTCGAGAAAATGCCTTAAGGGTTATCTTTAAATGACTTACTTGGAGAACCAAGTCCTTGAGCCACTCCCCACTCAGAGAAGACATGGATAAGAGCCTTGGACCCTTCGGGATCCATTGTTTTGGGCCTCGATTGATTGTGGGGTGAAACTGAGGCATTATGCTAGAGACGTGATATGAGAGTTGTTGTGGGATTGTTGATTATGCTATTATTGTTATTATATCGTATCATGTCTTGTATTGATTTGTGTATGTTTCCTCGGCTGTGATGTAAATGATCTACGAACTTAGGCGGACACTATTAGACAAACGGGGTACACGTAGAGAACTGTCGAGCCTTTCATAATGTATATCTATATAAAGTGGAAAGAGATAATAAGTATTGAACCTTAAAGATAGTTACGGGCATGTGAGTACGTATCGATAGTGGTATGAATCGGCTGGATCATAATGAACATAAGCTATTAATAATCAAAACGGTAACTAAGGCTAATCAATAGCCTAATGAGAGTACGTCGTAACATAACAGTTTACACTAGTGATCTTCAGGTGAAGCCTATTAACTGGCCAAGTATACGTTCCATAATGAATTATAATTAAAGAGAAAATAATAAATACTTGGCCAATAGTTACGTCTTACGGAATAAGGACTGGATAGCGTAGTAGTGCATGGGGTTGCACTTGTAAGTGGATAATCCGTAGCATGTCAAACCTTAGGAAGCTAGAGTTTGACACAAGGTGACTTTAGACTAACGAGCTCCTCGAGTTGTGGAAATTCCTTGAGGTTTATCTTATGGAATGGTCAGAGGAGAGATCGGGTAGTCAGGTAGATGGCTTCCGGTGGCTAGGATAGGAATCCTAGTGGGGTTCGTATGCACTTGTGTATGATTGCATTGCACGATTTCTAAGTATTGCATTAAAGTAAAGTATTTTACTTTCTATATAAAGATGCACGAGCTTGCGATTGCAATGTGTATTTCCTATACAAAACCTATATAGTTCTCATTGAGCCCAGATTTGCCTCATCTCGTTTTTAACAATTTTGTAGGATATGCTTCGGGATTTGGAACGTGGTCTATTCATCTAAAAGCCTCTAATGTTCATGGAACCTCTGGGTCCTTAGACCAAGGACTATGTGTGTAATCTTTTGTTATGTTAAACACTTTATAGTTATGTATGAACTTTACAACTATTTTGGATGTCGATTCCGGACTAATATAAATGGTTTTTATATTTTAAACTCCACATGCCGGGATTTTATAAAATGATATTTTAAACAGGATCACATTTTATTTAAGAAAAGTTTTTAAAAGTTGTGATTTTTATATTTTAAACCCGCCGTCGCGCACAGCATCTGTGATTAACCGGATCCCAGAAGTGAAAATCTCATAACGGGATTCGGGATTTTGGGGGTGGAGATATCAAACGCATGGTTCTGAATCCTATACACCACTTGATGATGTAAGGTAGCAGCAAAAGTTCCTTTAACCATAGGAGCACCAATTATCTGAAGTTGGATTTTCAAAGCTTTTTCAAGAATGAGGTCTGTGAGAGGAATATTGTAGTTTGGGAACAGGGTTACAAAAACCGTGCCAACATTTACAATGGTTTAGATGGTTCCAATACAACCTTGTTGGTAATGCTGGCAACGACTGTCTAACAGAGCTATCTTTGTGACAGAACCTATTCCTTTTAGACCATGAAATGTAAAGGCTAGATGCACAGCACCATAGTGGAGCTGTGTGTATCCTTGCACTATCGCCATTCTTGCAAAATCAGTTGGCAAGGGGATTGTGATGAAATTCTCTCTCTTTCTCTAGAGGGGATTTGGTAATCATCAAACTTAGAGGCTTGAACAAGCTCTTTCACTAGAAGTTTTGTTTTTGAACCTACGAGCTGTTTGACAGTTCTTGTAAAAGAATTGGAGGAGGGTTTTGAGAAAACATTGTACGGATTTGCCATGGACAAATTAGTTTCACTGATTCTTTCATTTTCTGGGAGGTAAGAAACTTCATACAAACTAGACAACTTATCACTTGAAAGTCTAGAAGACGTAGAAGAGGAAGAACAACTTAATAATTGAGAATTATTTGCAGGACGTTTTAGAAACTGAGCCATAAAATATTTTTACAAAATACAGTTCTTTTCCCCAGAGTTATCTGATCAACTTTTCCCTGGATTTTTTGAATAGCTTCCAACTAACAAATCATCAAAGCTAGATTAAATAATTTCTACTTATATCAATACTTTCCCGAGATGACACAAAGCGGCACTCCCTGGCCTTCAACAAAATCTCAAGGGACTCGACTGAATATACTTAGGAAATTACTTTTCCAACAATTATACAAATGTTTTCTGGACAAATTAATCTCTAAATTTTCTGATATGAGAGATCCATTTTATGTGGCAGTCACAGAGCATACTAATCACAGAGTTTAATTTTCCTTACTAATCTGTGTATAATTTCCATCAACACTTACCATAGCTATCTGGAATCCAAGAAGAACTCGACCAAAAACCTGGGATAGAACCCTAAAGACAATTACTACTCACGCTTAAACATAGTTAACATCTAATACCAATAATAAGGATAGAAATTGCTACGGGCAACTTAAACATAGACAACCCACTTAGTGTGTCGTGTAGACAAACATCCTAGGATGTTTATCCTCAGACAAACATTTACAGCACTAATTTTTGCCGATTTTTACGTATCGATACTTCCCTACTTCTGATCATCCTGAAATTTTGTGGGTTGATAAATAATACCACAGGGAGTAACATACTTAAAAATTAGCTCTATCCAACAGATGGATTCCCGGGAATTCAAAAAACTAGGAATTCATCTTGGAAAATCAAACGGAGGCCTTCCCAATGTCCAAAAAATCTAAACTTTAATCAGTTGGTAGGTTTTATCATGGGTAACAACATACTAAAAAATTCGATCATCTGATGTGTCATTTGGCCGAAATTGCAAAAATTGTCGTGGGATGGAAAAAGTTTGTCCACAAGTCAGAACAAACACTTTGATGTTTGTCTGTAGACAAACATTTCCTGGCCCAACCCATTAATTATACACAAATACAAATACACCTGCACAGACCCCATTTGAGGCATCAGTCGGCTTAGGGACTTCGGGAACAGTGATCTAAAATAGTATTCTACTATTTTCAAGACTCTCATGTATTTTTTATCTCAGTCCGGTTTTAATTTTTTATCTGTCTTTATTTTATCAGTTATAATTGATCAATCGCATGTAGAAATTGATGCTTATCTTAAAATCAGTCCAAATTTCATATTTAAACCCCAATTTCATATTTAAACCCCATTTTCAAAACCAAAGGTGTGGAACAAGTTATAACCATTTTTAAACATATTTTTAGCAATTAATTTCACAAAATATTGGTTTTACCAGTCTCGGTCCACAAAGGAATCAATACATGTTTATACTCAGTTTAATCTATAAATCGCGATACTTACCTAAATATCAAATATGAGAGTATTGGATTCATCAATGCTGGTTTAAATTATTAAACTGTGGCACACTATTGACGAACGAATCTCGAGGATTGCCGGATATCCAATTCCAAATTTAATTAGCTTCCCAAAAGCCCTAAATCTTTCTGAAAACACTTGTTTTACTGTCTATCATTATCAAAATCATCTTCCAAATCATACACACATTAATTTCTAAAATCGAAGGGCGAAATACGAAGCACATGGTTTCTATCCCCACCCCAAAATCCCCTTTTTCCTAAAATTAGGAACCGATACGCAATAATATCAATAAGCATGCGAATGTTCGATTAAAATTTCACGCATATCCTACTCAGAGACCAAAATGGCGAATTGGGTGCTTAACACTTTCCCGATTCATAACTTAATCCCCGAACCCTTTGAATCAATTGGTTTCACAATAATTGTGTTTAAGAGATCGTTTAATTCATAAATGCTTCCCATTTACACAGACTTTTATTTGTTTAGTAAAACAAACTGGCGACTTTGATTTCCTTTACAAACTATCACCTTTTATTTATAATAAAACGAACCGTTTGCCAAAATAATCGGGAAGTTGGGGGAATCGCTGCCAACGGAGATTTGGAGTCGAAAGTGCGGGTTCTCACAGTTAAAACGAACATAAGAAGCTTCGACTTCACAGATAAGAGATATACATCCAAATGATATGCCATAAGAACATTCTGAGCTTGCCAAGAGATTTTCAAGATTTCGGTTGACAGAGTAATGATGCACAAAATGCGTACCATGCTAATGAATGAATATTTGAAACAACTTATGCCATACAAACTTCATTAAGTCTCAATTCATATCCCTTGATGCACATAATTCATCAATTAAGCAATATCATCAATATGCAAACACACATCGAAGGGATATCTCAAATGAATCAAACAACACATATGTATTAAGTGTAAATGGCATATTTTGTTTTAAATCACATGTTCATGGCTTTACAATTCACAAAACATCATTTTATCATCATGTTAAAATTCTTGAAACAAATACAATTTAAACATGATGATTATTGTACAATAAAACCGTATAAGTAGGTTTTAAAAATAATTAAACCCATACCTCAAATTATGAAGCCAACAATAAGAGAAAGGGATGATGACCGAAATCCCGTTCGGTGAAATCCCAAAATTCCTACGTCACCGCAATCCTCACGTTGCGTAGAACAATTTCTCTTAAAGATGAATCGTATTTCGAAAGCTAAATATCAACGAAATTTAGAAAGATGAAGTAAAGAAAAGCTTGCCTTGATTTCTTTGGTATAAAATGGTAAAAATGAACAAAAGAAGGTTCTGGAATCCTTTAAAAGTGTGCAACTGACTCAACAACAGGCGCTTGTTGGGGCCAACATTCGCCTATTTGGGTCATAATAGGCACCTGTTGAGCCTTAACAGGTCCCTTTCCAACTGCAAAACCTTCCTGCTCCTAGGCCTCTCCCTAACGGTCACATGTTCTTACGAAACAGACGCCTTTTTACTCAAAAACTAAAAATATCACATTTTAGGATACCAACACCATTTATAGGAAATTTCCATACAAAATGCACTAACCAAAACATAATTTACATTAATACAAACACATGGTGTTACAAGAGTGATGAGAGGAAGAACTGTAACAAGGAACAATAGGAGGACAATGCAATGGGACCTGATCCTCAAAGACCTGTCCAATGACCACCCTTAGAACCTGTAGATGACAAACCCTCTCCAACTCACAATATTTGGCGATAAGTGACGCGATCCCGGATCGTCTTTTCTAGCCAGGCTAATGGATCCTCAACCCTTGATACAAACGTAGCAAGAACCTTGGAATACGTCGAAAGATGGAAGGCGAAAACCTCAACCCAACGCTTAAAGAAGCGCGAACCTCGGTATAGTCGAAGACGCCACAATCAATTGGTGGAGAATTGATTGATAAGTCAAGAACAATTGAATTAATCAATTCAACATGTTCAACATGTTCTTAGAGAACACAAAGAGAAAACTCTCAATATTATTAATCATCATAACTTAATTTTAAAACAATAATGTGCCTCCTTTAAATAGGAGAAACAAAACTAGAATCCTAATTCAAAAAGGAAACTAATTCCTACTTAGAAAAGGAAAATAACTTCTAGAATAATCCTAACACAATAAGGAAATTAATAATAAGACAATAAGGAAAATATTCAAAAAGGAAACTACTAATTCTAATTCCTAATTGAATAATGAGACTCAAGAAGCCCTATTAATTTAAAAACAATTTAAATTAATATCTTCTAGATTATTCCAATGGGACTCCTTGCCGTTTTAACCTCTTGAACTTCCACGCCCAGTCCTTAGGAACTCCATTAAATGTATGATTATCATTTAAGCTCCTTGCTTCAAGCATGTGAAATTCTATAAAATTCCATTTGAATTTCCATGCTCTATCCTTGTGATTCATCATGTGCGGATCATCATTTAGAATGCCACAAACCACCATGGTTGAATAGAAATTGAAGCAAGACCGGATCATATCATACCCCTCTTCTTCAAGAAGATTCGTCCTCGAATCTTTGCTAAGCTTTGTTTGATTCAACCCACATCTTCCAATTTGCAGCTTGGCCTTCTTTGACAAACGGAATTCATCGAACTTGAGGCTATGCTTCAACTCGATCATCTTTAGTTCATTGAAGAAACTTCCCGGCTGATAATTCGGATGGAAATCATACTTGTCCACACCAATGAAGTCTACATGCTCCACTTCATCAACTTCCAACTCCGGTTCTTTGGCTAGAATCTCTTCTCTTCCCTTTGCAAAGATCCCCCTCGCTTCCATGGCTGCCTTGGAAATTCCTTGATCTCCTCCGTAACTAATCTCCATATTTCTTTCACTCTTTATGGCTGCCATGCTATTCAACTCCCCCGCTAAATCCGGCTTACCTACAACACTCTCATAAAAGCAAAGAAACATAGTCTCATTCGTGCCAAGAGTGCACTTCTTGAGGTTAGCGATTAGCGCATCAAAATTCATCATAAGCAATTGATTATTCCAACTAATCGATATGTAACAATTCAAACTACTATTGTTACATGACAATGTGATATTCCAATGATCAAAGCCTTTCAAAACAATTTTTCCCAAGAATGGCTCAAAATTTTGATTATTTAAACTCACAAAAGCATTATTCAAATTCACATAGTTAGTTACCCATTCAAACAATCCACGCTCAGTTTTGAATCCCATAAGCTTCTTTGGGCAACAACTTTCCAATTCAAGTTCATCAACACCTTGCTTTAAAGCTTGCTGTCTATGTTCCAACTCAACTTTTCCTTGGTGTTGATCTCCAACGCCCTGCAAATAAGACACAATAGATATAGGCAAAACGGGATTAAAATTGTTAGTATTTGAAAATTCTTCCTCCGATTCACTCTTTTTTTCCTTAATCTCCCTCACTTCACTCAAGTCTTTTTCAAACTCATTCTCACTAGAGATCACTGAATTTTCTTTTTCTCTCTCTTTTACCTCAGCCTCTCTCTTTTCATTACTCTCTTTTATTTTTCTCTCTCCTTCTTTCTTTTCATCTTCGCTCTCTTTCCTTTCCACTCCTTCACCATTTTTCTCTTGTTTTCGCGCACTCTCTCTCTTTTGATCACTCTCCTTTTGTAACTTCATTTGATCTTCATGAGCTTGCTTTGGTGGCAATGGAACAAGAGTAACGGTTCTCTTATTCATCTTGAAAGAGTATTTATTGGAAACGCCATTGTAATTGGCTTGCCTATCAAGTTGCCATTGTCGACCCAAAATCATGTGGCCGGCTTGCATTGGAACCACATCGCATAAGACTTCATCCTTGTACTTCCCAATGCCAAGAGAAATAAGCACTTGCTCATTCACCCTTATCACTCCATTATCATTCAGCCATTGCAACTTATAAGGACACGGGTGCTTGAACGTAGGCAGATTCAACTTCTCAATCATTGTTGTGCTAGCAAAGTTTGAGTAAACTCCCCCATCAATTATCAAACTACACACCTTCTCTTGCACGAGGCATCTAGTTCGAAATATATTCGCTCGCACGCTTGGGTCACCACATTCAGCTAGCAATTCACCTTCTACGGCATGCTCTTCAATTTGGTTTGGCACAAAACTTTCCCTCCTCTTAAATTGCTCATAAGTTTTGGTAAACAATTCGTTAAACTTAGAACAATCCTCATCATCAAACAAGGAAGTCTTTTTCGTGCTGCTACCCAAATTTTGTTTTCTCCTTTCCCCATTAGGAGTTTCACTTAACCGCATGCGCCGTCTAATTTCTAGATTTTTTACTCGCGCACTATCCCTTTTAAACTCCTCATCACGCCAACTTTGCTCAAAATTAAAATAAGACATTCTTGCGCTGGATAGAAAAGTCTGCTCTGATACCAATGACGCGATCCCGGATCGTCTTTTCTAGCCAGGCTAATGGATCCTCAACCCTTGATACAAACGTAGCAAGAACCTTGGAATACGTCGAAAGATGGAAGGCGAAAACCTCAACCCAACGCTTAAAGAAGCGCGAACCTCGGTATAGTCGAAGACGCCACAATCAATTGGTGGAGAATTGATTGATAAGTCAAGAACAATTGAATTAATCAATTCAACATGTTCAACATGTTCTTAGAGAACACAAAGAGAAAACTCTCAATATTATTAATCATCATAACTTAATTTTAAAACAATAATGTGCCTCCTTTAAATAGGAGAAACAAAACTAGAATCCTAATTCAAAAAGGAAACTAATTCCTACTTAGAAAAGGAAAATAACTTCTAGAATAATCCTAACACAATAAGGAAATTAATAATAAGACAATAAGGAAAATATTCAAAAAGGAAACTACTAATTCTAATTCCTAATTGAATAATGAGACTCAAGAAGCCCTATTAATTTAAAAACAATTTAAATTAATATCTTCTAGATTATTCCAATGGGACTCCTTGCCGTTTTAACCTCTTGAACTTCCACGCCCAGTCCTTAGGAACTCCATTAAATGTATGATTATCATTTAAGCTCCTTGCTTCAAGCATGTGAAATTCTATAAAATTCCATTTGAATTTCCATGCTCTATCCTTGTGATTCATCATGTGCGGATCATCATTTAGAATGCCACAAACCACCATGGTTGAATAGAAATTGAAGCAAGACCGGATCATATCAATAAGTCCTATCATGGCAGTGGCGCAAATCCCCCACCAGTAATCCGTGGGGGGCTGATAAGAAAACATTCAATCAAAATCAAATCTTGATAAAATGGAGAATTAAGAGGAAAAGAATAAGAGCAACCTCTTTGTCTTAGTAATTAGGGAAAGTAAACTCCTCAAGGGTGCGTTTGGCGCTCCGGATAAGGAGGTAGGATAGGATAGGATAGGATAAAGGTCGGATAGGATAAGAGTCAGAATTAGTCGGATATAAATTATGTGGAATAGGATATGAAAGGAATCAGTCGAATAAGGATTAAGCGGGATCGTACAGGATAAGGATTAGTTGGATAAAGATTTAATAAACTTTGTATTTGATGGAGTTTTGGATTACAAGTCCAGATATTATATAATACAACTTGCTTTTTTAAAAAAAATATATGCAATTTTAATTGTTGTCCACAATTTTTTTAACTAATGCAATTTTTTGATTTATAAATTAGTTCGTAAAAAATTCTTTCGCAAGAAAAGTTCTATATCACATACAATATTTACAAATTATGCATTAAGTACAATTTCAACTTCTAATGTTACCATTTTTTCTAAAATTAAAGTTGTTTATAAATACCTTTATTTAATAAAAAAATAAATAAAAATACTATATTATAAAAGAAATAAATTTTATTAGTTGAGTTACTGTGATTTTGGGTGGTTGAAAATTTTCATTAACAAATTTAATTATCTAAAAAAGTGTAAAGAAAAAGATTAAAATAAAAAAAAATTATATTCATTTTGTTATCCATCAATCATGGGATAAAATAATACCACCTATAGGGGTGGTATATATTTATCTGGTTCCAAAGGGATAAAATGATAATTAATCCCGAGTGCAATCCAGTCCCGAGTTGCGCCAAACGCGGGATAGGATTAAAATATCCTATCCACCCTTGCGCTAAACGGGAAATAGGATTTATTTATCCTATCCTTTCCAACACCAAACACCGTATAGGATTAATTAATCCTATCCTGTTTTTAATCCCGCACGACAAACACACCCCAAGGGTTAGAGTCGATCGTATCTTATACTGCATCGGTATGTCACCAGCATTAAAAGGAATGGTAGTAGGCAACACCAGCAAATGAAAAGGAGCATAAGTTCTTCCTGGGCCTAAAGGGAAATGTTGGTCAGTTAAAACCCTCATGGCCGCCTCCTCCTGTCCTAAATCCTAAATAGTACCCTTAAAATTAGCCTCAGAGCTTAGTGGGACCATGTTTCTCGTTGTGGCAGTCTAACCCTCATATCAAAAAATATCAGAATAACCATCCAACTCAGTAGTGAAACCACTAAAGCCAAACCCCGAACCTTGAGCCTCTAGGTGTCCCGGACTGTAACGACCCGGTCGCACCTCAGTACGATATTGTCCGCTCTGGGTAGCGTCCTAGACAGGCCTCAGCCCCAGGACATCTACCCTCACGGCTTTGTTTTTGGGAGCTCACGACCAGCTTCCCAGGGGGTCACCCATCCCTGGATTGCTCTGGTCCAAGCACGCTTAACTTCGGAGTTCTCATGGGATCCGAAGCCAGTGAGCTACCCAAAAGGCCTCGTACTTAATTAGCGACCATATCTTACTTATATGGGTCTCCAAGGATCCCCCAACTTCCGGTGTGGGATGCCCCCTTTGAGCTACCATTCCTCCACACAAGGGAGTACTCATCGCTCGAGCTACCATTCCTCCACACAAGGGAGTACTCATCACTCAGGGCGTCACATCCTTCCCCCCAAGGGAATCGACGTCCTCGTCGACACACCGTACTCTATGGGGTCCGCTCTGATACCATTTGTAACGACCCGGTCGCACCTCAGTACGATATTGTCCGCTCTGGGTAGCGTCCTAGACAGGCCTCAGCCCCAGGACATCTACCCTCACGGCTTTGTTTTTGGGAGCTCACGACCAGCTTCCCAGGGGGTCACCCATCCCTGGATTGCTCTGGTCCAAGCACGCTTAACTTCGGAGTTCTCATGGGATCCGAAGCCAGTGAGCTACCCAAAAGGCCTCGTACTTAATTAGCGACCATATCTTACTTATATGGGTCTCCAAGGATCCCCCAACTTCCGGTGTGGGATGCCCCCTTTGAGCTACCATTCCTCCACACAAGGGAGTACTCATCGCTCGAGCTACCATTCCTCCACACAAGGGAGTACTCATCACTCAGGGCGTCACACGGACTCATGCCCCTCAGAAGAACATAACCTGATCCCAAAAAATTGGACAGGGTAAGACCTCTATCAACTTGCTCCTTGTAGCATTTTTGTCCCTGTGAACACCCTCATGAAGAGCCTCGACACCTTTGCGATTCGGCTCCTCCGCATGAACAAAATCGTCATCAGGGATATCATCTACGTCAACAGAACTCGGCTCAGCATGGGTCTCGAAATTAGGCAAATGCATCATTAACCACTCTTGCCCTTGGATACATTCCACATTCCCTTCGAGGGCCACATAACGATCACATATAGCTCTAGGAGTCGAACCAATCTCCTCCCGGAACAAGAGTGTCTCAGCAAACTTAGAATAAGGAAAATATCCCAAAAAACTCTTGTATGAGCTAGAGTTTGACGATCATCCACTAGAGTAGCATCGGGACGACGTATCATGATCGGAGGGAAAGCTAAAAAAGTCCCAAAAGAAAGTTTCCGAGTCACGCTCTCCCCAAGACAAAAGGCAAAATCATACCCAAGAGTCTGGGACACGAATCGCGCATTCGTAAAACCCGGATAACCATCCAACTCCACCCATAGAGTCCAATTGACCTGCACAAAAGAGAAAAGATAAGGAATGAGACACATTACGGAAGACATAAGGATGATAGAAAATCCCATTACTAATCAGGGGTAAGGCCAGTAACATAATGATGACTAGATTTCAAATTCCCGTGTCAATACAGCATATGGAAAAGGCTCCAGTTAAACTGACGGAAGAAAGGGAAATGACTACTATCACATCGCTGTATGCATACATGGCAATACCAACATACGTAGTAAACTAAAATTGAAACACAAATGGAAAATTATGAGCGAAATGAACTAATCAAGTAGAGCAAATAAAAGGAAGTTAAAAGAAATATATCTCCCACAACATAAACATCCCTCAGTGGGTGGGAGAAGTGGGATGAGAAAAAGAGTCCATTGATTCATACAAAATAGCATGGACCAAGCCTCCCCAATCCCAAGTATGAGCGCAACTAAAATCCTGAAGCAGAACCAACCAATGTAAACCAGCATCATTACTACCACGAGCCACGAACAACTCCAAGAGCAACGAAATAATCATGCCCTAGCAAATTAGAGAACCTCATATCTCGCAGGTGGGCTCCCACTAGCTCGAATATGAGCACTCTCAAAGTTGAGCCTCTGAACAAAAATAATATGAGGGACCTCACTACCCTCAAAGTGCCACCCTAAGGCAACCTGGACACCCTCTGTCAAAATGCAAATGCTCAGGGATGAATCGATAGCCTGTGCACCAATAGAAAGACCTGTCAGAGCATACAGGTCTATAGGGATCATAGTCATCTCTCCCCATCCACACTAGAATGTCTGGGTTGTATCAAACCAACGCTTTGCCAAAACTACCAATAACTACTGATAGTGCTTAACACACCGAGGCAACATACTCATTAGGAACCCGAACGGAGTAGCAAATAAAAACTCACAAGCAACGTCTAGCGCGGCTGTCCAAGCCTCCGATATCAAGTTCGAAGAACCTCGATGTCGATGACAGGGATCCTATCACACATTTTTAACATAAATAAGTAGAGAACAAATGTGCAAATAAGGAAAGAAGCGACTACTAAAAAAATGTTATGCATACATGCAAAACATGGCATACACTTAAATGCACAACTGTCTAAAGAACCATATACATATCTAAGTACATTGCAAACATATAGGAAATAAGGTACATGCATGATATATATTTCAGAACATTATTGAACATACTGGTGTTCGAATGAAGAATATATGGTAAGCAGGCTCCATAAGTAGTTAAGCAAGATCAATGGCAGGAACTACAACATCCCAATAAATGGCACGACGATACACCATACCATCAGTCTCTCACCACACAGCCCCATCCCAATCATCATGATGAGTAGCTATGCAATGTGACCTATCTGCCCCTATGATAAAAGCCTATAACGAATCACCAGGAAGGAAGCCCAGTGGAAAAGCTTAAGATGAATTACCCTCCGTATAACGGTGGCCACCGCTAAACGGATCTAGAATCACCATGGTAATGGAAGCTATAAAATGGACGTAAAATACCATAAGGACGTATGAGAATCACGAAAGTGAGAGAGAGAAAGTAATAATGAAAGGGTGGGAAAATGAAAGGAAAAATTATGGTATTTATAAGAAAGACGCCTTTGTCTACAAGACAACACTATTCACCTTTGTCCACAAGACATAACTATTCCCCAAAAGGTATTTTGGTCAATTTTCCTTGGCAGAGAAAATTTAGAGTCGTGCTTTCTGTAATTCTTTGATCAAGAAAATATAAAAGCACATGCACAATGGCACAGGAAATGAATTCTTAACAGTGAGAAAAAAAATGGCAGAAGAAGAACGAAGTGGATACGAGAAAAAAAAATTTAAAAAGTAGAAAAGAGGAAAGATCCCACTGCACCTAGAGAAAAATTAAAAAACAGAAGAAAAACATATGGCAGTGAGAGCCACATCAAGAGTGACAACTAGGCCAAAATGTTCAGGGCTACGTCTTAGATTAGGAAGGCTATTGACCATGCAAAAGAAAAATCGGGTATAAAAAAATAGCCTTAATAAACATTACGGAGAGATAAGGGTATCAAAAAACCAGTGGATCACTACAAGAACCAAAGATCTTAACATTATAGAAATGGTAAGAAAACAAAGTGAAGAGTAAAACCCAAAAAACCATGCACCCATCAAGGAAGAGCGACTCTAAATTTATTCTACAAAAGTGGAAAAATAACCAAAAATGCAAAACTCTTCCACTTCTCGAGTTACATATCTTTCCCCAATAGACCAACAAACATCAATTACCAAAATCGTTGACATAACCCTCTCTTCCAGTGGGAGTACATTAGCTTAACATCTAACCAGATTTGTTAACGGAACCATCCCTGCCAATAGGAGTACATCAGTTTAATCATTACCAAATCGTTGACAGAACCGTCCCTGTCAGTGGGAGTACATGCATCAACTCAACACCCAATCAGACTTGTTAATGGAACCTTCCTTTCTAGTAGGAGTACATTAGTTTAACAATCATTAAATCGTTAATATAACAGTCTTTGCAAGTGGCAGTACATCAGCTCAACACTCGATCAAATCTTGATAATGGAACCATGCATGCCAATGGGAGTACATCAGTTTAACAATCACCAAAATTGTTGACATAATTGTCCCAACAAATGGGAATACATAAGCTCGACACCCGATAAATCTTATTGAGAAATCTTTCTAAATCGAATCATCCGCGTACAAAAGATCCATTCCCAACCAATGGACTCATAGAAAATTCCAAGAAAAAGCATGGTTCTAACCAATGGACATGTTATGAATAGCCTTCAATCAATGTAATCACAGATTCATCCCCAGCGGAGTTAACAACACATCATGGCATCATTTGCATAATATTACTTTAAAAATATCATGAAGATTCATGTGGGATCCACAAAATGATGTGTTCCCATTATTTTCCTAATTTCTTTGTTTCGCAAAGAACCTAGATTGAGATGGTCTATGAACACCCCATTTTGTGATCCTTGCAAGAATCTGATTTCCTAAAAAACAAGCAAGCACTTAGGTACAATCATTCATACATGCACACATAATCCACACATCGATAGAGGCCAAAGAATAAAACTAAAGGGATTCACGAATAAGAGCTTACAAGGATAACCAGAAGCTTTTGGAAACCAAAAACCGTTAATCTTGCGAAATTTCTAAACAAAAACCTTCCAGGACTCCAATCAACCTAAAAATTGTTAGGTTATTACACACTACTATTAGGAGAAACATACTAAAAAAATCAGCTTAATCTAATGGCAGAATCTCCAAAAATGGATTTGATCAAAAGTTCACTTCAATTAACCAAACAGAGACCTTCCCGAACTCCAATTAAGCTCAAATTTGGTCAGTAGTTGCATTTTATCATGAGGAAAAATATAATAAAAATCATATCATTTCAATACTTTTTTTGGCCGACAAAGCAAAAACAGTGGTGTAGACACTAGGGTGAATAGTACTATCCATAAGACACTACTCAGCAGTGTCCACGCGACATTTCCCATAGGTATTTTGTGGGCCCTACTGTTCATCCCAGTGTCCACATTATACAGGTCCCTAGTGTCTAGTGGATAGTCCTTTGTCTTTTTCAAGTATAAATTATGAACACCCCATTTTGTGACCCCATAAGAATTTGATTTCTCAAAAAACGAGCATGCACATATGCACTTGCATTCATACATGCATACATAATATTCACGTTTGATGAAGGTTAAAGAAGGAAGCAAAAAGGATTCACGGATAAGAAGTTACGAGGATAACCGAAAGATTTCGAAAAGCGAAAACCATAAATCTTGCGAAATTTTTGAACAAAAACCTTTCCATGATCTGATCATCTTCAAACATGGAGGGTCATTACAAATTACTATCAAGAGTAGCATACTCAAAAATCAGCTCGATCTGACGGCAGAATCTCCAAAGACTGATATGACTGGCATTTTTCTTCGGTTAATCAAACGAGGACCTTCCTAAACTCTAAATGTGCTCAATTTTGGTCTTAGGTGCATTTTATCATGTGGAATAACATACTAAAAAATTAGATCAATCTGATACTTTGTTTGGTCGAAAGAGCGAAAACCATGGTGTAGACATTATAATGAATAGTACTGCCCACAAGACACTGCACAGTAGTGTCATGTGGACATTATTATTTACAGCAGTGTCCACACGATATTGTTGCACAGTGTCATGTGGACACTACTGTTCACCCTTTTGTCCACAAGATACTTCTCTTCAGTGTCTTGTGAACAATCCCTTGTAGTCTTTTTTAGCTATAAATACATCTGCACTGTCTCATTTTTGATCATCAGTCAGCTTTGAAACTTCGGGAATAGTGCCACAAAATATTATTCCTCTATTTTCAAAGCTCTTAGGTATTTTCTAACTCAATTCAGCTTTATTTATTTATTTATCTTCAATTTCTTCAATTATAATCAATTATGCACATGGTTAAATTGTTGTTATCTCAAAGTCATTTTATAATCCATATTTTAAACCCATTTTAAAAACTAAGGCGTGGAACAAGTTGTAGCCATTTTAAAACATATATTTATCTGTTAATTTCGTAAAATCCCGATTTTATCGGTTTAATCTATAAATCACGGTATATATATGTGTAAACACTCGAACGAGAGTACTAGAGTCATCAATGCCGATTTAAACCACTAAATTGTGGTACACGTGTCGTGTGGACAAAGGTATGCACACCTTTGTCCACACGACAAAACATGCCCTTTGTTGTGGGGACAAACCTCTAGGGGCCCTTCCAGATATAAATAAACCTGCACTGACCTATTTTGAAGCATCGAACAACTCTGGAACTTTGAGAATTATGCCATAGAGTATTATTCCTCTATTTGTAAGGTTCTCTTGTATTTTTTTAATGTAATCGGGCTTTATTTATTTATCTATGTTTTTTTCTTCAGTTATAATAAATCAGACGTATGATTAAATTGTTGTTATCTCAAAATTTGTCCAAATTTTATATTTTAAACCTGTTTTCAAAACTAAAGGTGTGGAACGAGCTGTAACCATTTTAAAATATATTTTTATCTGTTGAAATCCTGGTTTTATTAGTCTCATTCTACAAAGGAATTATTAAGCATTTGTATCTAGTTTAATCTATAAATCGTGGTGCTTATGTAAATTTCCAATACGAGAGTACTAGATTTGTCAATGCCAGTTTAAATAATTAAACTGTGATATACTATTGACGAATGAACCTCGACGACTACTGGATATCTGATTCCAAATCAAATTAGCTTCCAAAAAGCCCCAAGTTTTGCCCAAAAAACACATGTTTTTCTTTCTATAGTTATCAAAACCACTTTTTTCCAAATCACACACACTGATTAAAAAAATCAATTGGCTAAATTTGAAGCACATGCTATCTATCCCCAAATCCCGTTTTCCTAAAATTATGGATTGAAACGCAACAATATCAATAAGCATGCAAATCTTCAATTATAAATAGACGCATATCTTACTCAGAGACCGAAAGGGCAAATTGGGGTGCCTAACAACTTCTCGATTCAAAACTTAATCCCTTGAAGGAAACCGAAATTATAGGATCGTATTGCCTAGGTTGATTTTAGGGTTTTTATCAAAAATAATTTGAGATTTCATAAGCGGAATTAAAACCCTAGGTCTAATCATTTTTACTATCGAAACCCGTGTTGTGTTGTCTAATAATTATATCAAGCAGTCACACAAAAAACAATCGCAAAACACCAGGAATTTACGAGGTATCCCTACTTGTGTATGACTAATCTTCGGGATTAACCGTCAATGCTTCATTATGATCAAAATAAAATTACAGACTCGATGACTTACAAAAATTAATTTTTCACAATTTACGCAACAATCCCGTCAATTCCTTGAACGTAAAATCCAATCGCAACTGACTTAGAGTAGCGCTTCCCGCTTTTTCGCCTTGCCCGTCACCTCCTTCTACACATTTGATCACAATCTTTCACCCCCGTCTGCGATCTCCCTTATCGCTCGTTAGCCGCTTCACTCATCCCGTCTCCAATCGCAATCGAAGACACTCTAGTAGAACTGTGAACGTTTGGAACCCTAGTTCTTAAAATTAAAGAACAATAGAATTTCCTATGGCATGTAAACAAAACTAAGGTGGTGTCTCAAAAACTCTTAAAAATTGATTCTAGCGTTTGAATATTTTTTGCTTCAAAAAGCTCTCTAAAATCATGTATTTTTTACCCTAAACAATGGTTATATTTATAGAAAAAATATAAGTCCATTTTAGAAAAGGTTAAAAATATATAAAAAAAAATTACAATAAAAATACGTGCCCAAATATTTATAGCCGGACCAGTACAAAAAAATCATGTACACCGATAAGAAATCTTGGAAAGCAATTCCATGCGCTAAAATACCGCCGGATTGGTACACATTAGCAATTTGTGTACCGGTCCACCACTTAAATTCAGGCTTCCTCCTTTTAATTCAATTACCCTTGGCTTAGCTTTAAAGATGGGCTTGGCCCATTAAGGAAAATGGCTGCCATGAATTGAGCGGTGGTGCACGGTTGGTTTTTAAATAAAAGCTGACTTTTCTAACTTTTTCCTTTTTCTTTAAGTTAATTCTTTTATTTAATTAAATCAAAATTTTTTTATTTTATTTTTTCTTTTTATTTTATTTCGCCGTATTAAATCAATTTGAACACCAATTCGACTCAAATTTTAGAAACAACTTTATGCAACACGTTAGACATAAAAAGAATAAGTTTCCTCAATAATTTGTGTCGGCGGGAATATTCGCATTTCGGCAAAACATAGTAAAAATACTTAAAAATAGATTTGAATCAAAAGACTTTTTAATTCAAATTTTAAGCTCAACCACCACTTATATTTTGAATGAAACCATATAACCAACTTACCTTAGATCTTGAGTTATGTATAGTATATCTAGTAAGTTTGATGAACTTCCGTTAATTGTCGCATCTTCAAATCTTCAATTTGACTCAAACAATTACAATGAAAAAAGTACTTTTGGCATCGGAATTAAGTCAACTAAAAATATAAACCTAACATCAATTGTGTTTAAGAGGTCATTTAATCCATAAATGTTCCTCTTTGACACCAACTTTTATTTGTTTAGTAAAACAAACTGGCAACTTTGATTTCCTTTACAAATTGTCACATTTTTCTTGAATTAAAAAGAATAATTTTTTAAATAAACGGGGAACCAGAGGAATCCCTACCCACGGGTGCTAGCATCGAAAACACAAGTTCTCACAGTGACGACTTTGCTGGGGACTTCCTAAGAGGATTAATCTCTAAATAAGAATAGAATATGCGTGGGTATTTGATTTATGTTTGCATTGCTCTCCTTCTTAGCCTTAGTCTTAGGATAACAAAGATGTGATCTAGGTGCATACCTAGCTTCCATTTTGTTTGCAATCATCTTCTGAGGAAAACTTTTTCACAAATAAAAAATGTCAAAATATTTGAACAAACCTTAAAACGATCATCGTAATATACCTCCACAATTGTTATTTCGCACGCACATATGTTATTATACATTATCGTGAGTGTAAAATTACCCTATTCAACCCAGAATTACTGCTTAGTGAGTATGGAGTTGGTTCACTTGGGTCAACATAAACTGAAAGCTCTTATTTTCACTCTCTTTGGCCAAGTACCAATAATCATGCGTACTAGGTGGACTCATCCTAAATGCAACGTGACTTGAGAGCTAAGGTTTAGGCTCCCTTGGGGTCTTGCTTATAAAGATGTTAGAACCTTGGTATATAAGGGTAGATGAATTGGCGAACGCTGTTACCCAACACCTATAGAGATAGAGATGTGAATTGTGGTTATATGCGAATGACGCCATAATTGATGATGATGGATCAATTGATAAGTCGAATGAAGATTACGAGCAAGCAGGAGAATTTGTTCAAGATGTTCTTAAAGAACAAAAGAGAAAAACTCTTATAATTTTATTAATCAATCTATCGCTCTAGTGAAAACAAAAGAATCCCACTCCTTAAATAGGAGAAACAACTTAGTTAGAAAACTAATACATTAAGAAAACTAATGATTAAAAAATAAGGAAACTACTAAAACTAATCATAAACACAATAAGGAAATTAGAACATTCCGAATTAATAGTTCAAATTTGAATAAGGAAATAATAAACATGTAACGACCCGATCCCACCTCAGTACGATATTGTCCACTCTAGGTAGCGTCCTAGCCAGGCCTCAGCCCCAGGACATCTACCATCACGGTTTTGTTTTTGGGAGCTCACAACCAGCTTCCCATGGGGTCACCCATCCCTGGATTTCTCTGGTCCAAGCACGCTTAACTTCGGAGTTCTCATGGGATCCGAAGCCAGTGAGCCTTCCAAAAGGCCTCGTACTTAATTAGCGACCATATCTTACTTATATAGGTCTCCAAGGATCCCCCAACTTCCGGTGTGGGATGCCCCCTTTGAGCTACCATTCTTCCACACAAGGGAGTACTCATTGCTCGAGCTACCATTCATCCACACAAGGGAGTACTCATCACTCAGGGCGTCACATCCTTCCCCCCAAGGGAATCGACGTCCTCGTCGACACACCGTACTCTGTGGGGTCCGCTTTGATACCATTTGTAATGACCCGGTCCCACCTCAGTACGATATTGTCCGCTCTAGGTAGCGTCCTAGCCAGGCCTCAGCTCCAGGACATCTACCATCACAGTTTTGTTTTTTGGAGCTCACGACCAGCTTCTCAGGGGGTCACCCATCCCTGGATTTCTCTGGTCCAAGCACGCTTAACTTCGGAGTTCTCATGTGATCCGAAACCAGTGAGCCTCCCAAAAGGCCTCGTACTTAATTAGCGACCATATCTTACTTATATGGGTCTCCAAGGATCCAACAACTTCCGGTGTGGGATGCCCCCTTTGAGCTACCATTCCTCCACACAAGGGAGTACTCATCACTCAGGGCGTCACAAAACAAGTCTTATAATTTAAAACTACTTAAAATAAGATATTCCAGATTATTTCAAGGCTTGAATTATTGAATCCCTGCCTTAAACTTGAGCTCCATAAATTACATCTTCAATGGGCCTCAACGAATTTTCTTGAACCCATGTACCTAGAATCAGCCAATTAATTGCTTCTTTGAAAATCTTTGCAATTCACGTGCTTGACTTTGTGTTATTGTTGTCCACATCAGGCGGTGCCTAAAATAAGAGACTTCTCTATCTTAAACATGTCAAATTAGATCCTTCATTCTGTCTTGATAGAGTTATGTATACACGTTTATATATTCTTGCAATCATCGATCCAACTAGGAATGAAAAACAATGTCAACTATTCCCAAATCTTAATTAGTTCCTGGGCACGTGTAAAAAAGTTGGCTGACTAAAAAGAAGAATGTCTTTGGATGATAAGAGAGAATATTTATGGTCAACCATTCTCATGCATATGGGAGTTACATGGCTTCCCACAGTTTGGTCAGCCATAGGAATAGTTTATTTATATATATATTTCAATAATTGTACATGTTAGTTTAGTTTGAGTTTTTTTAAAAAATTTAAAACAGTAATTTTTTATACGAAAATTTTAAACTTTATTAATTTATAATTCATTTTTTTGACATAAACTAACTAAAAGAGATATTTAATGTGAATGTAAGATTTCAATATTTCAAGAACGAAGCAAAACCTAAACCTAACAAGCCATTATTAAAAATAATCAAGACTTTATGGTGTACACTTGATATGTCTAAAATAACATCAATTTGCTAAATTAAAGGGTAATGTTAACGTGTGCTCCAAAAGGTACACGTTAACATTTGATATATCACTTAATGAATGTAATATGATTCTTTTGACCAATACGTGAAAGCTACATTTGATTGATATATCAATTTTCATATCAAATATTTATGCTAATATAAAATTATTGAAAAAATTATGGGTTTGGATATCTTTTACGTGTAGTATTTTTTTTTTATTATTTATTTTGAAATTTATGAAGGATAATTTTGTAACTGCCAAGTCTATCTTCCATTTAATAGTATTAGAATATCATGCACAATTGATGCCTACTAATATAATAAGTAGTTTATTATATTATTGTTGGGGTGTGTTTAGCTTTTTTAGTAGTTACGGTTCCAATTCAGCCAAATGCAAAGAATTGGGGGCATAAAACAGTTCAAATATACCTGGGTAACATACGGTCAGCCAGTTAGGTTCTACAAATTGTATCATTTTTTAACTAAAGAGTACACTTTCTTTCTAAGGAGGTAAATGATTAAATTTTTTGATAAAATTTGATGGAAATAATCATCATTTTTAACAGTTGAAATTTTAGATTTTTTACAAACCAACTTTCCTAGTGGATTTGATCTGCTCATTATGCAGATCATTTCTACTAAATTTCATCAAAAAAAATCAACAATATACCCCCACAAATGAGAAAGTCAGTTCTTTTGTTAATAGAACGATGCCCTTTTCTAGAGTAATACCAAAACAACGTTCAATAATACCAAATTAGATAATGCACTACATGATTATACATCACGCCTTAAGTATTTTATATTATTTTTGGGTGGCACTAATTACACACACCATTTTACTCTGTAACACTCCATTTCATTTGCTCGATTCTATTGCACTAAGTACATGTACATTACCTCGGTGCAATAAGGCCAAATTATTGTTGAAAACAAAAAAGAAATACACTGGCTTAGCCCTATAAGACCAAGGCTATGTGCACATACTCGATATTATAGGACTGAGTATGCGCACATGGATTATTCTGTCATATACAGAGCCAGTATTAAAATGTTATAGAATATTTTAGTATATGTAATTAACCCCTCCCTAATTTTACCATTAATAAAAACTTATTTGCCAATAGTATTACCATATATACAAATATATTGCATATATTCCCGTGTTTTAATATCTAGCTTAGTGGGGTCTACCTATTTCTATATATAGGCATCCCACCATTAGTTCAAATCTCAATCCACACTCACATATCTCTAGATGCATTGCGGAAGGACGCTAGTAATTAATGCATTGCATGGAGAGGAAGAGAGTTCGATGAAGCCAAGGATGAATCGCCGACATCAATTAGTAGTACTCTAGAGTGCTAACATATATGCATATATATATATACATATATAAAGAGTACAGATCAATTTGTACGGATCCGACGTCTTGTGACAGTTTTTGTCGCTAAAAACATTTCCCTAATGTTTTAGCGACAAAAAATCGTCGCTAAAAAATCCAATTCGTATGGATTGGTTCATACTAAAAATGCACTCATATACGTATACTGCATATATATATACTAAGTTGGTATTGATCCATTTGTGGTCGGCCGTTCATCACTTGGCTACGCTGGACTCTCTTCTTTTCGTGTAACGCTGCATTACTCTTTCAACTACATCATTAAGTGGTAACTCTGTATTGTCCATGCTGCATGCTCATAGATTTAAGATACTTAATTGTTTATCAAGAGCTTGATCTCGTTAGATTGACAGTAATAAAAAATGGAAATGAGTTTTTCATTCCCAATCGAACTCGTTAATTAGTAATTTTTTGGGATTTGTGATTGGGTGTCCCGGCCCATTATTCCAATGGGAAATGGATTTTCAATTTCGTGAGGTATCTCAATCCCACCAATTATGTTGTATTTCCATTGCCATCAACCAAGTTGCGTTTAAGCCATCTCCAATGGCTTCTTCTATAAATCCATTTATATTTTGTGTCATGGTACTGTTAAGAGATTTATTCCATCTCTACTTGACAATACAATTGTCTTGTTAGAAAAGTTTTAAATAAAGTTTATCTGATTGTGGCGTTTCGATGTACTTTCTACCTCAGGTGGCAGTCTATTTTTGAGAGTATAATTAATTTGTCTGCATGAGGTGTTATGGTCTCCATCATTAATCCTTGCCATTTAAGATTTACAATTTTATATTTTCTATAATCATTTCTACATTTAGAAATAAAGATAGAAATTTTTAATGTTACTCCATTATCATGTTACACTAAACTGCTTATAGAAACTCTCATTCGAAAAAGTTTTTACCATTTAACATTTCTATAAAAGAAATTTCTATCAATAGTAATGACCATTGTAGATGACGTTAACCTTTGTTTGATAACAATATGGAAAATGATTGAAAAATAATTGTTTTGTGTGAGAAGTTGAAAAATAAGTTGAGGCATGTGGTGAAATATTTTCAATCTCATGTTCATTTTAATAAGTAAATGTCCCCCATCCTGCTTTCTTTTTTTGTGGAAATTTTTTCATCACCGCAACCCAAAGAAAATTAATCTATGAAAAAAGACAAAAAGTAAGAAAACGTCTCACCACATCTCTCGACTTATTTTTCAACTTCTCATACAAATTAAATATTTTTCCTATCATTTTCCATGTTATTATCAAATGGAGCCTTAGTATTTGAATAATTTCCCAAGGTTGCGTTCATTTCACAATATTTACGAATCACGGGATTTAACAAATCAAAATATTCCCAGTTCGGATCCGAAGCTCGGAGAAAGCTTATACTTTGGTCGAACCGGTATATTATGTTGACAGCTTAGAGAAAGCCCCAGCCCTTGTTAGGTTGAGACGGGTTCTTGCACTTTTACTATGGAACCAGTTGTGCTTGATACAATATTAACAAGCCGATGCAGTAGTTCCCCCACTGAGGAAGTGGTTTTTTCGGTTTGGACTAAGTTTTCTATGTTTAGTTGGTGGCTGGGAATCAATTAGCTCTTGGATTATAGTCCTGAGAGTGAAAAAGTAGTCGGTTGCAGGACCAGGAGTCTGATGATAGTCACAGTATGCACTAGGTTTCCATCCTTTAATAACTTCATCTTTGTCAAGAGCAGGAGTTGGGTCAAGGGGTTTTAATATGTCAGCAATCTTTAAGGTTGCGAATGCTTCGCTGAGGGAAATACTAATATTAGTGAAAATTCTGCTGGACTTTGGAATGAAGGCCTTTTGATTTCCTTTGGGAGGAGGGTTTTGTTTAGGTGTTTAGGTGTTTAGGTGCTAGTTTTGGCTGATTTGGTAAGTGGGAAAATAGGTAGGATGTTTCAAATAGCTGTGTTGAAATTATTGATTGGCAGGAAATGGAAAAGTAATGATCTTATTATGTTCTCTATTTTCTCCAGAGCTTAAAGATATCATGTTTGTTCTGCTAAAGTTTCCTTTTTTAATCTAGTATTCTCGGTGCGTAGTGCTTTGCTTTCTGTATGCAATGCCTTGTCTGCGGCTTTGATATCCTTTTGCTTTGCTCGGAGTTGACCATCCATATGTTTTAGATCCATCCTCTTTGACTATTTAGTTTTTGAAGAACTACTTTATGAAAATAGAAAACCTTGTGTGACCATTTCGGGATAGTATTCCAACAAGACTTGCGTGAGTCTGTATCTATTTGTGAAAATCTGATTTTGGGTGACAAAACGTGTTCAAGACAATGTATGGAATCAAATTTCATTTGCGAGGGGCGGGCATTGTTCCGAATAGATAAAGATTCAAACTGTCTCAGTATGTTTTACACACAACAAGGGTATGTAAGATAAAGTTGCAGATTCCTTTCTAAAAATAATTTAGACGTGTCCTAAGAGGACTGTCTACTGCATGATGGCCTATACAAATTAAGACGCGTCTGGTGTACATGATGAAATCGTACACGGACAGTCACCATCGCAAGACATAAGGCCCTTAGGGCATGGTCAAGAGATGGAAATCAGATGCTTAAGACATCGCTATGCCAAAAGACTAGGTGCCCCGTCACAAGTAGATCTTATATCCTGAGAAGGGTATGTAGTGCCGATGACAAATAAAATGCTTTTTAATTGTGTGTACAGCTAGGTTGTTTTGAATTGCCAAATTTTATTTTTGAAAAATATTTCCCTTTATTATGTAGAAAAATAAATCTACGTGTCAATACAAACACGCACATTAATAATCGCAAGCAAATATGGAATGTAAAGAAGTAAAGTACAAGGTATAGTGGGGATACAACCGGGAGAGTACAAGATACACCAGTGAAACAACCAAGATAACTAATGTAAAAATAGCAAACCAATAGATATGTACAATGAAGCAACAAACAAAGGCATCCACAATAGGCATACGATAATATATGTATAGGTAAAAAGAAACAGACAATAATCATTGCAGTCTAATCCACTTTCTGGACCACTCGTCCCCAATGGAGTCACCACTGTGGGCACTAGCGACGGTAACATGGGCTTCTTGTGCCTCTCAGGTGGGAAACGCATATAGTTTTTGTTTGTGAAATTGTATGAGTGAAAATACTCACTGGTTTTTTGTTGACCCAGTGGGAACACGTGGCCCTACACTTCTGGTAAGCTTGGCCCAAGGCTTCTAAGCTTTGGATTAGAGTCGCCATTCCATTTTACATTATAACGGATAAGGAAGTGTATAATACAAATCAATTTAGGTGATCAGATCATATGTGCATTATCAGAGATTTTGTTGAGTTTGGGGACTAAGTTATAGTGAAGGAAGGTGTTAGGCACCCACTGCACCTATCAAATTACTCCTCGTTTTGTGTCCTAAACAACATGCATGTCTGTGGATAATGTAAATATAATATTGCCTAAAAAGCTGGATTTATATGCTTCGTTGCGTTCCATTAAAAAATACCAATGTAAGTTTGATTATTCTTGTATTTAGGGGTGAGACTGATGTATATACAACTTATTTTGAGAAATTACAGTTTTAGCTCCTAAAGTTTAAAAAATTACATATGGACCCCTAAACTTTTAGAAATTGCACTTTGGCCACCCATATTTGTGGAAAATAGTTTATTTATGTACTTGGTGTTTATGTGTAGTTTTTATTATGAAAACTGGGTTTAAGTTGGATATTTGCATAAAATGTGACGCCCCGAATCCCGTTTTGAGATTTTCATCTCCGGGATCCGGTTAATCACGGGTGCCGTGCGCGACGGCGGGTTTAAATTAATAAGATCACGACTTTTAAAATCTTTTTCTTAATAAAACATGACTCGAGGAAAAGTTCGTTTTACAAAATTTCAGCATGTGGAGTTCGTTTACACAATAATCTGCCCTGTTAAGTTTAAAACTATTTTCATACCAAAAACAACACAAACCAATCCACATTTAAATCCACTCAACTATTAAAACCATATACACAAGTTGGCAATACAAATCGTTTATCAAAATCATAGTTCATTTACAATACATTAAAAGCCAACAATTATATAACTCAGTCCTTTATCTAAGGACTACAAGGTCTATGAAAATCAAAAGCTTTTAAGTTGACACTCCACGCTCCTGCCCCGAAGCCCAACCTGCAAAACTGTTTTGAAAAGGGGAATGAGCCAAATCCGAGCTCAGTGGGAACTATAGAGTTTTGGTATATAAAATATTTTGCTTTAATGCATTAGTTAAAACCATGCAATGCAATGCAAATCATATCCGTGTGCATGCCGGGTCCCGCCAGGATCCCCCTTCCTAGTCATTAGAAACTATATTATTCACTATCCGACCCCGCCCTCATATATTCCTAAGTATGACCTCTTTCTATAAGTTTACGTCTTTTTAAAGAGGGCATCCATGAAATAACTTAATAAATTATCAACGTCCTATGGCACGTCACGTTACTGTGAGTTGTCCCATGGTGGGAATCAAGAATCCTATACTTATATCGAGAGTTGACAACTATCGGCCAATCATTAGATATTTCCTCTTTGCTTATAGTTCATTATGAGTTGTGTGCTTGGCCAACTAATATGCATTACTACTAGATCATTCAACTTAAGCACTACGTTACGGTGTCCTCCAATATAGCCATTCATTTGCTATGCCTACCACTTTGATTGCTAATGTCATATGTTTAACATGAACTGATAGACTAATTTTATAACTAAATGCGTCGACGTACCCGTGTGTTATCTAAGGATCGATAGTATTAGAACTTTCCACATTAGGCATTAGTTTATTATGAATGGCCACATGGTTCTCTAAGCAAATTATGGTCTATATAATAAAATACGTATTCATTCTTACGTTATATGCAATATATTTGAAACAATACATATAACATAATACAATATATAATATAATAGCATTTATCAAAGTCACTATCGCATCTATCACTCATGACGTGCAAGTATCATCCGAGACATAGTCTCTTATTCTCAATAGTCAACCATGCCATCCGAGACATGTATCTCAATGGCCATCATAGCCTTGACAATCACAATAATATTTGTAGTTGTCCAAGCGTCACGGTTTCGGGTCTTTCACCCGGAGGCACTCTGTCCCAACTTAAAGTCCCAATTGTTAGAGACCAACCCAGAACCATCACGGGACTAATGTCATCTCATCATCACATTATACACATTTATATATATTCAACCATGAATCGCACAATATACACATTACCACATTTATAAAACCCATCATTAGCAAAATACAATGAAATAATAACAAAGTGTATCATATGTGTACTCACGCCAATAAGGTAATTCACATTTAGGGCCTCATCATCAATCACCTGCATACATATACGTAACAAGCCCATATATATAGGAATCAATATGTACATATATATATATATATATCTCATTTCATTGTGCCGATAAGATAATTCGTATATTAGGCTTTATAGTCATTTATACATATATGTGTGCGTGTATATCTATGTCAATTCCACGCAACCGGCCAATTTGGAATATAATTTATATACATATAATCACACGATTACGCACCACTCGTTTATCATTATCAAAAGCTTTGTTATTACGTCTTTTATCCATAATCTTTTCGTAACGTAATAATTCACATTTAAATGGCCAATTAGTGTGTTATCGGGATTCACCTCTCATAGTGTATCATGTGCGTAAAACTAAAGTCGCATGATCCTTACCAAAGTTCTTACGTCATTATATTAAGCCAAACAACACGTCCTATGTGCCTCGCCTAACCGTTAAGCTTACAGTGCTTCTAGCCTTTTATGAATAAGACTACAACAGCCTATAACTCACCAATTGGTGTTTATAACATTTCTAGAATGCACCAAGCCACATTCTCACCACTAGTCACAATAAGGGTCTATATAAAGCGCTAAGCTCAAAAGTTAGTATTTATCATTACCGCCCTAGTGGGTTCTTAGTTCAATACTCATGTATAAGGTTCAATACCTTTAACTAATAAAATATGTGCGTATATCTATCATTTACAATCTATAACCAACCATTCTATGCACACAAATCCCAAAAACCTAATTTTCTAGTCCATACACCATACTACCAATTAGGTATGATATGTAGAAACAAGTTCATGGGTCATAGCATGATAAAAGTTAATAATACATGATATATATGCGATATTCTACTCTTATGCACCATCAATTGATCCTCAAACCAACCAAACTCACATACACATCACAACCTAGGGTTTTTCACCAAAATCCCCATCTTTATATGAAATTGCTATACAACACATGATAATTTGAAAAGAAACAAGTTTAAGATTAATGTTCCCACCTAATTGAAGCTTCATCCTCGAATTGATGATGCGTGGTCCCAAATTCCGAACCCCAATCCCGAGCTCAAGCTTCCATGGATGAGGAGGAAGGATGAAGAAGATGAATAGTTGTTTAGAAGAGGGGTTTTGATGATTTTTTAGTTTAATCTTTGGATGGGAGATGAAAATCCACCAAAACCCTCAAGAATTTCCTCACTCTATCCCTCTCTAGAAGCTCTCGTGAGGTGGTGTTGGAATGAGGAGAAAATGAAGAAGAACGTGTATATAAATTGTTGCTTTAATCTCGCGGTTACTGTTCACGCGTCACATTTTGGGACCTGCAACATTGAACTTTGGACGGCCATAACTTCTCGCTCGGAAGTCTGATTGAGGTGATCTTTATGTACACAAAAAGCTTATTTGGATTTCTACAAATATCTAAGAGGAAGGCTCCTCAAATTTTGGATGGATAATTCCTAGAAATTCGACGAAATCAGAGCATTAATGTTACCGAATGAACAATTAATAACGATTTGCCTATTTCGCGCTCAGTTTTGACCTAGTAGGAGTCCGAATTTAACTTCGGACAAAATAAAAAAGTTGTGGATTGCCTAAAAATCTAGACCCTTTTGCAAACGGAAACTCAATCTGGCGAGGAATGAAAAAGTTACGTTTCCCCCAAGTTATCCCAAAATTATGAAGTCGAGTAAATTGAAAATTTGCAATTTACATCCCGATTTCAACTCGAACCACCCAAAATGACTTACGGGTATTCTAACATGCTTAAATATATTAATGTAACTCGTTGGAAGTCTTTGAGCCATTCAGATCCTTTCGGAGCAATATGGCTATCCAAAGTACACTTCCGACTAATAGAAAGATACGGGGCGTTACATAAAAGTTCCTTAAATTTTGCAAAACCCCTACTATCACATGGCTAATGTCTGACAAGGGGACCTCAGATCTCGCTGGAGTGAGTCCGATTATTTTCACCAGCTATAACAACAGAGGTATTAAACCGGAAAAATCTGATTTTAGCAATATTGTGGCATTTACGAATTGTAATGCACCATTGTGGGTGCTATTGTCTGTGTATGTGTAAAAATAATTATAAATAGGCGAGGCAAGATTGTTACCTTTTGGAGAACTGAAAATGTGCTGAAGAATATTAATTGCGAAAATACTAGATTTTGGATCATCGATTCGTCGTAACTCAGAAAGAGACCCTTGAAAACTCCAACATATATGATACTAAAACTAAAGAGAGAAAGTGTATAGAGAATATAGGTGAAATATGGAGATTGTAGCTGGATCAAATGGTGGGTGGAAGCTATTTATAGCCAAAAGGAAAGTGCACACCAACCTTGGATCAAATGCCAAGATGCGCACCAATTAGGGTGATTAAAGGTGCATACAAACCTTGGGTTCGTCCCCAAGTGCGCACCAACCTTTCAGGGGTAGGTCCCACCCTTAGGTCTATCTTCCAAGCTCACTTCTTTTTTTTTCATCTCAATTGCTTTGGCGTTGGTTTAATCAAGTTTTGAGACCTCCAACCTATGTTTTGGCGTTGCCAATTTTTTTTTAAAATCCTTAATGGGCTCTAGAGAAGTCGTGGAATTCTTGGACAAATCCTGAAACACCAAAAAATGCATCTTGATTCCCGGTTTGTCTCTAAAAGGCCTTAGAAATGCTCAATGAGTGCATGATAACCTAATTTCAAAGCTTCTGATAATCCTATGATTGTGCAATTATTGGTTCCAGTACTGCCAAAACCAGAACTATATTGGCCTAGTTAGTGGATGTACAATGCTATTTAGGGGGGGTCACAAAATGGGGTGTCTATAGTCTTTTCTTACACCACTACTGTTTGACACATGTCCTCTCTATTTTTTTTTAATTCCTCTATGCCCAATCTAGGGCAAAGAGCCATAGCATAAAAAACAAAAAAAATACGAAGGAGGGGGATACAATAAGGCCATCCCCGAGACCCAAAAAACACAAATGAAAAAAGCCCAATTTGAAAGATGGACTAAAGGAAAAACCATGAAGTCCTCCAAACAAATCAAAAAACATGTGCAAGGCAAAGCAAAGCCTAAAAAGGAATAGCAAAAAAGGCCTAAACATGTGGTCACAAAAGGAAACTAGACTGCAGAAAATAGCAAGTAAAAGCTATAAAACAGTAGGAACTACACTCTTGATCTGCAACAAAAGGAGCAGCAAACTGAACTGAATCCACACCAAAAACATAGGCTACCAGATCCTGTAGCAAAACTAAAGCATCAATGAAAAGGAAGAACAACACAAAAGAGCTGCAGGACCTAACAGGAGAACTAGAGCAACTGAAACAAAAATTCTGCAAGAAAACTGTGCACATGAAGCTATTACTGATCTGCATTGGGAGCTGTTGTGTGTTGGATATTTTGAGAATAAATAGTCACCTTCCATTGGTGATTATCCTCACAAATAATGACACCTGTCCTCTCTACCCTCATCTGCCAATGTCTTTCTTAAATAGTTTTATCAAGGGTTTTCTCCCTCTTTTTGAAGCTGTTTTAGTCCCCATTCCACCGTAACCCCTCATACCTTACCAATCAATGGTTTCTTATGAAACTTTCTACAATTATCATGAACTGATTTTTTTGTTGTTTTTCTTCCCTTTCTGCTAATTTCTTTCCCTCTTAACTCCCCTACAAGGCGACAATCTTTATCGTGCTATTCCTCTTCCTATAAGCATTTATCTTCCATTAATTTGCCCTTTCTTCGTGATTCTATGCTTTTCCCAAGGTCTCAACTTCTCAAGCCATGCACTTACGAGTTTAGTATATATGTGTGATCGAGAAACTATGGCATATAGAGGCCCATCCATCACCTCCCTTCAGCATTGTGACTTTTTTGCCCAATCATTATCGTCTTGTCTTTGAGAATGTGACAAAGGGGATAAAGTCCAGGAAAGACAGAGAGTTCAAGCTCTCCTCACCCCTTTCGGGGTTCATAGAATTTCTAAGGATTTCTCCTTTGCAATTAACCCACACATGATGGACTTTATTCCTCTGACCTTCACTTAAAGGTTAACTTAAGGCGTTCTCGAATGTTCAATGGTCACTTAAGATATAAGTATGCATTTTTTAATCCTCTCAACAAATCCTGTTAATTTTTGCTTCATTTAAACATGCAAAATCATTTAAGCAAGTTCTTCAACAATGATTTCAATGTTAACATTCTTGACACCGATTTCACTGTTAGCCTTCTGGACGAAATTATTACTGAAAATTAAATCAATGTTTGATATGCTCTTATTTTCTATTCTTTTGTATCATTGTTTTTGCTAGCTCTATCTCTCTAATGTTATTTGCCAAATTCTAGATATTCATCCTTAGGTAAAAATAAGTTTTGATGAAAATTTAAACTACTTTTGGATTCATATTTGATTTATAATAATCTAGCAAGCCAAAATTTAGTACTTATTTGATTAGTAGTTACAGTGGACACCCTAATTTGCGACCATACTTAAACTTCATGATACATTTTCACACACAATGCATTCATAGCATAAACTCGAATTTTTGGACATTTTTTAGGGGCAGTGCAGCATGCCCATAGCAGTGCCGCACCCCTAAGTGTCGCACTCCTAGAGCAATGTCGCACGTACCCATGGTGCAAGACCCTGAGGCACCACCAGTGCCACAGGTGCCTATTGCAGCCCCTTGCCGCGCGGCACTAGGTGTTCTGCTGCAATGTATTTTTATCTATAAATAAGACCCTTGGGTGCTATTTAGGCATATACAAGTTAAGGGCAAGTTTAGAGAGAGAAATTTCTCTATAGGCAATTTTATAGAGAATTTTATAAAGAGAGTTTTAAAAAAAGAAAATCCTAGAGAGAAAAAACTCTAAAGATAAGGAAGTAAGCAAGAAAGAAGGTAGGAATAAGGCAAGAAACTCTTATTTCTTTTCAACAGCATCAAGTACGCATTTCTATAACTCTTATAAATTTTAATTACTAGTTTAAATACAAGATTTAATCAAGAAAATTAGATAATTTGCAAAGAAGTTCACTACTTTCAAAATAAGTCCTTTATAAGTTTTACAAGAAAACTAAAACCTGTTTTGACACGTTTTTAAAACAAAACTCACACAAAAATAATTTCCAAACAAGTGGAACTACGAGACTCATTCTATGAATGAATACGTAAGTGCTTACAAAGCTTGAGTCTAATTTCATAAATGCAATTTTAAACTAAATTAATCCGAAAGGACTACTTTTGAAAATAATTCAAACTACTTGCAAAATATCTAAAATAGGAATTAAATAAATGATCCATTAAGAGACTGAAAGGGCGAATTTGGTGCCTAACACCTTCCCAATTTGTAATGTAGTTCCTGAACCCTTGCAAAACGAGTTATCAAGTAATCTCTGGTTTCTTACGTATAAAAAATAGCTCATTTTTGGATTATCTTTTATATAATATTTTGTTTGTTTTCTTGCAAAACAAACTGGCAACTCTTAAAACACATTTCCTACAAAACAAGTTTCAAAACAAAAACTGAGAATCCCACACGGGAGGTCGAAGGCCCGGATTCTCATAGTGGCGACTCTGTTGGGGATGTCGAGAAATAGACTTTTACAAAATGGATCATATATTTAATTCATGTTATTTATTTGTTGTATATCTTGCAAGCCTTAGTTTTAGGATAACATAGAGGCGATCTAGGTGGATACCCTAATGCCTTTATTTGTTAATTATGTGAGGAAAATCTTTTTTAAAATTAAAATTATGTAAAATACCATAACAAACCATAAAGCATTGTTCAATAACGAACCGCCATATTGTTATTTTGCACGCGCTCACATTATATCATGCATTTTCGTGAGTGCGAATTTACCCTATTAACCTCGGGACTAGAGTCTTGACTAGGCCGCGGACTTGCAGGTTTGCACCAGCCAAAAGCGCCTGGGACCATTCTTCTTGGCCAAGTATCCCACCGAGGTATATAGAGAGGTTTATCTCTCACATATTCGATAGAGGTATATCAAAAGGACATTACACATACCTACGCCCTTGAGGTATATCGTAAGACTTTCCAAATAGGAAGGAGCCTTAAACCTTACCCTATTCAACCGCGCATACATATAAGAGAGTCGGCTTAGAACACAAAGAATTTATGCATTGTTTTGATGACCATCAGTCGCAAGAACTTCCCACATTTTTTAAAAGAATTTCTTTTTAAAAATCTTTCAAAATAATTTTCAAATCTTGAAGTTAAAAGAACCTAAGGAAATTTTATTCCTACCTTACTTCTGAACGAGGCTCTCAAGTTGTCATTGTACGGTCTGTTTTTTATCTCACCTAAGGAAAAATCTTCTATGTTTAAGTGCATTCATGATTGACGTATGTCTATATAAAATCCTACAGTTTTTAAAAAAGATATATATATTTTCTTTGTTTTCGGGGGAATATGCACGAACGGATTTTGTCCTTCTTCTTCACATCAGACACCCATCCACCCTGGCCTCTGCTTGGGCCAGAAGAGACAATACCGGGAGATTAGTCAGACCTGCTTCCAGTGATATGGATCTACAACTGACGCCTACCAGAGGGAGAGGAAACTTGTTCAACAATGCAGAGAATCCGCCGCCCAGTCCCTTCTATCAAAACCCGGGAATGACATAGAATAATGGTGGGGGAGGCATGCCATCGAATCATAACCAGCCACAGAACCCAATTCCACCACAAAATCCTAATATGAACCATCCACAAGACCAAAAGAGTAGTATCAACAGAAATGGGGAAAACCGGAGTCTAACCTACCTTATAGCCTGGAATGGGACTACTCAGGCTAGGCTGGATGAGCTGACTAGAGGAAGACCGGTGGAGCCTGAGAAAGAAGCTCCCTTTATACTACCTCCTTCGTTGTCTGTTAACAATGAAATTGCCGCTTCGCCAGAACAATAAAATCCTTTGCAAGTCCAGCCAGACCCTGTTGTCAGCTGGTTGCATCATAATCAGAATGAACCGTATCCTCACCAAATTCAACAACCCTATGAGCCATATCACAATCTGTACTATGACTCGATTAGATGCCTACTCATCATTCAAGGGGAAGGGTTCCCATCTGCTGAACCTCTGAGAGAAGACAAGGTGATATCCGAGCTTAAGGAGCAAATAAAGCTCCTCAGTCAAAAGGTGGCCGAGGGGTCGAACGATCTAATGCAATTACAAAACTACAACCTTTACTCGGAGGAACATTATTCGAAGGGTTTAAGATGCCCTCAATTCTGAAGTTTACCGGAGTGACTCCACTAGAGCTCCATCTCAAATCTTATGTTCGGTCGATGAAAATATACGATTTGGGTCACGCCGAATTAGCGACCTCCTTCCACCTTACTTTAGCAGGATCAATCCAGAGTTAGTTCGTAAGCTTGGAGAAGCACATAGTTCGATCCTGGTGTTAGAGTGATATACTAAAAGCCATGGTTTATTATTATTAGTATTGATATGTTATATAGACTGGGTTTTTCTATTTTAATGAGAATCTTTATAGGCAATTGTTGCATTATGTTATTTATTTAAATATTATGCAAGTGTCTTTTATTCCATATAATAGATGATTTAGTATATAGAGTTTAGCTTACGCACAGAGGATCATATCATCGGTTCTTGTGGTATATAAGTTTAACAGTTCACAGTCTTACATGGAATTGGACACCCATCAAAAGGATTGTAGCACATGTTTTAGTAGTTTATCTTGACTACAGAAAATAATATAGTTTCAACTCGTTGTGCTAGTACACTTTGTGTGTATTGAACAAGACCAGTTTGGATTAATTATTTTTAAACTGACTATATAAAATAATTTAAATCCCATAATTATTATGATTGCTTATATAACGCCCCATATATCCATTTATCGAAAATTGCAGTACAAGTCGCGTGTAAGGCAAAAGTGGACTTCGGATAGCCATATTTTGCTCCGAAAAGATTTGAATGGCTCGAAGACTTCCAACAAGTTACATTGATATATTTAAGCATGTTAGAATAGCTGTAAGTTATTTCGAGCGGTTCGATTTGAAATCGAGATGTAGATCATAAGTTTTCAATTTACTCGACTTCATAATTTTAGATAACTTGGAGGAAGCTTAACTTCTTCGTTCCTCGTCAGATTGCATTTCGTTGGTGCAGGGGTCCAGATTTTTAGGCAATCTACAACTTTTGTGTTTTGGCTGAAAGAAAATTAAGGATCCTACTTGGTCAAAATTGAGCGTGAAATAAGTCAATCGTTAATAGTTGTTCATTCGGTAACATTAACGCGCTAACTTTGACGCATTTCTAGAAATAATTCATCGAGAATTTGGAAAAGCGTTCTTTTAAGAAGTTGTAGAGCTTCGAATAAGCTTTCCATGGACATAAAGATCACCTCAATCGGACATCCGAGCGAAAAGTTATGGACGTTCAAAGTTCAGTGCTGCAAGTCCCACACGTGTGAACAGTACCCGGAATTGGAACAACAGTGTATATATATACATGCTTCTCCATTCCTTCCTCATTTCACCTCCAACTCCCAAGAGCTCCTAGAGAGAAAAAAGGTTGGAGATTTTGGGGGGTTTGCGGATGATCCGAGACCATGCCGAGCTCCTTCATTATTCATCAAACCTTCTATCACTATTCATCATCTTCCTCACCAAAACCTCCATTGCTAGGGCACGGTTGGAAGGAGGATTGGGGATTTTCGCATTTGAGTTTCTTCGGCTAAATTTTGTTGAATTTCCTCGAGGGATTAACACTCAATAGGTGGGAATACTAGTATTTCAAATTGTTTTTAAACTATTACAAGTTATTTAACCCAAATTAAAGCAAAATTGAGAGTTTTATATAAATTTCCTATAATTGTACGTCCACGAGGTTTGGAGATGATTTGTCTTGATTTTTGGTTTGATTTGCATCTATTATGATTATAGATTATTGATTATACACAAACCCCTCATTCCTAGGTTGATTTTGAGAAGATTGGTACAAAACCCTCACTTACGGGTACGATTGCAAACCATACGCTAGGATACGCATACATATGATGCTATGCTTTGATTTAAATATATTTATGGGACAAGGTTATATATATATTTGTGGTATCATTGTTGTTTTTGAGCTACTGGACTATATTTTATGAACTTTCCTACTTACCTAGCCAGTCTGTAAGCATACCCGGCAATGGTATTTGCCTATTTTCTATGAACAAAGTAATTCAACCTTAAGGGGAGGTTATATGGGACTTATACACTACAAAAATTGTGTTATGCTTGGCTTGGTGCCAAATTTGCAAAAAACTTATTACGCCTCCCAAATTCCTGGTGTCTTATTAAAGTTATTAATTAACGGACTTGGCTAACGTGGTCCAAGTATAACAACGATACCACTGCTCATTTTCTAGTACATATATGTACATATATATACTTATATATTCGGAGATACACTCACTATAGAAATACTTATATATATATATATATATATTATTAAGATTTTGAGTTTCATATACCGGTTAGCCACAACTTTCGTACTAGATAGAGATTTGGCTATTACCTGTAGCGTATAGCCTTGGAAGCTACGCAAGTTATGAGATTGTCCTTGGGGGACATAACCTATATGATATTTGAAAAAGTTAGTTTAATATATATATATATATATATATCTGTATTTTAGTGTATACACACATGTAAAATGTATCTTTGAGTCAAGCATATAAATTTATGATATTATGTGCTTTCGTAAGCGATAATTATGATCTTTGGAAATTACTTTATATTGATGTCATAGTTTTGTAAGGCACTAGTGGTCTATGGGGTTGACCTAGCCCTAGAGGCTCTTTACCCTGGTCCGTGTAGAGGGACACCGCTTTCAGAGCGGCATACTCTATGCTCCGTAGGAGACCCCGCGAGGCGGCATACCCTACACCATCTAGGTGGTCCATGGGGGGACCTAGCCTTGGGGGCTGCATACCCTAGCTTTACGGGCTTAGATCGCGATCGCTGTGCACAGTTCAGTAAATCCTAGATGTTTGATATGATACGAGATTGATGGTTTACTAGATTAGTGCCTACAATTGTCCTTCTAATATATTTTCTTATGTTATTTTGTTAGAGTAACACTTTTGTACTTTGATGATGATATATTTTTGTTATATATTGGGTCCGGGATAGTATTTGACAAGCACTTCATATAAAATGGTATATATACACATATGCATGATAACAAAAAGACTACTTTCATTACGACACATTGCATGCATGGTTTTCTAACCTATTTTCTTATATGAAAACCCTTATAGTTCCCATTGAGCCCGTTTGGCTCACTCCCATTTTCTAAACCAGTTTTTCAGGTACATCTCGGGGGTTAGCATGATTGTGAAGTCTAGAACCTCTGATTACCCTATGCATTTATAGTCGTCCTTAAATGACTTGTCTTTTATTAGTTTTGAATATCCTTTGTATAATTGAATTTCAATTTGATTAAATGTATTATTATTGGAAATGATGTATAGCATTTTATCATGGATTGGGACCTCGTTGGAGGATTTATCTTGGATAAAAAAATGTATAAGTGATGTTTATATGTGGAGTGTGTCCAACTGTTTGTAATTGCAATTTCATTTGTATGAAAATGGTTTTTAAATTTTATAGGGCGGATTGTTGTTTAAATGAACTCCATATGCCAAAATTTTATAAAATAGGTTTTTAAGCGGATCAAGTTTTATCCAAGAAAAATATTTTTAAAAGTGGTGATTTTATATTTTAAACCCGCCGTTGCACACAACATCCATGTTTAACTGGGTTCTGGAGATGAAAATCTCGGAACAAGATTCGGGGTTTCATAAGTTGGTATCAGAGGTATAGGTTTGGTGTTTCTTTGCGGGATTTAAGAGTAGATCCTAGATTAGTGTGTGAACGTAACGGTATCCCTCGTATAATCGGTACACTCTCGTGCGATATGATTCTACCGTTAGGATATTTGGAAAATGGGAGAAATTCTGAAATAGGATGTTAGTTTGCCCTAGCTACGTCCATTCACAATATTTTGTTTGGAGATTTTCTTTTGGCCTCCCTTACAAATTATTTCAGTTACTAGCTCTTGCATTATTTATTACCCCTACGTATATAGGTTTGTGCTCGGGATTAGTTTTGCTGCCAAGTGAGCAAAAAGGTGACTGATGAATTATGTCATAGACATCCACCGACCAACGGTTGACTATCTTATAAATCGTTAGTCCACTATTGCTGGCTTTGGCTAGAACGTGGTATACTCATATCAGAGTGGCTGCTAAAGTCCCATTCGTCGCGTTTACCCATTGCTTTTTCTTCGATTCTCGTGAGGGGGTAAACCTACTATGTGGTTGCTCATTCTTCTCCTTATCTGTATGGCCGCACTTAAATTTATTAGTTTAGTTTCAAAATGAGACCATGAGGATTATTCATATCCCGACTACTCTGATACGGGTGGATTTTCATATTTTGCTAGAAATCACCAAACTTGTAAGACCGCCTACGTCGAAAGACTACTTCCAATTTTGGAGGTTAGGGAAACCTTCTTAATAACCAACTTGAGCATGAGAAGATTGACTAAGTCTAGTCATGTATATATAGATATACTATAATTGAAGAGTCATGATCGATGTAAATGATACGTGGACCTCCTTAATGGTTCCAGTGCCTCGTAAGTTCCTATATCTATTGCTTCCTCAGATTATAAGACATATATATGTTTTACGATTTACCTAACATGTCCTTCTTTAAGGCTGGTCTATTCATTTTTCCTGAATCTAATTCTCGTTTCTCTAGCTAAGTAAGTTCGTATGGAAGATGAGAGAATCGTTTAATAACCATTGTATTCAATGTATCTATGATACACTTGGTTCCATATAGTGAAGGGATAAGATCCTCAGTAGTATCCGTAAAGTGTGTCACACTTTTTACTAGTCCGTGAACTCATTCTTCCACTGTGACAGGAACACGCCATGAATTCATTTGAAGTGAGATTTTTGTTCTGTTTTGGTTAGGTGGACCTATCAGAGTAACATAGCGAAAGTTCGGCGACTTGTCGATTCACAGTCAGGGTGACTAATCTTTCGAAGTATTCCTACGTCCATTTAGTATATCGTATCTAAACTTTAAGGATTCTGTTTAAAAAGGGGTTAAAAGTGAATCCTCTTGGAAATTTTGACATTTAATGTTTGTCTAGTAATCGTATTTCTGGACAAAGTGGATAGAAGTTCTCTAGGGTGTATTCAACTCTATAAAATCTTATACATCTGTCCATAGCTATTTCCTTAAGCAGAGTGTCGAGTACACATTCTACTTGAGAATGATTCCATTCATTCCAGCTGAAAAGATTTGTTACGGTTGGTTAATGATAGCTTAACAACTTGTCAGTTATAGAGAGATGAGGCAGGCTATTATTTGGCCTTTACACAGTTAGCACCCATGATATGAGTACTTTCGAGAATTTTTCACCTTACCTTGTGGACAACTATCTATTGTGGTGTATGGGATAGTAGTGAAGCGAAATTTCACTAAAAGATGTTTGGACCATAAACTAATATTTTAAGTTCATAATGAGTATTCTGGTGAGAATTTTACTACCCTATTTCAAGAATTTAGGTATTGACTAGTTAAAAATTTCAAGTTTGTGATTTTCCTACTTCATACTTGATTTTAGCCTAGAAATTGAAACGGTACTCTAAATTTAATTATTATCGGTTCCTATGTTTGACAACCCATTAAGGAAGGAAGTCTACACTTGACCATGAGAGGAAGACCTCGTTTCCATGCCATTTCTCCTCCGTCTTATATTTACATATAGGTCCGGACTTGTCCTAGCTCAAGAAGTAGTCGAAATTATCATAGTAGGCATGAGTTACACCCTCGGGAAACTGTGGAACCTTTTAAGATCGTGACTAGAGTAATTTACCATATTTTGTTGTTTTGTTTTATGCGTATGGGATTCCCCAACGAAATTCCCAGAGACATACATTTGTTGCCTTTAGAAGGGACAAGGTAAAATCCAATTTCATTTCTAGTTCAAAAATTGCCTAAAGCTAAGTACAACCTTTAAGGAAGTAATACATTCGCTAGCGTAACTATCCCCGTATTTTGAAATTATCATCCCAAGTTTCTTAAGTTGCAAACTTCTAAAGCCATTAAGAGGTGAATTTTGAGCAGAGTGTCTATGTCGAGACAAAGAAATTTATTGAAGTAGTGTACGGACGACGAGTTCTACGAGGGGGTAGAGTGCACTCTGCTGAAAGATGATAATTTTATTAGGAAGGCAACTGTTATTTAAGATCTTCAGGAAATGATGAGCAAGGTTCTTCACTATTACAATGGTGATTTTCTGGATAAGCTCCCTAGATTCGTTGATTTCACCATGTTTCTTAATCTTAACCATGTATAAAAACACGAGGTTTTGAGCTGAAGAAACTCAGTAAAAGATTTAAGATAAGTTCAGATGCAATTGCTTGTGTGGACACCCACAACTGAAAACTCTCTCAAAGAATGTGGCGGTTAGGAACCGGATTGATGAGGATGAGATCGATGCATTGCTCAATAAATTGGATGAGGGAGAGAATTGAAGGAAAATTATATCTTCAGTTGTTTCGTTTATGTGAATCGGCTAGTGAAGAGCCCCTCGTGTTTAGTCAGTATCTTCTTCCATTGAGACTCTTAAATAGGTTGTTGCTTGTGAAGGAGAATGAATTAGATGACTGAATTATGTGGCCTTTATTCTTCATTGTTTGACAATATTATTCCTTTTCTTTTGATCCTTGAGTTTGAGATATGTTTTATTCGCAATTATGGCCCTCTTTCTTAAGGATGGGAGATAAAGTGAGAACTTAGAAACTGAACGTATCTTGTTCTCGTAACTATCATGTTGGAATTTTGTGGACAAAATTTCTTACGGAAGGGAGATTCTAACACCCCGTATCTCCATTTAACGGAAATTGCGATACAAGTCGTGTGTAAGGCAAAAGTGGACTTCAGATAGCCATATTTTGCTCCGAAAGTATCTAAATGGCTCAAAGACTTCTAACAAGTTACATTGATATATTTAAGCATGTTAAAATAGTCGTAAGTCATTTTGGGTGGTTCGAGTTGAAATCGGGATGTAGATCGCAAGTTTTCAATTTACTCGACTTCATAATTTTGGATAACTTGGAGTAAGCATAACTTCTTCATTCCTTGTCAAATTGAGTTTCTATTTTTTAAAGGTCTAGATTTTAAGGCAATCTACAACTTTTATGTTTTGGCTGAAAACAAATTCAGGATCCTACTTGGTCAAAATTGAGCGCGAAATATGTCAATCACTAATCGTTGTTCATTCGATAACATTAACGCACTGAATTTGATGCATTTATGCGAATAATCCATCAAAAATTTAGAAAAGCTTCTTTCTAAGAAGTAGATCTTTGAATAAGCTTTTCGTGGACATAAAGATCACCTCAATCGGACATCTGACTGAGAAGTTATGGTCGTTCAAAGTTCAGCGCTGCAAGTCCCACGCGCGTGAACAGTATCCGGAATTAGAACAACAGTGTATATATATGTGCTTCTCCATTCTTTCCTCATTTCACGTCCACCTCCCGAGAGCTCTTAGAGAGAGAAAGGGCTGGAGATTTTGGGGTTTTGTGGATGATCAGAGACCATGACCGAGCTCCTTCATTATTCATCAAACCTCCTATCATTATTCATCATCTTCCTCACCAAAACCTCCATTGCTAGGGCACGATTGGAAGGAGGATTGGGGATTTTCGCATTTGAGTTTCTCCGGCTCAATTCTGTAGAATTTCTTCGAGGGATTAACATTCAATAGGTGGGAATACTAGTATTTCAAATTGTTTTTAAACTATTACAAGTTATTTAACCCAAATTAAAGCAAAATTGAGAGTTTTGTAATAACTTACGTCCACGGGGTTTGGGGATGATTTGTCTTGATTTTTGGTTTGATTTGCATCTATTATGATTATAGATTATTGATTATACATAAACCCCTCATTCCTACATTGATTTTGAGAAGATTGGAACGAAACCCTCACTTACGGGTACGATTGCAAACCATACGCTAGGATACGCATACATATGATGCTATGCTTTGATTTAAATATATTTATGGGACAAGGTTATATATATTTGTGGTATCATTGTTGTGTTTGAGCTACTGGGCTATATTTTATGAACTTTCCTACTTACCTAGCCAATCCATAAGCATGCCGGGCAATGGTATAAGCCTATTTTCTAAGAACAAAGTAATTCAACTTTAAGGGGAGGTTATATGGGACTTATACACTACAAAAATTGTGTTATGCTTGGCTTGGTGCCAAATTTGCAAAAACCTTATTACGCCTCCCAAATTCCTGGTGTCTTATTAAAGTTATTAATTTATGGACTTAGCTAACGTGGTCCAAGTATAACAACAATACCACTGCTCATTTTCTAGTACATATATGTACGTATATATATACTTATATATTCGGAGATACACTCACTATAGAAATACTTATATATATAAATATTATTAAGATTTTGTTTAGTTTCGCATACCGGTTAGCCACACCTTTCATACTAGATAGAGATTTGGCAATTACCTGTAACGTATAGCCTTGGAAGCTACGCAAGTTATGAGATTGTCCTTGGGGGACATAACCTATGTGATATTTGAAAAACTAAGTTTGATATATACATATATATATATATATGTATGTATGTCTTTTAGTGTATACACATGTAAAATGTATTTTTGAGCCAAGCATATAAATTTATGATATTATGTGCTTTCATAAGCGATAATTATGATCTTTGGAAATTACTTTATATTGATTTCCTAATTTTGTAAGGCACTAGTGGTCTATAGGGTTGACCTAGCCCTGGCGGCTCTATACCCTGGTCCGTGTAGAGGGACCCCGCTTTCAGAGCGGCATACTCTATGGTCCGTAGGGGACCCCGCAAGGCGGCATACCCCACACCATCTAGGTGGTCCATGGGGGGACCTAGCCTTGGGGGTTGCATACCCTAGCTTTGGGGGCTTAGATCGCGATCGCTGTGCACAGTTGAGTAAATTCTAGATGTTTGATGTGATACGAGATTGACGGTTTACTAGAGTGCTTACAATTGTCCTACGAATATATTTTCTTATGATATTTTGTTAGAGTAACACTTTTGTACTTTGATGATATATTTTTGTTATATATCGGGGCTGGGATAGTATTTTACATGCGCTTCATATAAAATGGTATATATACACATATGCATGATAACAAGAAGACTACTTTCATTACGACGCATTGCATGCATGGGTTTTTAACCTATTTTCTTATATGAAAACCCTTATAGTTTTCGCTGAGCCCGTTTGGCTCACTTCCATTTTCTAAACCAGTTTTGCAGGTACATCTCGGGGGTTGGCACGATTATGAAGTCTAGAACCTCTGATTACCCTATGCATTTATAGTCGTCCTTAAACAGCTTGTCTTTTACTAGTTTTGAATATCATTTGTATAATTTAATTTCAATTTGATTAAATGTATTATTATTGGAAATGATGTATAGCATTTTATCTTGGATTGGCAACCTCGTTGGAGGATTTGTATTGGATAGAAAATTGTATAAGTGATGTTTATATGTGGAGTGTGTCCAACTGTTTGCAATTGCAATTTCATTTGTATGAAAATAGTTTTTAAATTTTATAGGACGGATTGTTGTTTAAATGAACTCCACATGCCGAAATTTTATAAAACAGGTTTTCAAGCAGATCAAGTTTTATCCAAGAAAAAAAAATTAAAGTGGTGATTTTATATTTTAAACTTGCCATCGCGCATAGCATCCGTGATTAACCGGGTCCCGAAGGTAAAAATCTCGGAATGGTATTCAGGGCGTCACAGCTTATGCTCTTAATCTTTAAATAACTAATAAACATATATATATATATATATAGTGTTTGTTGTTTTGACTCATTAAGAGTGAGATTCATTTATGAATTAGACAACGACACTATATGTATGATGAATATTCATTATTGACGGAATTCACGTCCCAATATAGGGATTAATGATAACCCCTTGAGAAGCTTATTAGTTTTGATCATATCAAACCCTGTAAGTGGATTATGTTAATCTAATATGTCAAATAAGTTAAATGGTAAGCTCAAAGATTAAGAAGTCATTTAAATATAATTGTCAGTAATTTAATTTAAGTGATGGTTATCTGTAATCTTAGCATGGGGAGAATAATAAGCATTTAATAACAAGGAGCTCGAAATATAATTTTGAGATAAGCATAGGAGTGCAATTATAATTTTTTAGTGGTGTGAATTATAATTTATGGAAGGAATTAACTCATAATCGAATTAGAATTCCAATTTTTCATAGTAAACCCAAACACTTATTTCTCTTTAGGGTTCCTATTATAGACATATAAATATACGCCAGCCTAGCCTTTTCTCGAAGTACAAGAATTCTCATGAATTTAGGGTTTGTGCCATAGAGAGAAGAGAAGAAAATCTTGGTGATACTATAGCCCACATTCGGTACAAGATAGCACGGCGAAAAAAATATGATAGAAGATCGTGAGGTTCCATCGAGCCCGTGTTCTCGTTTCGTCTTCACCAACTCCTATTCGTGCTGAGACAAGATCAAACAAGAGAGATCTGAAGGTAAAATCCGATTCCGCACTAGGGTTTTATGTACAAATTTTGTTCGGTCTATACGCAATATTAAGTTTCCATCACCTAGATGGACATGGTCAAAGAGTTCGTAGCCCAATACAAAACGAATAAAGAACTCAAAATCACAAGGAATCGTCTTAAAATGGCTAAACAGAAGGAATAAAAGTATAAGTGAGTTCGTCACGACATTGGGGGTTCAACAACAGATTTTGGGGTTTTCCGATGAAGACTTATCACCGCTTGGGAAGAATCTTAATCATGCCTTGTACATCACAGTTGAATCAAAAGGCATGACAATCCTATATGTTTTGATCGATTATGGGTCTACTATCAATGTGTGTCCATTAAAAACAGCGGTTATACTGGGTAGCAATATTGCAAGCCTCTAAGACCCACTCGTCACAGTACGGGCATATGACAACACAAAAAATGAAGTATTGGGTTCTGTAATACTAGACCTGGGGACCCGTGACATTTGCAACAGAATTCCAAATGATAGACATTCCTTCCAATTTCAATTTGTTGCTAGGAAGAGTATGGTTAGATGAAGTTAGAGAGCTACCGTCCTCTTTGCATCAAAAGATAAAAATCCCATACAATGGTGATACAATCATCACCAAAGAAAGTCCTGAGAGAACGATAACACCCAAGAATTTGCCCGTGCTTGGGATCGACAACCATGACATACAACCTGGAGGGGGTTTTTACAAGCCAAAAGTTCAGACCCTGACTACTCAAAAAATAGAGTGTCTTTCGCCCAATGACATGACTTCAATGAACACCCAAGTTGTACAGATGATATGAAATATGAAATTTCTACCAAGAAACGGTTTGGGTAAATACGAGGCTGGAGTTGCTCAAATAATCGAACCGTATAAACAACTGAGTCCTTTTGCTAGATTAGGTTACACAGGGAATCAAGCCGGACCAAAGAGGACAATATTCACCGGTGATTTACTAAACGGCTACTTCATAAAAGAATGAGAAGGCTTCCCTATCGTGGCATCTAAGAACCGTGGGTTAACAATCAAGGGAAAAGACAGCCAGGGCTAGAAATCTTCTTTGAAGAAGATCTGTATATAAAAGAAGGATTCACACATACCTTTTGCTTCCAATTAAAAATAACCCAAACTCCTGTTGAGCCCCTAAAGGAAGAAGAAATGTTCGGCAAAATCTTTAATGTGTTCGCCATTGTGAGAACCCGCGTTCACGACGCCCGGGGATCCTTGTGGGCGACGATTCCGATGTTGCTTTAAAAATCAATTTTTGACAAGAATAAGAGTCGGCAGTTTGTTTTACTAAATAAACAAAAAAAGGTTTGTATAAAAGAGACGTATTCATGGGCTAAATATTCTCTTATACACAATGTATACGAAACCAGTTGATTCGAAGGTTCGGGGATTAAGTTACGAATCGGGAAAGTGTTAGGCACCCAATTCTCCCTTTCAATCTCTTGAGTATGATATGCGTGTGTTATAATTCAGTTCTTGCATGCTATTGCTATTACTTTACAGCTTTTTGTGCTTGCCTTAGAAATTGGGATTTTAGGGTTGGGATGAAAACGATGTGCTTTTTAGTTCGCCCATGATTTTAAAAATAAGTGTGTGTGTGTGTGTGATTTGAAAAAAAGAATTTGAGAATAATAAATGCAATGAAACAAGTGATTTTGTAAAGTATTGGGCTTTTTGGAAACTGATTCAATGTGGAATCTTATACTCGATATAATATGAGGCGAATTAACCAATCATGTACCATAGTCTATTGATTAAACCGGTATAGACGGCACTAGTGCTCTCATCATCGAGTTTTCATCACATATACACCGCAATCTATGAGTTAGATTGAATATATAGCGATTATCGATTTCTTCATATAACAATACCGTTAATCCGGGCTTTTGAAAAAGTAAGAAAGTAATAATACTATTTTGAAATTGGATTATGGTTTATTATACGCCTTTGGTTTTGAAAAACAATTTGAAAAGGGGTTCTGAAAAGCTATCAAGTGATAAAAATTATGCAGACAAGAATATGAATTATAAAACTGACGAATAAATAAAAAAAGAGAGAGAAAATTATACCTGAGCCTCCGTAGAGGGAGAGAATAAGGGTCTCTTGGTGTGTGCGATGAACTCCCTTTGATTGTTGATGAAAAATATGAATGGAGGGGAGGTCTATTTATAGTTGAAAAAATATTTGGAGAGCAAGAAAAGAGATTGCAACTAGGACTCTTGGAGCATATCTCGAAGCCTTCCCACCGTTGGATCATGCTATTTTTTGGATATGTGTTAAAAATAGAAGTCTTCTAGATCGTGTAAAAATTTCAGGTCGATCAGAGTTTGGGAAGGTCTAATTTTTCTCTGATTGGTACGAAGAGTTTGTTTCTGCGTAGGAAAGGTACTTGTTGTAGACAAGGTCACTTGTTTGCACGAAAAGTCAGGTTATTACCGTTGGATCATGCTGAATTTTGGATATATATTTCCAATATAAGTCTTTTAGAGCCTGTAAAAATTTGAAGACGATCGGTGTGCGGGAAGGACTCGGTCTCCTCGGATTGGTACAAAGAGTTTGTTCCCGCATAAGAAACGTACTTGCGTACAACAACCTCGACAACTAAACTTTTCGCCGTTGGATTATACTGAATTTTGGATATATTTTCCCTCAAAATGTTTTTTAGCTTGTGTCCAAATTTGAGGTCGATCATAAATCCGGAAGGCCTATATTTATTTTAATTTTCTACGAAGGACATTTTGACTAGAATTGCATGATAGACAAATTGATTCTTGATGATCCCATGTCCGACAAAGCTGAACTTTGAACATATTCTTCCCCACAATAATACCTATCTAATGATCAAACTTTAGATCATTTTAACTTTAAGAAGACCTCCATTTGATCACTCGAAACAAACTCATGATTTTCTGAATTTTCGGAGATCTAACCATTGGATCTAGCTGATTTTCGAGTATGCTACTCATTATGGTAATGTCTAACAACTCTCAAAGTTTGAGGATGATCATAAATGCGTAACTCTCCTTTCAAAAGTTTCCAAGAGTTTTGATGGTTTTCGATTCCGGCAATTTTCGATAATTCTGTAACTGCTCATTCGGGAGTCCTTTTGGCTTTCTTCTTTGACCTGTATCACATGAACAAAGTACATATGTATCTAGGAATAGTCGTGCATGCATGCGTGCTTGTTTTTTTAGAGTTCAGGATTCTTGCGGGAGTCGCAAAATGAGGTGTTCACAGCCATCGAGGAAGATTACTTGGGCAATCTAGTGAACTTAATTCTCCCAATTGAGAAGAGGTAATCAAAGAAGAAGAAAAATGTTGATAGAAATGTATTTCAATTAGATTGTTTGTTGAAATATATAAATCATGGCATTTCTATTAATAATTTTTTTGATATCTCCTCGTATAAGATTGAAACAATGAATGATGATTTAGAAAAGGAACAAAGGATCCAACCCATCGAAGGGGACACAGTCACGATAAATTTGGGCACTAAAGAAGATAAGAAAGAAATAAAAATTGGCGCAGAATTAACTGATGTTGAAAAACTGAGTTTTGAAAAATTGTTGAAAGAATTTGTCAATGTATTTGCTTGGTCTTATGCTGACATGCCAAGATTGGATACGAAAATTGTGATGCATGAGGTTCACACAAGGCCAGCATGTAAACTGATCAAACAAAAATTAAGAAAACTAATCCCGAAATGGTCACAAAAAGTGAAAGAGGAAGTTTCCAAGCAACTAGACGTGGGGTTCATCAAAGTGGTTGAATATACAACATGGTTGGCAAGCATAGTGCCAATGCCGAAGCCTAACGGAAAAGTTCGAGTCTGTGTGGATTATAAAGACCTAAACGCCACTTGTCCTACAGATATATTTCCCACTACCCATCATTGACTTGATCGTTGACAACACTGCCAATCATGCCTTGAAATCTTTTGTTGATGGGTTTGCCGGGTAAAATCAAATCAAAATGCATACTGATCATCAAGAGAAGATGTCTTTTATAACGCCTTAGGGAACTTATTGTTACACCATGATGCCGTTCAGGCTAAAGAATGCCAAGGCAACATATCAAAAGAGTGCAACAACATTGTTCCATGACATGATTCATAAGGAGATTGAAGTGTATATAGATGACATGATAATCAAATCTCCTGACAAAGAAAATCACATTCCAACATTGAGAATATTTTTTGAGAGGCTTCTCCATTTCCAATGCACCTTAATCCGCAAAAAAAGTGTATTCGGGGTTACCAAAGGAAAAATGTTGGGTTACATGGTAAGCAAAAATGGGATAGAAGTGGACCCTGCAAAGGTGAAGGCTACCCAAGAAATGCCTGTTCCGAGAACCGAAAAGGAAATTCGAGGATTCCTAGGACGATTGCAATTCATCAGTTGATTCATCTCCCACTTGACCCAAAGATGTGAACCAATATTCAAGCTTCTCCAAAAGAATTCCAATGGGAAATGGAATGAACAATGCTAACAAGTTTTTGATAAGATCATGCAATATCTTTCCAATCCTCCAGTTTTGGTTCCTCCTCAAGTAGGGCTCCCGTTGATTCTGTACATGTATGTCAATGATTCATCAACCGGGGCAATATTAATGCAAATATACTATAAACAAAGGCAGAAAGGGCTATCTATTATCTCAGTAAGAAATTATCATCTGGAGAACAAAAATACTCTACATTAGAGAGGTTGACGCGAACCCGGATCGTCTTTCCTAGCCAGGCTAATGGATCCTCAACCCTTGAACTACAAACGTAGCAAGAACCTTGGAATACGTCAAAAAGATGGAAGATGGAACCTCAACCCAACGCTTAAAGAAGCGCGAACCTCGGTATAATGAATGACGCCACAATCTAGTGCGATTGCTAGATTGATAAGTCAAGAACAATTGAATTAATCAATTCAACATGTTCAACATGTTCTTAGAGAACACAAAGAGAAAACTCTCAATTTAATTAATCATCATAACTTTTCTTAATAAAACAATAATGTGCCTCCTTTAAATAGGAGAAACAAAACTAGAATCCTAATTCAAAAAGGAAACTAATTCCTACTTAGAAAAGGAAAATAATAACACCTATAATATTCCTAATGCAACAAGGAAATTAATAATAAAAATAATATGGAAACTATTCAAAAAGGAAAATAATAACCTAATTCCTAATTGAATAATGAGACTCAAGAGGCCATATTAATTTAAAAACAACTTAAATTAATATCTTCTAGATTATTCCAATGGGCCACCTTGCCGTTCTACCCTCTTGAACTTCCACGCCCAATCTTTAGGAATCCCATGGAATGCATGATCATCGTTTAAGCTTCTTGAATCGAACATGTGAAATTCTATGAAATTCCTTTTGAATTTCCATGCCCTATCCTTGTAATTCAGCATGTGTGGATCATCATTTAGAATGCCATGAACCACCATGGTTGAATAGAAACTGGAGCTAGACCGGATCATATCATACCCCTCTTCTTTAAGAAGATTCGTCCTCGAATCTTGGCTATGCATTGCTTGATTCAACCCGCATCGTCCAATTTGTTGCTTGGCCTTCTTTGACAAACGGAATTCATCGAACTTGAGGCTATGCTTCAACTCGATTAACTTTAGTTCATTGAAGAAACTTCCCGGCTGATAATTCGGATGGAAATCATACTTGTCCACACCAATGAAGTCAATATGCTCCACTTCATCAACTTCCAACTCCGATTCTTTAGCTAGAATCTCTTCTCTTCCCTTTGCAAAGATCCTCCTCGCTTCCATGGCTGCCTTGGAAATTCCTTGCTTCCCTCTGCATTGAATCTCTGAATTCTTTTTGAACTCATCAAGCTCCACGGCTGCCATGCTACGGAACTCCCCCGCTAAAGCCGGCTTACCTACAACACTCTCATCAAAGCAAAGAAACATAGTCTCATTCGTGCCAAGAGTGCACTTCTTGAGGTTAGCGGTTAGCGCATCAAAACTCATCATAAGCAATTGATCATTCCAACTAATCGATAAGTAACAATTTAAACTACTATTGCTACATGACAATGTGATATTCCAATGATCAAAGCCTTTCAAAACAATTTTTCCCAAGAATGGCTCAAAAATTTGATTATTTAAACTCATAAAAGCATTATTCAAAATCAAAGAATTAGTTACCCATTCAAACAAGCCATACTTTGTTTTAAATCCAAATAATTTCTTCGGAGAACAACTTACCAATTCCAACTTAGAAAACTCACCAACTCTTTGCTTTAAAGCTTGTTGGCCATGTGCCAACTCAACTTTTTCTTGGTGTTGATCTCCAACTCCCTGCAAATAAGACACAATAGATATAGGCAAAACATGATTAAGATTGTTAGTATATGAAAATACTTCCTCCGATTCACTCTTTTTTGCCTCAATCTCCCTCACTTCACTCAAGTCTTTTTCAAACTCATTCTCACTAAAGATCACTGAATTTTCTTTTTCTCTCTCTATTACCTCAGCCTCTCTCTTTTCATTACTCTCTTTTATTTTTCGCTCTCCTTCTTTCTTTTCATCTTCGCACTCTTTCCTTTCCACTCCTTCACCACTCTTCTCTTGTTTTCGCTCACTCTCTCTTTTTTGATCACTCTCCTTTTGTAACTTCATTTGATCTTCATAAGCTTGCTTTGGTGACAATGGAATAAGAGAAATGGTTCTCTCATTCATCTTGAAAGAGTACTTATTGGAAACGCCATTGTAATTGACTTGCCTATCAAGTTGCCATTGTCGACCCAAAATCATGTGGCCGGCTTGCATTGGAACCACATCGCATAAGACTTCATCCTTGTACTTCCCAATGCCAAGAGAAATAAGCACTTGCTCATTCACCCTTATCACTCCATTATCATTCAGCCATTGCAACTTATAAGGACACGGGTGCTTGAACGTAGGCAGATTCAACTTCTCAATCATTGTTGTGCTAGCAAAGTTTGAGTAAACTCCCCCATCAATTATCAAACTACACACCTTCTCTTGCACGAGGCATCTAGTTCGAAATATATTCGCTCGCACGCTTGGGTCACCACATTCAGCTAGCAATTCACCTTCTACGGCATGCTCTTCAATTTGGTTTGGCACAAAACTTTCCCTCCTCTTAAATTGCTCATAAGTTTTGGTAAACAATTCGTTAAACTTAGAACAATCCTCATCATCAAACAAGGAAGTCTTTTTCGTGCTGCTACCCAAATTTTGTTTTCTCCTTTCCCCATTAGGAGTTTCACTTAACCGCATGCGCTGTCTAATTTCTAGATTTTTTACTCGCGCACTATCCCTTTTAAACTCCTCATCACGCCAACTTTGCTCAAAATTAAAATAAGACATTCTTGCGCTGCCAAAATAAGGATTAGTACAAATAAAGAAATAAAAATTTCCTCACACACTCCCTTACGTGTATCACTCAAGTATCACACACATTTTTTTTTCTCTCGTGTTTGTCACTCAAGTAATAAAAAACCTCACAATTTTTCTCCTTGGAACTTTTAAAACAAGTTGAACAATATGAATATATCGCAAGTCCCCAACAACCAATCGCACACCTAGATTGAACGCCTTCACAATGATTATAAGGACTCAAGAAACCAAATTCTAGCAATATTAATGAGCCAAACGAATTTCTAGAATTGCTAGAATAATGCAAGCAGATTTCCAAACGATAGGCAACAATCAAATCCTTAATTAATGCAAATCAAATATCCTATGGCTTTCTAGATTTTCCAAGCAAAATAGATTTATATGGAACACAAAATAAGAATCCCAATTAGAATGAAGATGCAACAAGGATCAACAAACTCAAACGATTGAATATTATTCGGAATTTTCTAGGGTTCAACTTAAATCCTCAATTTCAATAATAGCGCCCAAATTCGCAGCAATTGAATCGCTATTCGACGAAGAATAAACAACCTAGGGTTTTCGCTTCAACATTCCAACTTTGTTGTAATCCAATTCAAAACAACGAAACCCTATACACAATAATCAATTTTTTTTTCTAGGGTTTACAAGCAATTCAGAATTCTGTTTTTTTTTTTTTTTTTTTTTTTTTTGCAGCAGCAGCACTGTTCACGCACAGTACTATTCACAGCAGTCACCTTTTTTTTTTTTTTTTTTTTTATTCAATGCAGGCGCGGTCGTAAAACAGCAATAACTTTTGATCCAACCGTTGGCTCGGGCTGATTTTCGTATATGTTGTTCGGGACGCAATTTTACATTAATCGGGCGAAAAATCAGAACGATCCGAGGTCGTTTTGATAGCGAAAACCACAAATTTCGACAGCCCAGTAGGATTATGAAATAGAAATCTGTTTTATTTTTTTTTCCAGAAATCACTGTTCATCGACACTGTTCATGCGCTACTATTCACGATGCACTGTTCATCGTGCACTGTTCACAACACTGTTCATCGTACTGTTCACGCGCACTGTTCACTGTTACTGTTCATCCGGATATTTTTTTTTTTTTTTATGAACCCTAAATCAAAGATATGGAATCAACAAATCACAAGATCTATTATTAGGGATTTGGAATTGAAAACAAAAGAATTAAAAGATAGAAAACCTGGATAGAAAAGTCTCCTCTGATACCAATGACGCGAACCCGGATCGTCTTTCCTAGCCAGGCTAATGGATCCTCAACCCTTGAACTACAAACGTAGCAAGAACCTTGGAATACGTCGAAAAGATGGAAGATGGAACCTCAACCCAATGCTTAAAGAAGCGCGAACCTCGGTATAATGAATGACGCCACAATCTAGTGTGATTGCTAGATTGATAAGTCAAGAACAATTGAATTAATCAATTCAACATGTTCAACATGTTCTTAGAGAACACAAAGAGAAAACTCTCAATTTAATTAATCATCATAACTTTTCTTAATAAAACAATAATGTGCCTCCTTTAAATAGGAGAAACAAAACTAGAATCCTAATTCAAAAAGGAAACTAATTCCTACTTAGAAAAACAATTGATATGATCCGGTATATCAATTGATATGATATGATGAATCCGCGTTTCTAACTTCATATCATAAAATTGTAATTATTATGATATGATCCGGTCTAGCTCCAGTTTCTATTCAACCATGGTGGTTCATGGCATTCTAAATGATGATCCACACATGCTGAATTACAAGGATAGGGCATGGAAATTCAAAAGGAATTTCATAGAATTTCACATGTTCGATTCAAGAAGCTTAAACGATGATCATGCATTCCATGGGATTCCTAAAGATTGGGCGTGGAAGTTCAAGAGGGTAGAACGGCAAGGTGGCCCATTGGAATAATCTAGAAGATATTAATTTAAGTTGTTTTTAAATTAATATGGCTTCTTGAGTCTCATTATTCAATTAGGAATTAGGTTACTATTTTCCTTTTTGAATAGCTTCCATATTATTTTTATTATTAATTTCCTTGTTGCATTAGGAATATTATAGGTGTTATTATTTTCCTTTTCTAAGTAGGAATTAGTTTCCTTTTTGAATTAGGATTCTAAGGCTTTGTTTACTCCTATTTAAAGGAGGCACATTATTGTTTTATTAAAATAAGTTTTGATGATTAATAATATTGAGAGTTTTCTCTTTGTGTTCTCTAAGAACATGTTGAATTGATTAATTCAATTGTTCTTGACTTATCAATCAATTCTCCACCAATTGATTGTGGCGTCTTCGACTATACCGAGGTTCGCGCTTCTTTAAGCGTTGGGTTGAGGTTTCCGCCTTCCATCTTTCGACGTATTCCAAGGTTCTTGCTACTTTTGTAGTTCAAGGGTTGAGGATCCATTAGCCTGCCTAGAAAAGACGATCCGAGTTCGCATCATTGGTATCAGAGCAGACTTTTTTATCCAGGTTTTTTATCTTAGTTTCTTGTTCTTTCAATTTCTTAGTAGATTCTTGAAACCCTAGGCCTTCATTCTTGTTAATCTTATTCCAAAAAAAATTGTGTTAGGGTTTATAGATTCTGAAAAAAAAAAAAAAAAAAATTTATTCGGATGAACAGTAACCGTGAACAGTACGCGTGAACAGTAACGATGAATAGCGCTGTGAACAGTTACGTGAACAGTAACGATGAACAGTGCGTGAACAGTACTCGATGAACAGTGCCGCGTGAACAGTGATTTATGAAAAAAAAAAAAAAAAAACAGAATTTCTAAATTGCTTTAAAAAAAAATTTGGATTATTTTGTTTAGGGTGAGTTGTTTCGAATTAAAATACATTAAAGTTTGAATTGTTCAAGTGAAAACCCTAGGTTTCTTCATGCTTCATTGAATAGGGGTTTGATTGTTATGAAAGTTTGCGCTATTATTGAAATTGAGGATTCAAGTTGAACCCTAGAAATTTTCGAATAATATTCAATCGTTTGGGTTTATTGATCATTGTTGCATCCTTAGTCTAGTTGGGATTCTTATTTTGTTCCTTTTAAATCTATTTTGCTTGGGAATTCTAGATATTCATAGGAACTTTGAATTGCTTTATCAACTAGGACTTATTGCTCATTTGTTCTTTGAAATTCTGCTTGCAATATTCTAGCAATTCTAGAAATTCGTTTGGCTCATTAATATTGCTAGAATTTGGTTTCTTGAGTCCTTAGTTAATCATTGTGAAGGCGCTCAATCTAATTGTGGGGTGTGCGATTGGTTGTTGGGGACTTGCGATATATTCATATTGTTCAACTTGTTTTAAAAGTTCCAAGGAGAAAAATTGTGAGGTTTATTATTACTTGAGTGACAAACACGAGAGAAAAAAAAATGTGTGATACTTGAGTGATACACGTAAGGGAGTGCGTGAGAAAATTTTATTTCTTTATTGGTACTAATCCTTATTTTGGCAGCGCAAGAATGTCTTATTTTAATTTTGAGCAAAGTTGGCGTGATGAGGAGTTTAAAAGGGATAATGCGCAAGTAAAAAATCTAGAAATTAGACGGCGCATGCGATTAAGTGAAGCTCCTAATAGGGAAAGGATAAAACAAAATTTCAGTAGTACCACGAAAAAGGCTTCCTTGTTTGATGAAGAGGGTTGTTCTAAGTTTAATGAATTGTTTACCAAAACTTATGAGCAGTTTAAGAGGAGGGGAAGTTTTGTGCTATACCAAATTGAGGAACAAGCCGTAGAAGGTGAATTGCTAGCTGAATGTGGTGACCCAAGCGTGCGAGCAAATATATTTCGAACTAGATGCCTCGTGCAAGAGAAGGTGTGTAGTTTGATAATTGATGGGGGAGTTTACTCAAACTTTGCTAGCACAACAATGATTGAGAAGTTGAAACTGCCTACTTTCAAGCACCCGTGTCCTTATAAGTTACAATGGCTGAATGATAATGGAGTGATAAGGGTGAACGAACAAGTGCTTATTTCTCTTAGCATTGGGAAGTACAAGGATGAAGTTTTATGCGATGTGGTTCCAATGCAAGCCGGCCACATGATTTTGGGTCGACAATGGCAACTTGATAGGCAAGCCAATTACAATGGCGTTTCCAATAAATACTCTTTCAAGATGAATGAGAGAACCGTTACTCTTGTTCCATTGCCACCAAAGCAAGCTCATGAAGATCAAATGAAGTTACAAAAGGAGAGTGATAAAAAAAGAGAGAGTGAGCAAAAGCAAGAAAAGAGTAGTAAGGCTAGTGAGGAAAGGAAAGAGAGTAATGAGGCTGAGGAAAAAAAAGAGTGTGAAAGGAAAATAAAAGAGAATGAGGTAAAAGAGAGAGAAAAAGAAAATTCAGTGATCTTTAGTGAGAATGAGTTTGAAAAAGACTTGAGTGAAGTGAGGGAGATTGAGGCAAAACATAGTGAATCGGAGGAAGACTTTTCAAATACTAACAATTTTAATCCCGTTTTGCCTATATCTATTGTGTCTTATTTGCAGGGCATTGGAGATCAACACCAAGGAAAAGTTGAGTTGGAACATAGACAGCAAGCTTTAGAGCAAGGTGTTGATGAACTTGAATTGAAAAGTTGTTGCCCAAAGAAGCTTATGGGATTCAAAACTGAGCGTGGATTGTTTGAATGGGTAACTAACTCTGTGAATTTGAATAATGCTTTTGTGAGTTTAAATAATCAAAATTTTGAGCCATTCTTGGGAAAAATTGTTTTGAAAGGCTTTGATCATTGGAATATCACATTGTCATGTAACAATAGTAGTTTGAATTGTTACTTATCGATTAGTTGGAATAATCAATTGCTTATGATGAATTTTGATGCGCTAATCGCTAACCTCAACAAGTGCACTCTTGGCACGAATGAGACTATGTTTCTTTGCTTTTATGAGAATGTTGTAGGTAAGCCGGATTTAGCGGGGGAGTTGAATAGCATGGCAGCCATCGAGAGTGAAAGAAATATGGAGATTAGTTACGGAGGAGATCAAGGAATTTCCAAGGCAGCCATGGAAGCGAGGAGGATCTTTGCAAAGGGAAGAGAAGAGATTCTAGCCAAAGAACCGGAGTTGGAAGTTGATAAAGTGGAGCATGTAGACTTCATTGGTGTGGACAAGTATGATTTCCATCCGAATTATCAGCCGGGAAATTTCTTCAATGAACTAAAGATGATCGAGTTGAAGCATAGCCTCAAGTTCGATGAATTCCGTTTGTCAAAGAAGGCCAACCTGCAAATTGGAAGATGTGGGTTGAATCAAACAAAGCTTAACAAAGATTCGAGGACGAATCTTCTTGAAGAAGAGGGGTATGATATGATCTGGTCTAGCTTCAATTTCTATTCAACCATGGTGGTTTGTGGCATTCTAAATGATGATCCATACCTGATGAATTACAAGGATAGAGCATGGAAATTCAAAAAGAATTCCATAGAATTTCAAGACTTCTATATTATTTCCTTAATTATTTAGGAGTTTATTTTAGTCGTCTTATTTTTATTATTCAATTAGGAATTAGATTAGTAGTTTCCTTTTTGAATAAGTTTCCTTATTATTTATTATTATTTTCCTTATTGTGTTAGGATTATTCTAGAAGTTATTTTCCTTTTTCTAAGTAGGAATTAGTTTCCTTTTTGAATTAGGATTCTAGCTTTGTTTCTCCTATTTAAAGGAGGCACATTATTGCTTTATTAATTATGTTATGATGATTAATTAAATTAAGAGCTTTCTCTTTGTGTTCTTTAAGAGCATGTTGAACATGTTGAATTGAGTAAATTCAATTGTTCTTGACTTATCAATCTATAAATCACACTAGATTGTGGCGTCATTCATTATACCGAGGTTCGCGCTTCTTTAAGCGTTGGGTTGAGGTTTCCGCCTTCCATCTTTCGACGTATTCCAAGGTTCTTGCTACGTTTATAGTTCAAGGGTTGAGGATCCATTAGACTGGCTAGAAAAGACGATCCGGGTTCGCGTCATTGGTATCAGAGGAAACTTTTCTATCCAGGTTTTCTATCTTTTAATTCTTTTGTTTTCAATTCCAAATCCCTAATAATAGATCTTGTGATTTGTTGATTCCATATCTTTGATTTAGGGTTCATAAAAAAAAAAAAAAAAAAAATCCGGATGAACAGTAACAGTGAACAGTGCGCGTGAACAGTACGATGAACAGTGTTGTGAACAGTGCACGATGAACAGTGCCTCGTGAATAGTAGCGCATGAACAGTGTCGATGAACAGTGATTTCTGGAAAAAAAAAATAAAACAGATTTCTATTTCATAATCCTGCTGGGCTGTCGAAATTTGTGGTTTTCGCTATCAAAACGACCTCGGATCCTTCTGATTTTTCGCCCGATCATTTTAAAATTGCGTCCCGAACAACATATCCGAAAATCAGCCCGATCCAACGGTTGGATCAAAAGTTATTGCTGTTTTACGACCACGCCTGCATTGAATAAAAAAAAAAAAAAGGTGACTGATGTGAATAGTGCTGCTGCAAAAAAAAAAAAAAAAAACAGAATTCTGAATTGCTTGTAAACCCTAGAAAAAAAAATTGATTATTGTGTATAGGGTTTCGTTGTTTTGAATTGGATTACAACAAAGTTGGAATGTTGAAGCGAAAACCCTAGGTTGTTTATTCTTCGTCGAATAGCGATTCAATTGCTGCGAATTTGGGCGCTATTATTGAAATTGAGGATTTAAGTTGAACCCTAGAAAATTCCGAATAATATTCAATCGTTTGAGTTTGTTGATCCTTGTTGCATCTTCATTCTAATTGGGATTCTTATTTTGTGTTCCATATAAATCTATTTTGCTTGGAAAATCTAGAAAGCCATAGGATATTTGATTTGCATTAATTAAGGATTTGATTGTTGCCTATCGTTTGGAAATCTGCTTGCATTATTCTAGCAATTCTAGAAATTCGTTTGGCTCATTAATATTGCAAGAATTTGGTTTCTTGAGTCCTTATAATCATTGTGAAGGCGTTCAATCTAGGTGTGCGATTGGTTGTTGGGGACTTGCGATATATTCATATTGTTCAACTTGTTTTAAAAGTTCCAAGGAGAAAAATTGTGAGGTTTTTTATTACTTGAGTGACAAACACGAGAGAAAAAAAATGTGTGATACATGTAAGGGAGTGCGTGAGAAAATTTTGTTTCTTTATTTGTACTAATCCTTATTTTGGCAGCGCAAGAATGTCTTATTTTAATTTTGAGCAAAGTTGGCGTGATGAGGAGTTTAAAAGGGATAGTGCGCAAGTAAAAAATCTAGAAATTAGACGGCGCATGCGATTAAGTGAAGCTCCTAATAGGGAAAGGATAAAACAAAATTTCAGTAGTACCACGAAAAAGGCTTCCTTGTTTGATGAAGAGGGTTGTTCTAAGTTTAACGAATTGTTTACCAAAACTTATGAGCAGTTTAAGAGGAGGGGAAGTTTTGTGCTAAACCAAATTGAGGAACAAGCCGTAGAAGGTGAATTGCTAGCTGAATGTGGTGACCCAAGCGTGCGAGCAAATATATTTCGAACTAGATGCCTCGTGCAAGAGAAGGTGTGTAGTTTGATAATTGATGGGGGAGTTTACTCAAACTTTGCTAGCACAACAATGATTGAGAAGTTGAAACTGCCTACTTTCAAGCACCCGTGTCCTTATAAGTTGCAATGGTTGAATGATAATGGAGTGATAAGAGTGAACGAACAAGTGCTTATTTCTCTTAGCATTGGGAAGTACAAGGATGAAGTTTTATGCGATGTGGTTCCAATGCAAGCCGGCCACATGATTTTGGGTCGACAATGGCAACTTGATAGGCAAGCCAATTACAATGGCGTTTCCAATAAATACTCTTTCAAGATGAATGAGAGAACCGTTACTCTTGTTCCATTGCCACCAAAGCAAGCTCATGAAGATCAAATGAAGTTACAAAAGGAGAGTGATAAAAAAAGAGAGAGTGAGCAAAAGCAAGAAAAGAGTAGTAAGGCTAGTGAGGAAAGGAAAGAGAGTAATGAGGCTGAGGAAAAAAAAGAGTGTGAAAGGAAAATAAAAGAGAATGAGGTAAAAGAGAGAGAACATAATGGAAGTAACGAAAGATGATGAATGGAAATGTATTTCGACAAAGCTTGTAATTGAAATGGGAATGGCATTTTCGAATATGAAGCATATATAATCGGGTTAGAAATCGCTCTGCAAAAGGGAGTTCGCAAAATTCAAGTGTTCGGAGATTCAGCCCTTATTATCCATCAGATACTAAATAAATAGAAGATAAGATGAAAAATTGATGCCTTTCTTGAATCAACTTGAAAAAGTATCAGAGAAGTTTGACTATCTAGAATTTTTCTATATTTTTCGAACCCAAAATAACTTTGCTAATGCACTAGCCACTCTAGCATCTATTGTAATACCCCGTTCATTCGCATTACCACAATTACCTTAATTCGTTCGTCAATTTCATCTCGGGTGGTGAATTCTTAATATATGGATAATTTCATTGTTCTAGCAATTCATTTTGGTTCTAACACTTCGTTTTGGTTGTAAGTGGTCATTTCGCAATTCGGATGGTCCAAATGCTATCAGGTTGTTAATCGTACGTTTTGGTTTTACGCGATTCATCGATTTTAGCCAACTTTAAGGTATCGTAACTTTTTCGTTCCTTGCCCGATTAAGATCCCGTTTGCACCTATGTTTAGTCGTTGATCCAACCTACAACTTTTATGTTTGGTCAAAACGGTGTGCAAAGTAAGCGAGGCACTAAAATATGTTCATTCGATAGTGCTTCGGCAGAGCGCTGTTTTCAATGAATTTTTGAGAAATATTCATCCATAATTTGAGGATACTTCTTCTTGAGAAGCTGTAAAGCTTTGAATTATCTTTCCGTGGATATAAAGATCACCTCAATCAGAGTTCCGAGCAAGCAATTATGACCAAAATATAAACAGTGTTCTAGATCCAAAATGCATGTGCCGGCAGTGGACTTCATGATCGATCATGGGGGAGACCATGATCGATCATGGTACAACAGTAAGTTGGTTTTGACCACTTTCACGCCATTTTAAGCCTCTTCTTCCTCCCCCATTTTTGAGCCACAACATTAGAGGGAGTTAGGGAGAGCCGAGAGCTAATTTCTAAGGAGTTTTGGAGTGGTTTTCATCCATATTTCATCCCATAAGCAAGCCTCCATCTTCATCTTCTTCATCTTCTCTTCCTTCATGGCTAGGGATCAAATCAAAGAATCGGGGATTTTGCAATTCAACGGCCCGTGGCTTGATTTCAGCCTTCCAGACTTAAGGATTAAACTTCATAGAGGTAAGAATCTAGTACTAAAACCTATTTTATAACTTATTATCACTTGATCATGATTTTTCTTTTTGTATATGTATAAACCTAACGTGTCAAAAGAGGGATTTCAATTATATGTTGAAATTGATGCTTTGTATAAACTGAATAGCCTATATATGGTTTAAATCACATGATTCAACAAGGAATTAAGGCTATTCACGTGATTTATTCAAAAACCCATTTGGAACCCACTTTATTGTTGAATAACCTTACTATAAGCTAAGTGTCTACTCTTAAAGGTTCAAGTGGAAGTTTTTATATTACGAAACACATGTTTATAAGTTATTAAAGTAGACAGAATGATTGATATGATATTTCTCCCATTAGCTACATATTGATGTTGTGTTTAATTAATGAAAAGTATTTACATGGCACAATTGTTTCTTATATGAGCCTGTCAGTGTTATTGAAATATACGTTAGCACTAGTCCATGATCAGTCCTAGGTTTGGTCTCTAACAATTGGGGCTGTAAGTTGGGACAGAACGCCCCTGGGTGAAAGACCCGAAATCGTGCACGAAAAATAATGGGAGGCCCTGCTGCCGCGTGGTTGAAAAGCCATGAAATGCAGACCAGGTTTGTACGCTTGGATAGTGGTGAGATTTACGAGATTACGGCTTGAGGTTCATGAGATGAATGTACGTTAATTATGCCATAGGATTACTTGGTATCGGTTATACATTGTCCACGGGTTTTAAAGGTACTTTAATGAAATGGAAACATGGTTTTTCCTTAATATATATATATATATATGTATAAGGGATTTATTTCATATCATCATACAAAAGGATTTCTTATGATTAAAATAAAAATGATTCCCAAGTATTGTTTTCACACAAAATCTATTATATGATTCCCACTGAGTCCGTTTAACTCACCCCAACCTTTTTCCATCCAGTCGCTTCTGCAGGTTCTTCTGGGAAAGGGAAAAGGGAGGACGTAACTCCATAGATTGCCTCAATACCAATGCCCGATCGTGGGTCCTTCACGATAGAATGACCATCACTCTTAAGGCTTTGTTAACGATATGTGTATTGTACTTATGCTAGAACTTACGTATATGTTGTGAAAGTTATACATTTTGTATTTAGGACCTCGTTGGAGGCTAGCTGTGTATTTACATTAATTTATTTGCTTTGTGGACGGAATTTACAGAATGGATCATGTCTTTGCTATTTAGAATGTAAATTTTCAAGTTTTCCACAGGAAACTAAGTCTTATTAACCCGCCGTCGCATATGGCATCGTGATTAACTGGGTTTCGGAGGATAGATTCTCTTAACGGGATTCAGGGCGTCACAAGTTTGTATCAGAGGCATAGGTTTCTTTTTCCTTCGCCGGAGAGTGGGGTAGATTACGTAATTCTATTTCGCACCGTTCTAGTCATCTTATCGTATCGATAATTGAAGAAAGCTCGAGGAATCAATTTTGGTATCTAGTGTACCAGTAGAAGGACTCTTGGGTTTATTATAATCAACCACAGCGCAATGGATGACTATATTATAAATCATTAGTCGGCTACCGCTAACTAGAACTGAAATACAATGATTAATTGAGTTTCACTCAAAATGTCCATCCTTTCCACTTAGAAAATTTTCTTCTTATCTTCCAACTCGTGTTATCTTATCATGCCTGTCGTATTAAACTCATCGAAGTTTGAATACTGGATATGGTACCATAAAGCAGTGTCGCTCCCAGTCGTACTAAGGGTTCCAAGAAAATCTTCAATTGATATCAATGAGGTGGCAAGCTTTTAGCATGATCCTTATGAAATGCGATAAACTTTATTATCTCTAGAAGTCTAAACATTCAAAACCACCCAGTCTGAAGGGTTAGCTGAGTCTAAGGTTATTAGAGGGTGGCATTATCATATCGGTTCCCAACTTAAGATTATGAATACTCTTGAGTACAGGTGGGTTGGTTTTGCTCTTCTAGAACTCAAGGGTCATATACTACACTAGTGGAGGTTCATTGGTGGGCCTTAAGGTAAATCACTAGGAAGACTGAGTTTAATAGAATCTTCTGCGATGGATACGTGTCCAATGCTTACGGTAGAGGAAAGATATATGAGTTTTATAACTTGATTAAGAGTAGAAGGATGGTCAAGGATTATTGCCTCAAGTTGAAGGAGTTGAGTGTGTATGTGGATAAAAATTTTGATCAGTAAGAATAAGAGAGATTTACTTTATGATCTTTGAGTTCAAAATCATTGTATTATGGCTTTCATTGACTTTTCCTCTTATCAAGCCTGCGTCGAAATGGACCTTAAGCTTGGTGGACAATAGAGCAGGCCATCCATTCTATGGGGCTAGCAGGCAAGAGGGATTAAAATGACAGTGGAAATACGAGAAAGAAGAATAAAAAATCCCGTCCAAGTCTAGAATTTTCTAGAGGAAATAATGCTTGCAGTGGTGGTAACAGTGGGCCGCGTTTTGGGTGTTTTATTCATGAGAATCATGACTATTATCGTAAAGATTATTCCGAACTGTGATCGAGGAGAAGGGTCGAACTAGATTAGTGAATGTTGGGAGAGATGGAAACAATAAGAGAGATAAACTACATAGGCCTAGATGTTATTCTCTTTAATCGTCGTGCTAGGAGCAGACTCCCAATAGGAGCTATTATCAAGGGAATTCCCAATCCTAGCAGTAACAACTAAACCATCGCCTAAATTAGCCTCAGAGTTAGAGGAGCCAAGCTAGCCGAGTTTTCAACTAAATTCCTATAGTGAACTAAGAGTACTTTGTAATAGAAGGTAGTCTTATCCTCTCCATGTTGTGTTAAGGTTTTGTTGGATACGAGAGTATCTTATTCTTTCATATCGGTTGTTTATGCTGTAAACTTGGGTTTGAAGCCGAAGAAGATAGAATCTCCCACTAGTGTTGAAATGCCAATAGGTAATGGAGGATACTTGAGTAGTTATTGCATTCGTTAGTATCTCCATTCTTTGCAATTGTCACAAAAGAAGATAATTTCATCATTTTGGCGATAAGTCCCTATGACTTAAACCTAGATATGGATTGGCTAGTTAAGTACTAAGTTATGGTAGATTGTTATCCTCGGGGAGTCGTTGTCACTCATCATTGCGGTCAGAAAGTTATTTTTGGGTTAAGTACTATCTATACCCGCAATCTATGCCACCTAGAAGAATGAAGAGATTACATAGTGTTGGTCGGATAATGACCCTAGAGGGGGGTGAATAGGGTTTAAAAAAAAAACTTTAATGCGGAATTCAAAACTTTTTCAAAATATTTAAGTAAAACAATTTAGCTAAATAAGTTTATCAAGGAAAACAATCAATCAAACAATCAATCCTAAGAATAAGCAACAATATAAGCAACTTCAATCAATGAATATAACAAATAAATAAAGAGATTGAGTAAGAAAGATTGAACCAGTTTGAAGTCTAAGGCTTTTTGCCCACACGGTTTTGGTTTACCAAACCTATAGTCCGTGCTCGGTTAGTTTTCCGAGAATTTTCACTATTCAATCTTCTTCGGGCGAAGATCAAACCTCAATACAAATGTTGCTATACACACAACACTCACAATGTAGCTATACCCACTACACTTCTCACAAAATATACTCTCTTGCTCTACAAAGAGACAAACTCTCTTTTAAAATGAAAAATGAATTATTTGTGGTGATACACACCAATACAATAACTCTCAAATGTATTTGAAGATTACAAATGAAGATTCTAGAGTTATCAAAATTGATCAAAAATATATAGCTCAAAAGATGAAAGGTTGATCAAAATGTGTTCTTAAATCTTTGTATATTTGAATATATGAATAATAGAGTATTAGAATGATTCAAAGTGTGTTAAAACATGTATAGGACCTCATATATATAGCTTGCAAAATCATATGGCCGTTGGGATGATTAAGAAAGGTTTTGGGTCAAAGGTATACATTTTCAAACTTTCCAACAGCTAGTTTTGACAAAATATTTTTTTTGATAATTTCTCCCAATTTGACCGTTGGATCATGCTCAAATTTTAGTCAAAAGTGATAAGAGATGTTGTCTAACTACTGTAAAAATTTTAAAATGATCGGAGTTCGGAAAGCCTCCATCTTACCGTTAGATCGAAACTATGCGAACATTGAGTGAATTTTAAATGTAAAATAAAAATATTTTTGTAATTTAACAATTTATTTCCAAATACAATTATAATGATTTGTGAATCTCAAATATATGTTTCTAAGAAACCTATTTTTATTAGAACTTAAAATATAATCATTTAAAATTAATATGAATTTATTTTGAAACTCGGTCTTTGTAAAATGATGTTTTTCAAATAAATTCAATTTCAAGCTTTTTTGAATCAATCTTTAAAAGATGCATGAATACCTTTGAGCTATAGGGATTTAATCAATAAAGTAACTTTACATAAATCTTAAGCACTCACTAAATTACTGAATTAACAAGTCTTCGAATGCTTTGATTTGTTTCTTCGGATTGATCTTCATTTAAAACTTTTTTCTTAAAGCTTTTCATATAGTTTTTTGATCATTTGTACTTCGTGATTTGCATTGAGAGATTTGATCTTCCTTGTCTTGTCCAATGATCGAATAGTAAAATAGTGATCCTTGTCGTGTTTTTCTTGAATTTTCCAAGTAAATGAACTATATACTTATATCTAGAAACATGTTAAATTACACATGATTGATTTATTGTTATTATCAAAATAAGATTAAAACCTTAGGTCAACACATAGGATGGTTAATAAGCATTGTAAGTACTGAAACCTCACCACTGACTCCTTATGCTACCCCTATTATCAGAAAATTCATGGACTTATTTTGTGATGGCTTACTCGGATTGCCCCGTATCGGGAAAAGAAATTTAATATTGATTGGGTGCCAGGAGCCATACATATTCCTATTTTACCCTACCTTTTGGCTTCAACAGAACTTAGCGAGTTTAAATTCAATTAAATGATTTTCTATAAAAAAGGGTTGGTGCTTTATAGGTCTACTTCTCTTTATTTCTTTTGATTTCTCACTATTGGCTACTTGAATGCTAGATTCTCTCTTGCTGAGGTTAATTCTTGGTTGTTGTTCAGTTGTTAAGATAGGTAAATGCTTCTTCTATATATATGACTGAGAGGAAAACGTGTTGAAGAGCTTCCAAATCATGTCTGGAGCCATCCCCTGTTTCCACCAACTTTGACCTTGATTCTCCATGAATTATGGTGTAGTAAATGCAGTTGGTGTGCATTTGATGAAGTCGAGGGAGCCTCTACGGCATTTGGTGGAGTTGGTAGCAGTCGCCCATGCCGTCCGCGCCTGTTCTGACACGGTGCTTGACCAGGGTGCTCCAGAGTTCATTGGGAGAGCCCTGGCATCCGAGCTCTGTAGTTTAGAGTACGAAAATAAATCTTTAGGTTGGACGCCCATACTTAGGCCTCTAGGTGGCCTCCAAGTGGAGCTTTCGAGCTCCTTTCTTCAGATTGCTTAGGTCACCAGCACGGATGGCCACGTATCCTCTCATGGTTGGTGGAGTAAATTAAGTTACCAATTAGCAGCATCAATTATATAAATAAATTGTTTGAGGTTACCCAATAAAGTGAATTGATTTAATAGGTATATGCCCAAAGGCTTTTGTTCTTCTCTTCTTTTCCCCCAAACACCTATTTGTCTTTCTGGCATTTTCATCTTATCATTATTAATTTGGAATGACCATTTATCCTGAAAAATTGTTAGAGTATCTCCAATTGTATAATCAAAATAACAATTATAATCAATTTTAACAATGTTGGCTAAAAATATTACCCTAATGGTATAATCAAATGTTAGCAACCTTTTAATCAATAACCAAATCTACTCTTTTTATAATCAAAGTTAACAATCTTCTTCAATAAATAAAATGAGAGGCCCACCAATTCCATTGGAAAAAAGAGAATCTTTTCAAATTTAAATCATATTTCCCTCCTTTTTTAAAACAAAATTCAAATTGATTAATTTGTGGCAAATTAATATAATGAACTCCACAAATTTGGTTATTGAGAAAAAATAGCAATTAGAGATGGTTACATTGTTAACTTTAACAACTTACTAAATAAATAATCAAAAGTCATTTTGATTATTCAATTTTAGTTATTCTATTAGAGATGTTCTTATATTACACGCCAAGTATCAGTTGAAATGCAAAAAGAACAAATCATGTTTTGTTCAGATTCCAATGTTGTACCTAATTGGGTTTCTATTAATAATTTTTATATTATTGTTTTTTCATGCCGTTTTATTAATAAGAATAAAATTTGGGTTACTAACTTCATCTGAACTTTGTACTCGGCTCATGAAAGTGACATTTTCAAGCTTGATTGCTATTACAATTTGTTTGTAATTGTTGTGAATTATAAGCATTTACGAAAAAGAGAACATTTCGAAAATATATCACTGGGTAATATCTTTTTTTGGGACAAAGGCTTACGTGTTTTGTTTATGGCTAGACAAAATAATGCATGCATGGAAGAAAATTCCTTACCAACGGCAAATACTTTTCCTTCATCAAAAAGTTTTGATCTTTTAGTTTTAGCTTCTAATTTTAATTTTTTTGTTAACCCTTTAGCTACATTAACGTGCATGATAAAAGAGTAAAATATGATAATTTTATCCTATTTCATATTTGTCGAAATTGGATATCTCAATGAATTATTTATTCTACTAAAAATTATTATCCCAAGGAGAGAATGATTAACAAATTTCACATAAGATGTGTGAATGTTTTATCCTATCTTAATGGAATTAAATAATTATATCTAACTCTCTAATCTGACGCATCAAACACACCCTTTGTCTTCTCTATAAGCCATGTGATTTTGTTCCTTTCATTTTCTTAATAAAACATAAATTGGGGGCAAAATAGATGTGTAGCTGAGCCAAATTGGACTAGCGGTCAAGCCAGATTGGACTAGCGATCAGCATATCTTTCTAGCCGCATGTCTATATTAATTTGATATGCAGATCTTCTAGCAATGATTAATAAGCACACCTACCTTCTGTCTTTAAGTGAATGCCGAGTTAGCTTCATATGATGAAATATATATTTTCCTATGTATATAGCTAATTCTATTTTTTTTCTATTTGAAACCAATTTTGTGGATCGCCAATTATTGGCAAACCTATCAATTGGTCGGTTCTTGTGGATTTCATGTTGGGTTTTGATGAATTTGTGTAAATTTTGACACCATTCGAACATGACCCGATAAACTATTGGGTGAGTTTTCATATTCGTATATGACTCGAGTTGTTATCGTGTGACACAATATATCCTTATAGTACAAGGAGATACTTTTATTTTATTTTTTTAAAAAAATTATTCTATAATTTTTTCACTAAAATAAGATGAGTGAATAAATAAAATTACTAAAATTTAGAGATAAACATTTGTAGATACTAAAATATATACAAATCATTTCTTAATTTAATAAACATTAAATTTATTAAAAAAAAAAAAGTAAAATTTAGCCCCCGTTTGGTATATCTTTATTTTATTTTATTTTCTCAAATTTTAAAAACTCATCTCAAAATCAACTCAACTTTTACACTTCAAAAAAAAAAAAAACTTAACTTTACTTTCTTTCTCTAAAAAAACTTTTAAAACACCATAACTTTAAATTTAAAAATCAAAATTAAATAAAAAATATATATTTAAAACATAATCATTGAGATCTATAAAATAAGATCCATTTTGACTATTTTTTTAAAAAAATTTATGAGATTCTTAATTGATTGAAAAAAACTAAAAAAAAAACCTAAATCCACTTTTTAACATATTTTTAAATTCTACCAAACATCATATTTTAAAAAATAGAAAACTAGGATTACACCCTTATTTTGAAACATATTAGGGGTGAGGACTACACAAGATGTGTTATTAGGATTGCACCCCTTGTTTTGAATTCTTTCTTAAAATAGGGTTAATTTATTAAATGTCGAGCTGTATGTGAAAATTAGAATGTCTAATTTGCCCATGATACCTTTTATATAAATTTTTTGATGATTGAGAGATTATAGGATTTATTTTTATATTAATGATTTTGCTTTTATGGTAATAAACCAATATTAATTTGCATATGACTTTTTAGATAATTATACAATTAAGAAAAATTATATATGCACGTATATTTAACTTATTATACGTATATTAGGGATACTAATATTATCTTATATATGACATTTTAGATAAGTACATGCTAAAAAAACGAAATATATACTTATATAGTTTTTGAATGTATACAAATTACTGTTGCAATTAATATATATGGTTCAATATACAATAAATATTTAATATGTTGCAAAGTATTTAATAGCCGTGTACGGTATGTGCATAAATGTTTAAAAACAGTATATGATGTGTAACATACCTTTTAAATGCAATATATTAAATGTGTATATATATATGTACACAATTATTAATTGATTAATATATAATGATTCGTTGGTTGCAATTATGGGATTTTAATGTGTGTTTTAATTGATAACTTCTAAGTTTCTAAATAAATGGAGCTATGTTCACATTTTGTGTGGACGAAATTTCTGAATTATTCATTCTTGTGATTTCATTTTGTAACAATTTTTATATTCATACTTGTTTTACATTTTGAATTTGATATATTTATCTATAATTATATTACATATATATATATATATATATATATCTGTGTGTGTGTGTGTGTGTTATATACATTTTCATATTTCTTTGATTTGATTTGATTTTTCAATTATATATCTGTTGCATAATTATATTTCATTTTCTAAATATACAATAACTGTTGTATAATATGCATACATGATTTTATATTATTTGACCATTTTTACAAAAAGAAATATATGTTTTTATCTGCAAGTTTGCAAATATGAGTATATATTATATCTATTTTTATACACCAGATATAATTTTTATATCCATACCTGTTTTACATTTTAAATTTGATATATTTGTCTATAATTATATATATATATATGTTGTACATATTTACATATTTCTTTGATTTATGAATTATATATATATTGCATAATTATATTTCACTTTTCAAAAATATAATAACTATTGTATAATATGCATACATGTTTTATATTATTTGACAATTTTTACAAAATATATATATGTTTTTTCCTGAAAGTTTGCAAATATGAGCTTATATTATATCTGTTTTTATACAACATATATAATTTTTATATCCATACTTGTTTTATATTTTTAATTTGATATATTTATCTATATATATGTACGTGTGTGTGTGTTGTATACATTTCATATTTGTTTGATTTTTCAATTATATCTGTTGCATAATTATATTTTATTTTTAAAATATATATTAACTGTTGTATAATACGCATACATGTTTTTATATTATTTGACCATTTTTATAAAATATATATGTTTTATCCGGAGGTTGGTAAATATGTTTTAAGTATATCCATACATGTTTTACATTTTTAATTTGATTTCTTTGATTTTTTAATTATATATCTGTTGTAAAAAAAATATCCATTTTCATATTTGTTTGATTTGATTTGTCAATTATATATTTTTTGCATAATTATATTTTATTTTTAAAATATATAATAACTATTGTATAATATGCATACATGTTTTTACATTATTTGACCATTTTTACAAAATATATATGTTTTATCTGAAAGTTGTTAAATATGTTGTAAGTATATCCATACATGTTTAAAATTTTTAATTTCATATATATATATATATTTATCTGTTGTATACATTTTCATATTTCTTTGATTTTTCAATTATATATCTATTGTATAATTATATACATTTTCATATTTGTTTGATTTGATTTGTCAATTATATCTTTGTTGCATAATTATATTTTATTTTTAAAATATATAATAACTGTTGTATAATACGCATACATGTTTTTATATTATTTGACCATTTTTACAAAATATATATGTTTTATCTAAAAGTTGGTAAATATGTTGTAAGCATATCCATACCTATTTTACGTTTTTAATTCGATATATATATATATATTTGTTGTATACATTTTCATATTTCTTTGATTTTTCAATTATATGTCTATTGCATAATTATATACATTTTCATATTTGTTTGATTTGATTTTTCAATTATATATCTGTTGCATAATTATATTTTATTTTTAAAATATATAATAACTGTAGTATAATATGCATATATGTTTTTATATTATTTGACTATTTTTACAAAATATATATGTTTTATCTAAAAGTTGGTAAATATGTTGTAAGTATATCCATACATGTTTTACATTTTTTATTTGATATATATATATATATACATTTATCTATTGTATGCATTTTCATATTTCTTTGATTTTTCAATTATATATCTGTTACATAATTATATTTTATTTTTAAAGTATATAATAACTAATATATAATTCGCATACATGTTTTTATATTATTTGACCATTTTTACAAAATATATATGTTTTATCTGAAAGTTGGTAAATATGTTGAAAGTATATCCATAGCTGTTTTACATTTTTAATTTGATATATATATATTTATCTGTTGTATACATTTTCATATTTCTTTGATTTTTCAATTATATATCTGTTGCATAATTACATACATTTTCATATTTGTTTGATTTGATTTTTCAATTGTATATCTGTTGCATAATTATATTTTATTTTCTAAATATATAATAACTTTTGTATAATATGCATACATGTTTTTATATTATTTGACCATTTTTACCAAAAATATATATGTTTATATCTACAAGTTTGCAAATATGAGTATATATTATATCTGTTTTTATACACCAGATATAATTTTTATATCCATACATGTTTTACATTTTTCATTTGATATATTTATCTATAATTATATATATATATATATATATGTTGTATACATTTACATATTTCTTTGATTTGTCAATTATATATTTGTTGCATAATTATATTTAATTTTTCATATATATAATAACTGTTGTATAATATGCATATATGTTTTTATATTATTTGACAATTTTAACAAAATATATATATTTTTATCTGAAAGTTTGTAAATATGAAAATATGAGTATATATTATATCTATTTTTATACAACAGATACAATTTTTATATCCATACTTGTATTACATTTTTAATTTGATATATTTATCTATATGTGTGTGTTGTATACATTTTCATATTTGTTTGATTTTTCAATTATATATGTTGCATAATTATATTTCATTTTTCAAAGATATAATAACTGTTGTATAATACGCATACATGTTTTTATATTATTGGACCATTTCTACAAAATATATATGTTTTATCTAAAAGTTTGCAAATATGTTGTAAGTATATCCATACATGTTTTACATTTTTAATTTGATATATTTATCTAGATATGTATATATATATGTTGTATACATTTTCATATTTCTTTGATTTTTCAATTACATATATGTTGCAGAATTATATTTCATTTTCCAAATATACAATAACTATTGTATGATATGCATACATGTTTTTATATAATTTGACAATTTTTACAAAATATATATGTTTTGTCTGAAAGTTTGCAAATACGCTGTAAGTATATATTATATCTATTTTTATACAACAGATATATATATTTCATTTTGCAATTATATATCTGTTTTACATTTTCAATTTTATGCTTGTATATATATATATATATATATATTTATATACTCAACCATATTATTATATGTTTAATGTAAATATCTAAATTACGTAAATATATAATTATTTAAATCATGTAACTACTGCCATGATAAATATATTATCTATTTCAAGTATTATTAATTTAAAATTATCTACTACAAATATATTATTAATTAATTAATTTGAGTAGATAATATATATGTATGTGTGTGTGCGCGCATGCGCATAAATATGTTTGAGTAATAATTAATTTTAAAAATATCAGTTATCAAATAGAATATAAATTTTCTAGTTTGAGAAATAATTAGAATACATGTTAACATGTATATACATATATGCAATAAATATATATAGGGCTAAAATTCCTAGTTTTCTAATCTATATTATTAGATAATGAATAATTTATATCTTTCCGAAATTGTTTAGCTATTTAATATATACATTATAGTTATATATATGTTCTTTCTCTTCACAATTTATTTATTATTTTTTCTTACTTTTTGCAGATCAAAAGTCACAGATGTCCAACAAGTGCGAAAATCAATTGGACGATGTAAAGTACAACTTTGTGAATTTCTAATTGATCGACAAAACAAGAGCTCAACTTTTAGTTTTTTGTTTCAATATTCATTATATATATATGCTCTATTATAATTGTTAGACAAAATCTATGATACTCTTATTGTTTGAACAAGTTTGGTGGAAAGATTATATTTTTGTGGATTTTTTTTATAAAGTTATTGTAAGCAATGTTTAATGTTTAAAAATCCTCAAAATCAATTATAAAAGCACACTCGTTTTAGCTTTTATATATAATATATATATATATATATATATATATATTAGTTTTTACTAACATAAATAAATTGAATAAATATATATTTAAGACGCCCGTGCATTGTAAGGGTTAAAAAATAGTTTGATATTAATTTTAATATAAATATAAATATATTTAATAATGTTAATAAAAAACTAATTATTAACAAAAATATTTTCTATCAAATAACTTTCGAGATAAATATTGCATATAATAGTTATTGTTTAAAATTATATGTAATTCTTTAACAATACGATTTTTTTTACTATACATAACATGTGTTATTTGTGTCTAAATTATAAAATTCGCCATAATATAAATCTAGTTTCTCTTTTATAATTTTCAATTTTACCATTTCTTATGTTTTCTTGTACGTTTGTAAATATTGATTTGATTAAACTAGTGGCAATTGGGCATAGGGGCTCATTCTAATAATAATAAAATTATAAAGGACACTTACAAATTACTCATGTAAATTAAGGGTATTGTACAAAAAAGACACAAATACCCCTTCCTTATAACATGTCACGTTTAATCAGAATTGGTGCAAAATCTGTTTTAGCACCAATGCGAAACAGAGAACAACAGAATTCATGGTGCTAAAACAGATTTAGCACATATCCAATGCTTTACATCAAGGTGGTTTTAGTACCAATTATGTTAAATCTATTTTAGCACCAATTAGATTTAGCACCAATACGAAATAGAGAATAACAAAATTCATGGTGCTAAAACATATTCAGCACCCATCCAATGCTACACATTAAGGTAGTAAAACAGATTTAACACCAATTCTCCATAATATAATAACTATTTATATGGTGCTAAAACAGATTTAGTACCAATTTTCTTAATAATAGTTAACAGTTGAAGCATACGTATACATATTTCATGAATTCGATCATTTTGGGGAATTAATTGCTACTAATTGATGAGATCATCATCCACTCAATTTATATATATACATGGATCAATGTATTGCAGAAGCCGTCGAGATTGTGCCTTACGTGGATTCTGATTTGAAAAAGACCGTTGTTATGGTGCTTCAAAAGGCTAAGGAGATTTTCATTTATAGATTGGTAATTTTATTTTCAATTAGATTAGAAAAATATAGTAATTAGATTTAACAGATAGAAATAAAAAGGGAGTTAAAATCGGTATAATACAATTGCTCAGGGGCTGAGAGAGAGAGACGGGAGTGAGTGAGCGAGAGAGATGCACTGTTTAGGGTATTGTTGTCCATCAACATTTATCATTTTCCTTAAAATAAATTAATATTGTGAAAAGTGTCCTTATTGTAAAACCAAATTATGAAATTAGTACTATTTCCCTTTATTAAACATGAGTCCGTCCTTAGAGTCATAAAATAGTACGGAGCGAGACCCTATAACTCGTTATCTCATTAAACTATTGTGACATTTAAATTCTGAATTTTGTAAAAATATTTTTATTTTTTCAAAAAAAATAGTATGAAATATTTGTTATTTTTAATCTCGTGACAATAAATTCTCATTAGTTGTCAAGGGCAAATCCCTTCACTAAAATTTTTCGCGTTTCCCTTTTACATCATTCTAGCTCTCACGAAAAACCTAGATCCCCCTTGCAATTAAAGAAGTGTAGTATTAAATTGTTAAAAAAAATGATATCTGAATATATCATATTGTATTATTATATTTTTTATTGCCGCGGCAATTCACAGTATTACAAAAAGGTATTATTGAGTTCTTTTGCTAGTAATATTTTAGATGGTTTATTATAATTTTGAACCTTATACCATAATAAATCTTTCATGTATATTTTCACATAAGTCTTTTATGTATAGTTATTAAGTCAATTATATCTCTCGTCAATTGTTAACCTTCTAACAAATAAACTAGGTATATTATACGATAATAATGGGCATTTTTGATTAGTGGCACAACATACTTCACTCAAGCATTTCATCTAGAGTTATTGAGTTAGTAAATATTTTTGTAATCATACAGTAGTACTAAGTTAATATTTATGATTACGGTCTGATATATTTCATAAAAGTGTTCGTTATAGATGTATTAAGTTAATTGTAACATACTTTAATAGACTAGTAAATTAATATTTGATAAATTGTATATATATATACACGTATATGCTATAAAAATTAATCTATAGTATGTTTACAAATCATATGTTTTATAAACTACATGCTAGCACCACAAACACTAAATATATCATATAGTTGAACTACAAACTAAATATTTATCTATGCTACAAGTAAGGCAAATCAATTTGGTACAGTTAATATGTGTTTATAAACAAATTTTGAATGTTAATCTTATATTAATATGATTTATTTATTTTTAACTATATATTAAAATTCAAACATTTAATTTAATCTTATTTTGTTGATTTCTTAAAAATAACTATATTTTGAAATTGTATATGTATATATTTTTGCAGTATTTAAAGTTTTCTAAACAAGTTAATTGTCATATCCATTCAATATTTTTATATGTAAAATTGTATCTATATTTGGAAAACATTGTATATGAATACATCGTATTTATATTTTGAAAACTTTTTGTATCTGTATATATTTTTTACAAGTGAGTATAAGATATTTGTATCTGTATAGTATGGTATATAATTTGTATAGTAATTATATAAATAAATTATTCATTTTATCTGTTCGACATGCAACAAAAAAGTTACACAAGCCTTATTAATATATAGTATACATTTTAATAAAAATATGTATATGTATATATTTTTAAATAAAATATATAATCTATTTGTATCTGTAACTTTTTTGTATCTATATATATTTTTTACAATTGAGTATAAGATATTTGTATATGTATAGTATGGTCTATAATTTATATAGTAATTATATAAACAAATTATTCGTTGCATCTACTCGACATGCAACAAAAAAGTTAGACAAGCCTTATTAATATATATAATATGTATTTTAATAAAGAAATATATTTTCAAATAAAATATATAAACTATTTGTATTTGTATGTATTATTTACAGAAGATATATAAACTATTGAGTAAACAGTCCATTTGACCACTAAACTTTCGGTTTTGTACCACTTTACCCACTCAATTTTAAAATGAATTATTTTAACCATCAAACTTTCCGGCGAAAACTATATTGCCCATTCCGTCCAAATGAGGTATTAAAAGTGACGGAATTAAGCCATGTGCCTAGCACATGAACTCATTTAAGGGCAAAATGGTCATTTTACACCAAATATATACCATCTTCACCATCCCGCCGAAATCTCTCACTATTGAGATCTCCACACAAGTTTAAAGTCTTCATGCCGAGGTTTAAAAACTCTAAATTAGACAAAACAGATGGATGATTTGGTGTGTGTGTGTTTATATATAGTGAAAATTAATAAATGAGTATGGAGATAGATGATGTGGTGGAAAAAGGATGGTCTACGCCCAAATGCAAAGGTGCTCAAATTCCGGCACCATCTGTGTCTCCCCCGCTGCCAAAGAAAAAGCCTTATTCTCATATAGGAGGAGGAAAGAGGAAGCCACCTGACAATCTCCCACAAAAATCCTTTTTCAGTTCCCAATTCGAACCCCTTCGGGAATCCAAATTCAATCATTCCCGATTTCAAGTACCCCAATCAGGAAGTATGTTAACCCTAGATCCCTAATCTCAATGCTCATGGAACCTCCTCAATCATCACCATCAATGAATTCCAATCATCACCATGCCATTGTCCTCGTATTCTCCTTTCTCGAATGGATTACTTGACTTGGAGCACCGGGTTGCAATTTCCTTTAATTCTCAATATGTAATGGTAACCGAATTTTGTCTACAATTTCTCTTAATTCTTAGTATGTAGTGATATATGGTTATAGCATTCAATGTGATTTTGTTATTTTTCTGTTTTTGAACTGTATATCAAGTCACGAGGTTTTTTTTTGTGTTTTTGTGCCCATTCCGTCCAAAATCCAAATGGTCATCTTGTGAAGAAGAAGCTTGTTGGCAAATGACCATTTTGCCCTTAAATGAGGTCATGTGCTAGGCACATGGCTTAAATCTGTCACTTTTAACACCTCATTTAGACGGAATGGGCAATATGGTACTCGTTAGAAAGTTTGATGGTTAAAGTGGTTCGTTTTAAAGTTGAGTGGGTAAAGTGGTACAAAACCGAAAGTTTAGTGATCAAATGGGCTGTTTACTCTAAACTATTTGTACATGTACATATTATTACCGTAATTGTATAAACAAACTAATAGTTAAAGCTGATCAATTTTTGTATAATCAAAATGTATCTGTCCAATTTGTAATAGAAAAAAGTTACACAAAACCTTGTTAATATACAGTGTATATTTACAGAAAAATCGGGTATCTGTATATATTTTTAGTAAATATATATTCATTAGCACTAAATAGCTTAAATCATAGGAGCTAAATCCTTGTTTTCTAATATTTTTGTCATCAATTACATAAACAACTTATTTGTTGTATCTTTTCAATTTTTATATACAATTTGTAGATGTATACATTTACATATCATAGTTTGGCATATAGGTTCAAATATTTTGTAAACATCAATTAAAAAATTAATTTATAATATATGTATATTAAAATTAGGATTATATCACAATTTTTATGGATAACAAACGGATATTCTGTGTATGTTTTTAAAAATATCTATATATCTTTTTATACAATTTACAATTGATAGTTGTTTCGCAAGAGTTTAAATGTTTTTGAGAAATCATTAACTGATAATTTGCATTCATTGTTGATGGGGAAATAAAGACCCATTCTAGCTTTTTTCTTATTAGACCGTGTTGAATGCTTATATGTTCTAATTATTTATTAATAATGTAACACGTAGGTTAATTAAATGTCACCATTAATGTGCATTGAAAGGTCGTACCATTTACCATTTTCAGTTATACCATATTAGTTTAAAAGATTTGTCCAACCACCTAGCATGAATTGTGGGTACAATTTAGTTATATTAGTATCTAGGTAATAATTAGCATGAATCATGGGTATAATACATATCAAAATTCAAATTTTGGTAAATAGTTATATCCCATTTTATTCTATACAGGTAAAAAAAACCTTTGATGGTATTCCATTTAATATATGACAACAAATCAATGCACCTTTTTCTTAATGATAAAAGGCATATTAACAAAACTTAACTTCACCACCTATAAGCTACTAATTACAATGTATTTCTTTATTTTAATACCCTTTTCCCAAACAAATTAAAATAGATTTCAAAAATTTGAATATCACTCCATATGTATTTTCCAGTTCCCATATATTACTGCCAAAACATGTATATTTATTACTATGAATAACACATCCTAAAATACAAAAAAAAAATTAAAACTTGTTAGCACATACGCAATAATAACTTATTACTGTTTTATTCAACTTTTTTTTCTTAAAAAAAACTAATATAAAAAAAATCCTTCTTTACTTTTCCATTGAATCACATATTAATATTAAATTAAGGAACTTTTATAAAATGAATAAGCCATATATAACATTACCATAACAAGCAAATGATATTAATCAGTAAAATTAAAAAACTGCACGACATATGCAGTTAAAAAAAAACTAAACATACCAAATATAGTAAATAATCATAGTGTTTTTTTTTTACAAAAAGTTACTATAACACAAAATCAAAACCAAAGCGGCAATCTTTTTTTCGAAAATGAAAAACCTAATTACATACTTCAAACTATACCACCAATCTTCAGGATATGAATTTTCGAAGGAGGAGCTGTGCGCGTAAAGATCATCGTCGCCCGGTTTCGATTGATCTTCATTATAATCGATATCTTCGTCACCACCAGAATGTATCTGAGTTGTTTAGTTCTTCATTTTTTTTTCTCTCTAGATAAATCATGTCATCCACATAAGACAGTTCCTTGTAATCCACCCCATTGCCATGTTTAGTGTCCTGTCATCTACATCTTCTCCCATTTCATCACTTTCATCTCCATTCTCGTCTGTATTCTCAAATTTATCATCATCGTTATCCTCTAAGTCAGCATCCATGTTTACATCATGCATCGCTTGTCTAATTGTGTATTCATCATTCTTAACCTTGGTAGGGATGTTTGTTTATTCATCTATTAGCGATTATTTGGTTCTAGAATGAAGGCAAAGAGTTTAATCTCTTATGAGATCTACCATTATTATGAGACATAATTGTTCTTACAGATTTATTTCATTCTTTGGATATGATTATTAACAGTATTAAACCCATTTAAATCAGTTGATGATTATCCAATGGTCGTGACGGTTAGTCTTCCGACGTGACGAGTCAAAAATGAAGGGTTGCAATAACTGTTTGGTTATTTCAAAACAGTTAATCTTCATTCATTGAAAGTTGGCATGGTTCAAGGTACTATTACACATTTCTAATGTCTATTATTATAATTAATATTTTATTATTGTTCTTTTTATTGTTTTTAGGATTTAAAAAAAAAGAAGTTTCAAACAGTAATATTGATTCCTTTTTCTAACGTATATATGACAAACCAAACATATACAAATACCAAACACAACAACTGTTTGAATTATAATATACGAAATATCTTTGATTATAAAATATATCGAATCATATTACAGCGAAATAGCAGATTCAATAAAATATTTATTGTACTTTTGATAATTTTTAAATCAATTAACTTATAATTTCTCTTTACAATGAAAAATATTTATAACATCACTATTTTAGTTGTTTTTCAAACGTATATATAACGATCACATGTATTAGTTTGTTTCTTTATAACAATTATATATGGTTGTGATAAATTTTTTATGTATATGTTTTAAACAGATATAAATGTAAACTTCTATTGCTTAATAACTATATCTGATTTAAAGATTTTATTGAGTATATATATGTATATATATACGGTAGGATTAGTATAAATCTATTAATATTTTAACAGCTAGTTTTATTGAACAATATATCTTAATTATATATACATTAATTGCAATTTTAAATGGTAAGTAATCTTTGAAAAACATCCATCTATAAAAAGATCAATCAATGGTAGTTTCCTTGTTTAAGACATATGGGTAATTCTGTCTTTCGAACAGCTCAATAATTAGGGGGATTAGGAGAATTAAGGAAAGGAGGACTAGATACTATTATCTATATCTTCCTTGTCCTTACAACTAATTAGTTTAAAAAGGAGGGGTGTAATACTAATTGCCCCTTTAAAAAATTAACTCAAAACATCCACCAAACAAGCCCTTAGTGAATTTAACAGATTACTCGAATTCGTTAAAGATAAACACGTAACCAATTTATTATCATTTTGAGATAAACAGTTGAATTCGATAATAACCTAAATTCATTAATAATCTACCCATTAACTTATAAATTTATATTGATTCGTATCGTGTTATTCTAATAGATGAAATTGCATGAACTATTTCATCACACTAGAAATAATAAAATTATTGTACGACATTGTTTAAGTGACAGAGGATTAAAAACAAAAAAAAAGATTAAAAAAAATTAAAAGGGTTTAAAAAAAGTTTAATTAAAAGAGTATCCCAATCAAACAAAACTATTCCCTGTTAAAATACTCTCTCAGCACACCAAACCCTCTAAAGCCGGCTTGCTCTCTTCCGGCGTCGGCTCTCAAGCTATGCACCTATTGAAACCCTAGATTTCTCCCATTCTTTTTTATCATTTTATTAATCAAAACCCTCGATTTTTGTAGTATTAAGCATCAATTCGGGAAGCACATAGTCCACATTCTCTCAATCTCGTCTCTCTTTCTCTCTTGATAATAGGATTGTAGCATCAGATAATTAGAGTGAGGTATGTTTTCAACTTTTTGGTTTTTATGCTCAAGAGGTGTTTGATTAATTTGCCCACAAGAGTTTCTTGTTATGATAATAGTTTAATTTAAATCATGACTAATTTGTGAGCAGGACCCACTTATGATATTAACGATGATTATGAACTTCTCAGCAAAACCCACTTAGTTAATGTATAGGAGCTGGACAATTTATTGGTTTTTAGGAAAAATCTTAAAATACAATACTAAAGTAATCTTTAATGCTTTTAACAAAGTTCTAAAAGGCCCTAGGCGGATCTGGGGCGGCGACCTAGCGCGCCTAGCCCCTAGAGACCCTAGTCGCCTAGGCGGCTAGGCACCAAGCGATTTTATTTTTTTTAACTATATTTTTAATTTTTAAATATATCTAAAATTATATATACAAAATAGAAAACAGAAAAATCATCAAACATAGTAAAAGAAGTTCAAATGTTCAATTAATTAACATATCACCAAACTACAAAACTCAAAGTTCAAGCCTATTAATTGAAAATTGCATAGAAAAAAAAATACAAAAAGAAGATTCAAAGAGAAGAAGAAGAAGAAGAAATAAAACGGACAAATTCTTTAGCGTATGGATGGAAGAGAGAAAGAGAGGATATGCATAGAAGAGAGGAGGAGAATGTTGTGTGTTTTCAAATAAGGTAAAATAGGTATTTTACACTTTTTAAAATTAAGTTTTTAGTTTTAAGTAATGAATTTGCCACTTATAACTTTTGATGAAAATTCTCAATTTTAAGCGGTAAAAATTAAGTTGGCACTTAATTTTTTTGGTTAACAAACAACTTTGAAACCATTTAAGTGGTGCAAACAAACAACCCCTTGGTCTTTCATTTTTTTTTTTTAAACCACAACCCATGTAAAACCACATCTTTTTGGTCCAAATTTATTTAATTTTTTTAAAATAAAAACCCAAGCCGCCTAGCTCTGCCCAGACCACCCAGTGGCCTGCCTAGCCCCGCCTAATGAAGAGGCACCGCCTAGCACCTAGGTGCCTCTTTTTAGAATACTGGTTTTTAAATAATTTATTTTTCCTTTTACTAAGAATTTAGTATGAATGTGGGATTTAAATATGTTTATGCTATAATTTTAGTATATTTTCTGGACCACCACTGTAGAGATCGTTTACTAATCATGGAGATCATCTTCACCAAGTTCCATAAAAAAAATTCATTCATAGATATAGATTTAAAAAAACTGTTTTCTAGCCATGTACCTGATAAAAAAGAGGGGAAGAGTTGTAGATGTTTGGAAATGAACAATGAGTTATATCTGATCTAATTGTTGAGCTTGAGTTTCTGCAAGTTTGTCTTTGGCAAGTCCAAGTCCTTTCTTTACTTGAAGATGTATGCACAGCTTATTGTAATAAATACAAAAGATTTGTTGATAATACCCTTAATTCTCCATCAATTGCAATTAATATTTCAAATGATATATTGATATGTATACTTTCTCTGGTCAAATTTTTCTATAGAAATTAAACCAAAATGTCCAAAGCAGTAGCAGGCAATGAAGAATCTCTAGAAAAACTCAAGAAACTGCAAATTTCATCTCTTGATGGTGATGATGAAGATGAAACCTTAGTTGATAACGACGATAATGGTGATTATATGTACGATGACGAAGACGATGACGACGATGAAGACCAAGTATGTATAGGTTTTGCTGAAAAGCCAAAGGCTCAATGGTCTCTTCTTCGCCACGTATTTCCAAGCAAGGCTGGAGGTGTTCCTGTATGTCTAATACGTTTTGTTATTTCCCTACTGACCTGTATGATGTATGCATCTGTTGGTTATGGAAAAATTAATTGTTATTGATTATTTCCAATTTTTGGATTTAGGCTTGGTTGGATCCAACAAACTTACCTTCAGGAAGGTCTTGTACTTGTGACATTTGTGGAGAACCATTGCAGTTTTTACTTCAGGTATTAATGCTATATGGTTGTAAAAACATGTATTTTTCCGCAGAATAAGAATCACCCTATTTGATTTCCTAGCTTTGATGATCACCCAATGTGCTATAACCTGTGTTTTTGGCCTACTCATGTTTTTATCTGGTTGGAGCACTGTCATCAAATCATGGTGATCTCGCATTGTATTTCCATCCTTGATCACTTTTGCATTAATCAAATCATGGTGATCTCACATTGTATTTCCATCCTTGATCATTTTTGTATTCAATTTCACCTGTGACATACAAGGGCAAGTGAGAGTGTGGGAGTTGTGTGACGGACTGATGGTGATGTGTTTGGTGATAGTTCTTTATGTTCATTTGCTTTCTAGGTCTATGCAGACCTCTCTGAGAAGGAATCAACATTTCATCGAACCTTATTTGTATTCATGTGTACATCAATGGTGTGTCTTCTCCAAGATCAACATGAGCAGTGGAAACGACATCCAGAACAGGCATCTCGAAGGTATTGCTTGGGAAGCCGTCATGGCGTCATCCTTCTATATATTCTTATTTTATTATTTTTTTAATTATTCTGTCCTTGTTACTATTATCTTGCATCTAATTGCTGGATGTTGTTTAAAGTGTGAAGGTTTTTCGTTGTCAATTGCCTTGCGCCAACCCTTTTTACTCCATAGAACACCCAAGATACGATGGGACCGACAAACCTTCTGGAGCTGGAGGTATTGTAGTGTTATTTCCTTGCATATCTAGCTATGACTTTTCTTTAACAGAATTCAAACTACTGAAATTGACAAATAGTTTCAGTGCAATTACTAGTAAATCAATTCATCATGACAATGAACTTTGCTGCATTCGGATACAAATAACCTTTTTCACACAATATTTATGTATTATCATATATGGAAACATTAGATTCAGCAAGGGATGGGAACTGCTGAGGGTTGTGAAGCATAGACATCCGACATGATACAACATGACAGAAGACACAAACACAGCACTAATTTGTAGAAAAATGCATGCATGCATGAAGAATTCTTTGTTCATGCCAATGAGTATCTAAACTTTGTGCCCTATCCCTATCTTTTAATTATTTTGATTGTGAGTGTAGTGTTTTGCCGGACAATGTGCTAGTAATAAACTTTTAAAGGAGTATAAATCTTTGGTTGGACATATCCTGAAACATTAGTGCCACCATTCTGGCCTTTATTTAAGATAGGAGAATGAGGTTAAATCCTCGATATCATATTCGTCCAGCTCCCCATCGTGTTGACCTTACTAAAACCCTTTCATAGGTGGTCACTTCTCTAAGGGAGTTCTCACAGGACATGGTTCTTCTAATGGCAAATCCAATGGATTTCTGAAAAAGATCAAAATCCAATATGTCCAATTTTTCATGAGTAGCTAATAACTGTTTACACATGGCTTCTATGAGTACATCCTTTCACTTCTTATTTTCTTAATGTCTTGTTATATGTTATTCCATTTCTTTAGCATTTTTTTGATCTCTTGTTTAATGATGCTTCACCTGCTCTTTGTAGTTGGTGTGGAACTTGGAAAGGAGATAAAATTTGTAGTAGTTGCAAAAGAGCACGCTATTGTTCTGAGAAACACCAGGTTGTTAGAGATTTATATATATGTGTTTGTGTTGCTTATTTGGATCGCCCATGCTAAACTGTTTTCACAGGCTATTCACTGGCGCTCATCTCATAAAGCGGAATGTCAAAAATGGAGAAATTCTCCTCTGGTATCTGACTCTAGCTTCAGTAACGGTTCATCAGTGATACCAAAAGGTGAGCAGAACTACCATGAGTCTAATTCATTTCCCATATTGTTGTAATTACATCTGTGCCCTAGATTACAGGACACATGCCTCATTTATTTATATGTATTTCTTATGGAATGGCCAGTGTTGTTATAATAATGATACTGGAATTCTCAGATTTCATGAGCTGATCGTAATTTTAATTGTGTAACAGTTGCAAGCAGCACTCTTTGGCCACAATATGAGATAAAACGTGCAGATGAACCTGAATTTGACACTGATATGTCTGACAATAATGGATATGCTAATTCATTGGTCCCTGAAAACCGGATAGATGAATCTGTCAAGTCACTGCTGGAAAGTTTTGAGGTATGGAGTTTTGGAAGTTACAGTCGTGTATAAGAACCTTCACAAACTCTCTTCCATTTTCGGTGAACAGGGCGATGATGACAAAAGAAGTTGGGCCTCTTTCCCGGAGCAAATCTCCAAGGATCCAGAGCAAGTCTTGAGGTGATTGGGTACATTAAGAGGAGCAATTTCGCATTATACAATCATTACACCAATTTGGATATGTCGGATAAAGTCACAATTTGGGGAATAAAGATGAAATGTGATTAAACCTTCTCTGGACACGGTTATGAACCGTCATTTAGGAAAATGTACGGTGAAGAAAATTTAATAAATTAGTAAAGAGCAATTTATTCAAGCTAAAATCCCCAATATAGTTACCAAAAGCTGAAAATTATTGTTGCAATTTAATGTGCCTTTTAAACTGAATATCACCTAGCCGGTTATATTTAAACTTTAAAGTACAAGAAGGACCTTTGGGGCAACTCGTGGTGGATGGGATTACTTAGAAAACTGTAGTCTTTCTTTCTCAATGTTGTTATACACTATGACTGTCAAGTTTTTTCTTGATGGAAAACTGCTAGAATTTGTATTTAGATTGCAATATTCATGGACAATTTTCTGTAGTGCATGTGGACACTGCAGAAAGTTACCATCTTCACGGGAAGGAGGGAGTGTCTATTAATACAGGTACACATTCTGTACAGTCTCCATGCATTTTACAAAATGCTTTTGCACGTCTGTCTCCCCACCCACCTCCATCCCCCAGTCATCATTCTCACGTGTCACCGATTACATTTATTTGCTCATCTATTTATTTATATAATTATTGTTAAATTTTTTGTGTCTGCGTGTTTGTACACGTGTGAACACATAACAGGTATTGTAGGGATGCCAAGGCTAAACTCCTGTGGCCCATGTCAAGTGGGCGACCGTCGAAAACTGATATTCCCAAATGCAGCCACTGTGGTAGCCCTCAAGCGTTTGAATTCCAGGTGTGGAATTATTCGTATCTACATCTCACTGTTTCGAATTTGTCATAGGAACCAATTCAATTGCCGGTGGTGAATTGTACTTCATTCGTAAATCTGTTACATCTCAAGTCTAGTCTGGTCAAGTACTCGCATATAAAATATCAAATCTGATCAATTGTTTCAAGGTTTGGTGTATGTTCTAATCATAGTCTTGCTGCGTTACAGATCATGCCACAACTACTTTATTACTTTGGTGTGAAGAATGAGGTAGATTCTCTTGATTGGGCAACTATTGTTGTTTATACATGCAAAGCCTCTTGTGATAGAAGCCCAGCTTATAAGGAAGAATTTGTTTGGGTACAACTTGCTTCCCAATCGACTACAGCTTGTAGATGATTAATTATTTTTCTGCTAAAGTTTACATTCATTTCCAGTTGCTTTTTCTTTATTTATTTTTCTTTGGTCAGTGGTGTTGAGTAGTCGGAAAACCATTTTGGGATCTCTTTGCATATGTATTTAAAATACAGTTTTGAAGCATACATTAGATATGACAGACTACAATAGGTTTTTTGGAAGGATTAAATTTTCAATCATAATGCAATTGCCTAATCTGTAATTTTTGAAGCAATGCAGTAAAGCGACACAAAATTTGAACAAATTGTCATCGAAAGCGAGATTAAGTTGTTATGTTCATGTCAAATAGTGACACAAAATACTCTGTTCAATTTAAATTCTTTTCATATAGAGGTGCATGCTTGTTTAAAAGCTACCAATATAGTTGTTTGGTTCCACTTGTTAACCGATGAAGTATATGATTAGATAATTTGGCCTTGATCAGTTAACATCAATAGAGAGATCAATACACAAAGTTATCATCATCTGTGGTGTATCTTATGTTACAAGTATCTAAGTTTTACTGCACTAGGTACCAAAAAATTTCTAGCCTGTCAGTGACAAAGACACGACTATACTTGATTTATGAGTTGCATCTTAAATGGAAGATTACCCTGCTGGAATTGATTGAAGTGGAAATGGACACACTATGAGGTCTGGAATTTAAAGGTCTGCTCTGCTGCTGGCATTGCGCATTCTTGTGTTCAACAGCATCACTTAATGCCCCAAGCAAAAGCAGTACCGCCTGAAAAGAGGGAATGACCAAAATTCACATAATATGCAAATCCAAGAAAAACAGAATTTACAGAATGCATCTTTTGACTAATGCATACAAGTTTCAAAGCAGAAAAGCTCCACTCATGGATGCTAGGGATCATCATTCACGAACGAAAAAAGAAGACTAAATACAAACCCACCGAAAAACACAATGTTTTTATGTGTTTTCGTGGCATCAAAAGCATTTGAGGATAGCTTGTAGATTACTGAACTACTAAAGAAAGAAAAAAGATTACTTCATATTAAAGAAGAACAACAATCCCCATTTCATAATACAAAGAAGAAACGTAAAACAACAAAAGGTTATTTTTTATTTTCACGTAGGAACATCAATATAAAATAGGAATTCAGAAGTAGAGTCCAGACACTTTAAGCAAGAAAACACTCTACTCATGCCGACACAAGTACGACATAAACTCTCATGTAAACATTCTAAGAAGGCAAAACATCAAAAAATAGCAATAAGCAGAAACACAAATAAAAGTTCAAAGCCAACTATCTAACAAGAATAATAAATAACGTACTTACTAGCCTTTTGATCACAAGTCCCCTCTCTCTCATTCAAGACAACCAAAGAACACATATCGCAGAAAACAAAAATCAAATAAATTGAGTGGTAAAAAAAAACTTGAGGAATAGGGTGAACATATACACTTGGTATGATAATTGGCATGGGCATGGTCCTTTGGTGAAGAGATATGGGGAAAGATTGATACATGATGCTGCAAGCAATCTTTACTAGCAAGCTGAGTGAATTTATACTGAATGATGCATGGAATTTCCCTACTCCCACTTCCTCTAATTTGAAAGGGATTATTCAAGATCTTCCTCTTATTGATATGAATCAGAGTGATTTATGTAATACGGGGACCTACTGGCTCTGCTAATTTCTCTTGCGCTGCTGCCAGGGAAGACAGCAGAGTTCATGGTGATAGGGCAATATGTGACACCCCTAATTCCGAATTAGGCTAAACGCCACCAGAACAGGTTGATCACAATGTCATACACCAATGGCGGAAAATAAAATTGAAAAAATAATACTACCTGTTTACACATTTTAAGATGCATGCAGTGATAAGATAATATTGGGTTTAAATAAAAACCAACTCATCAATATTACATCAGAAAATTTGAGTTGGCTACAAACATCGTAATAGTCTAACTAATACAACAAGTATTGTGTGGGGAAAAGGGCATGTACCTAAGCTGTCTTTTATTCTGTGGATGGCGTTCAAGCAGAGTTGACTAAGAGTATACTAAAATCATGGGGACATATGCAAGATGATACTTTGTTGTTTGTGTAATAATGCTGGTGAAGATCTCAATCATCCGTTCCTTGCGTGCTCCTTCTCCAAAGATATATGGAAGACTGATTTGCATAGGAATGGGATCAAAAGAGAAGCAGGTTAGCTGGAATCAGGAGAGTAAGGGGAATGATTTTCAGGCTAAAATGAGGAGTTTGATCCAAGCTGGGTGAGAGGAATAAGAGAACCTTTCTGATAAAAGCTCAAGATCGGGAAGGAGTGTTACTGAAGATTGAAGAGATAGTGTAAGCTGCTACATGGAAATGGAAAGCCAAGAGAAATTGGGTCAATGTAAGGCACCCACCTAAATTTAGGAGAGATCCTGAATTCGAGTTTCATCTAAGGTGAGGAGATTTTCGTTATTATTATAGTAAAGGGATGCGACTTAGAATGGGGAATTAGTGACCATAATGTACTGGAGTGTAGTTGAATTTTTTGGATGTTAATATGTTGTTCTTGTATCTTGTTTGACAATTATTCTGAACTTGTGTTGATTAATAATAGTTGTTCAAATTTCACACACACACACAAAAAAAAAAAAAATAGAGGCTGGTGCCAAAGTAAAATGATACAATTTAAAGAAGGGATCTTTGGTGTGTATCTATATAATAAGGAGCAATGGTTTTTGAATTTTAAAATTTTATACAGGATCTTTGGTGTGTATCTATATAATAAGGAGCGATGGTTTTTGAATTTTAAAATTTTATACAGGATAAAGAATTGTATGGCTAAAATTTAAGATGTTTTTTCAATGGTTAATAGTACTTTTGGCACGATGACTTACCTAAAATATATATATATATATATATATAAACCTCATAAATTTGTGGACACCAATCATGTTTAGAAAGTGGGACTAGAATCATATTTTCTATTAATCAGCCTTTGAGATCGCTATTGAAACGGCTAAAAGACGCACAAAATCAGAAAACATCAAATATCTAGAACAAGTTTATTGAGAAAAATCATAGTTGCTATGATTTGAAAAATAATTATTTTGTGTTGTAAAATTTAATTATCTTGCCATCCAAAGTGTTACCAAGTGATAGTTTGATAAAACTAATTCAATTAGATGGATAATTATATGGGTATTTGGTTGGAAACCCTATATATACAACAAACCTAATGATAAAACAGACGAAAGGAACAAAGGTGAAGGCAAGAAATCCGAAGTGCGGACATAATTATTAAAAGGAATAAATTTTAAAATTGTCATGGATCCCAGCAGCAATCTGCTAAAGCTCCAAGACAAAAGAACTTTTAATCTTTGTCAAAAGGTGAACAGTGACCGATCAACTACATTATTATCCAGCACACGCATGCACTGGCGTCACCATTTACTTTCCGGATTTGTAATTTGTTTTAAGTCTACCCGTTCCTTCTATAAAAAGGGGATGTAGATTATTGTATTAGGGAGGCTTTCTTTGGTTGTCTTCTCTTCCACTCTCAAATTATGTATTATAATTTTTTTTTCCTAATGGAGAGGAATCGTTATATCATATTTTACCATTCTACAAAACTAAATGGGAAATGTTTTGTACAAGAGAAAATTTGTCTTTATTTTCTTCATTTTTTCCCTACCTTTCATAAACTTAAATTAATGGTTGCACCTCCTTTTGTAGGTCCAAAACTAAAATATATTTTCGTTCCTTTTTACAATGTAAGATTAGTTTTTGTTCAAAAAAATTGCAAAGGTAAATATAATACTCTTAATTTGAATGTATCTAGAGAAACATTATGGAGGCAAATTGTAGAATTCAACTTATCAACCTTTTCAAATCACACAACGGATATGAGAATCAATTTGTGCATAAAGCCATTAATAAACAAGATAGGGAAGTATCTAGTCGAGATTTGTTCAGCCAAGTCACTATCACTCTTGTATTTCATTAATAGATGCAAAATTACAATAAAATTTTCATTAATAGATGCCAAATTACAATAAAATTGAACGAGTTGTGATGGTGTCAACAAATCTAAACTCCAGCATATCCCAAGTAAAGGGGCTTCTTAGTGGCCAGTACCAGTTTAAAATATTTTAGCTTGCAATCTTTAAATTTTGTAGGTTACGGAATTGCTTTTGGCAGTAACTTACATCCCTGTGTTCCTGTAATTGAGTAACATGATACATACAAGTTCTGGTAATTGAGTATCCGGAAAAAATGCCAAGAAGTTCCGAGATCATAATTGTGTAACCGAAAAAATACAAGTTACCTTATTTAGGTAGCTAGAGCTGAGTAACCAGTTACCGTACTTTAAAAAACTAGTCACCGTAAAAATAAGAACCGCAAGCTAAAAATTAGAACCGCACATTATTGAAAAGTAGCAGCTATAGACCGCAAGCTAAAAAGTTTCAAAAAGAACTGAACCCTATTTTTTCCCAGTGAAGGTGGGATCCAAGTCCAATTATGTTTAGGTTATTGCTAGGCTTGATGTTTAGCCACTTGCCTGTGATTGTACAACATCCTCATGCGCCACTCAACTCACTATTGAACATGACCCTTCAAAGCAAGAGGGGGTTGAAACACAAGCTTCTATGGCTTGATCTCTTTATGCAAGTCCATAGGTCGTGTCAATACTGAACACCTTACACAATCAACATAAATGCAAAGACGACTGAAAATAAAGAGTATACAATAATAAAAACCTCCTTAAGCGTAACACTGTTATCAATCTTAGCAACATTTGTCTCCCTCCGAAAAATACATAAGCCCATGACGGGTCAAAAAAACAAACAAAAAAGAAACGCCCAGTAACAGACATAAGGAAAACAAACTGTCATTCATCGTCAATGGATAGCTCACTTCTTTGATTTCTTTGTTGCTCCACTGCACACACAAGATGACAAATATTTATCAAATTATAGTACCACAACTTACTTACAAGACATTCCAGGACAGCTATATGACTCCTATCTTTCAATATAATCAATAGACCAAACGGCATGGCAGTAATTAGATAAGTTTTAGTCTTGACTGTGGTTTATGATTTCATATGGTATTTTTCTTAGCGCCTGGAACTCAAAACATGATTCTTAATTCGGGATAGAGGGAATATTAACAATGATTAACACAAAAAACTTACTGTGCTGATTGGGCTGGAGGAGCTGCAGCTGCTGGTGGTGGTTGTGGTGCCCTCTCTACGGGTCCCTGGATATGTTCAGAAACAGATAACATCCAATATATTTCAGTGTTAATCCTTTTTCCAGTTTACTAATGAAATGCTGAAAAGTAAATAGCAGATTCACTTAATAATTTCAAAAGGAAAACTGTAAATCTGCAACTTTACCTGGGCCAAACGTTCCTCTCTCCTGGCAAACTTTCTTTCCCTGCTTGCCTTGTTCTTTGCACGCTTAGCCTCGAACTGGTCGGACAAAGTCTTCTCCCTAGCCTTCTCAGCCTTGGATTTGTGAATGCTCTCCATCAGTACACGCTTATTCTTAAAGACATTACCTTTCACCTTCATGTACATGTCATGGTACATGTGCTTGTCGATCTTCTTTGATTCCCTGTATTTGCGGAGTAAGCGCCTAAGGACTCTCATCCTCCTCATCCATAGGATTTTTGTGGGCAACCTTGCTTCCCTTGTACCTTTCCTTTTACCTATAATCAATCAAGAAAAAATCATAAATAACCCTAGTTTTTTTCTTCCACCCAAAAGCAATAGTAGAAAGAGTGAAATCACATCAAACAAGATAAACATATTTATTGTCAAGATACCCATTTTACCAAGGCAGTTGCAAAAGCTTGCATAATTACAGAAATTAGCTATAGCAACCAGCATCATCATCAACTTTATATTAGAAAAGTTACAGGATTTGAAGCCATTTTGAACCCGCCAACCCCTTTCCCCTCCCGACCCAAACAAGTACGATTACTAATTTACTATGGTACAAGGCTATTGGCAACTTAACACAAAATTAAGAGAAATACCATATCCAGAATGACGGCCCTTTCTCTTGGCTTCCTTCATTCGACGTGCCCTAGACCGGGAGTGAATCTTAGTTGGTTTCCTTATAATAAACCCATCCTTGACCAGCTTTCTGATGTTCTGGCCTGCAATCAACAAACCAAAGAAATACATGAAATTCAAAAAGTATATAAACAGAAGAAAATGTATAGTAGCACATTTTAGCACAAAAGGATGCATGAAAAGAATTGGCATGCATGTATAAATTTTAGGGAAAAAAAAATTCTGCAACTATTCTTGTTTGGACGATTTAATTAAACTACTAAGCAATAGTCGGCATGTTTAAGATAGACAATCGCTAATGATCATATCTTTGAACTTGAGATATATAGCTCTTGCAAGCTGAACAAACATATGCATAGCTGCAGGAACGGATTCCTTCTGAACATGAGAGGTAAGGGAAAGAAAGAAAATTATTTCAACGATAATTTAACACGTATTGTACATTTGTACTCCACTTTTCTTTCCATTTCTCCATTTTCTCGAACAAAATGATTGCATATTTTCCTTTATTTTCACTACTCCCCTTTCAATGCACAGTGCACTCCACTTTTCTTTTCATTTCTCCATTTTCTCGAACAAAAGGATTACTTATTTTCCTTTATTTTCACTTCTCCACTTTCAATCCACAGCTAAAGGTAGATAAGCCGGAATATAGGATATTCAATTGCAACAGTTAGGCATAGTGTAATTATTTTTGCTTAGTCCTATTTTCTCTTAAAGAAAACACGGACTCCAACTAAATTCGTTATTTTGAGCTACTTAATCGAGTACTTAAGTGATTGGAACATGTAGGCGCCTTTTGCTAGCAACACGGAAAGTGGTTGATATGTCAAACAATTGATCTTTGTGAGAAGTTTAGAAAATAAGTTGAGGCATGTTGTACGCTTTTTCCATATGACGGAGACGAAGAACATTTCACCGCATACCTCAACTTATTTTCCGACTTCCCACACAAATTATTATATTTCTATCATTTTTCATGTTACTTGCAAATTAACGGAGCCATTAATCACAGGTTTACAAAACTAATTTCTCAATATGTCCTTGATTGAGGCCAATAAAAAACCCTAACAGATACATCCAGGATCATTAATACTACTACGATAAACTGAAAGAGAAACAACGACTCAGCTTGAAACTTTAAAAGGTACAAGTAATCAAATCAAATCAATGAGCAGAATTGAATTCAATTTAAAAATGGAGAAAGAACATACGAGAGTTAGCCATGGAGATTTCACTGCCTTCATTGGGATCAAGCCAAACCTTTCCTCTTCCGCACTTGAGAACACTAGCGGCGAGCCGCTTCTGTAGCTTCAGCGACACCATCTCTCTTTCTGTTTCTCTCTTCTTTTCTCTCAGCCGCTAATGAAGCAGAGGCCAAGAAATGAGATGAATACAGTCGTATTTGTATATATCAATTGACTTGCCCTAGGGCTTTCGAGGGTTTTATCTATTTAGTTTGGGCCTTCTTCTTACCAAACAAACGGGCCTTTAACATCCATTATTAGTAATAAGTATTTGATTTCATGTCCTTACCCACTCTTTTAAGGCTACTAAATTATCCTGTACTATCTAGTACCGTAAAATAAATAAAATTAAATAATTAAATAAAAATGAATAAGGTCTCATTAGGGCTGAGATAATAAACTGAAAAATCGAAAACCGATCCGAAAAAACCAAAAAAAAATCGGTTCGGTTCGGTTATTATTATTAAAGTGGACATTTTTAATGGTTCGGTTCCTAATGGTTATTAACGGTTCGGTTCTCGGTTCCTTGATCAATTTAATTAAAGGAACCGTTAAGAACCATTTTAACGGTTCTAATGGTTTTAACGATTCCCCGAATAACCGTTAGACCGGTTTTTCACCAATTTTAAGGGTTTTAGCGGTTCTAACGGTTCCAACGGTTCCCCGAAGAACCGTTAGAACCGTTTTTGGCCGGTTCCTACGATTATTAACGGTTCTAACGGTTCCCTGAAGAATCGGTAGAACCAAACCGTTAGAACCGGTTCGGTTCCACTTTCGGTTCTTGAACAAAAATGCTCAAAATCGAACCGTTTTTAATTTTTGGTTCTCAGTTCCGGTTCTTATCATTTAGGACAAGAAACCAACCGGTCCCAGCCCTAGGTCTCATCGATCTAAATTAGGCAAACTTTAATATGTCTATTTAAATTGTCTAATCTGCTATAAAGTTTTGAATAATTAAAACGTATGTTCAATCTTTGTATTAGTAAAATTAGAAATAGACCAAATCGGACCATCTTACTTTTAATCATTGGGTCATGTTAACATGTGTCATAAGGGCACATGTTAAGTACTATTCTTGAAAATAATTAACTCTCAACATTCATTAAATATGGTACAGATTCTCATATAAGATTTCATTATTTCCATTTATAGCAACTTTAACATGTGCCCTAAGGACACATGTTATCATTTTCCTTAATCATTTAATGGAACTTTTAATCATATTTTTTTAATCATATTTTGATCTTAGCAAAATTCTTATTTAATAAATTAAACTCAAGGACAGATGTGAAAATAATCCAACTTCATTTGTTAGTGTGCTATAAAAATGGTCCAAAAATTGGACTGTTGCACCGTGAACATTCCTAGAAATAACAGATTGAGATGACTAATAATGTATAAATACATAAAGTACGTTCTTAAACGCTACTCAAGAATTTTTATTGATCTTTTTTTCATAATTCTAAAATCATGATAGATCATGTTTAATTGATCTCGATTGATAGATTTTAAATATATATAAATTTTATTAAAATTCGAATTCTTATTGTATGTATATTACTGGTGTGAATGTTTTATATTTGATTGGGCATATTGATGGGTGTATAAGAAAACACCAATTGTATACAATTGGGCTGCATTTGACACACATGATAACTTTATCGTATTTCATGTTTGGTGTTTGTCGGATTGAATATTGCAACGAATTATTTATCCCGCCAAGAAAGGGATTAACCAATTCCACCTAAAAGGTGGGATTGTTTTATCCCGTCCAAATAGGATTAAATAATCATATCCGACTCTCGAATTTAACGCGCCAAACACACCCCTAAGGCACACCATAAGATATATATTTTTAACTATTAGATTTTTATACTTTTTAAGAAAAAAAATTTGTCAAGCTTGATATTTAATAATAATTAATTTTTATTAAAATTTGAATTAAAATTTATGATATTCTAAGATTTAATTAAAAAGTTTATGAGAGAGTAGAAATGGTGCGTTGGAAAGAGGAAGTTAGTGCGTATATTTTGTGTGAGTGGATTTTTTAATAATTTGACATCTTGTTGTGAATATAAGTTTGATCTAATGGCTCGTAAACATTAACACCACAAAGAATCGTTTTTGTCCTTTTAATTAGTTTACTTGTTTGTGGTCAAAAATGTTGTTTTATATTAATATAGATATTTGGTGTGTCTGATTAAGAAGTGGAGTAGGATTAAATATTATTATCTAATTATGTTTCTTGCAACTCTAGTAAGATAAAGTATCGGTTAATTATCTTCAATTGATGGCTTATCAAAATTAAACAAAATGTGAGATTATTTAATTTGTTTTTTTATATCTTATTAAGTATTATTTTAGTGTGCCAAACGGAGTCTAAGTGTACACGATGAAAACCTAAATACCAAAGAACAAAAATGTATTAAATGATGCTCATATTCTCATGTAAGATATAATTTTTCTCATTTATAGCATGCTTAATTCACTACATTTATTCCATTTATACAATATATTTACACTTACAAAATAATAAAAAGATCCGGATATTGAAAAATAGGGCTCGTTTGGAAAAGTTTTTTGCAAAAGAAATAAGGAATAATATTTTTATAAATTAAGGGCCTATATTTGACTAAACTCCAAACGGAGTACAAAGTTAACTTTGTAATAGATTTTTAAATTGTATTTTTTTTAGCATATTATTATAAATAAGTGTTTAATTGATGGCAGTTTAAAATAATTTTAACAAATTATATTTCTGGTGCAAATTAGTAACTTAATTCATCCCGCCATCCACGAGCTGACGCGTGGCAGTCCACGTCAGCGATCAGACCCATCACAATGAGAGGAGCTCGGATGAACCATGCTCGAGTACTACGGGGAGGTCAGAGTTCTTTGCGGATTGGTATCTAGTCCAAGAATTAATTTCACACAAGCAAATAACATAGCTCGAATGTCAAAGCTCTTTCGATGGGCTCTAGAGCTTTCTCGCACAATCACTCTGCCAGAGTGGTTAACAGAGGCAGGGCAACTGCTGCCAACTCCGCTAGTCACCGCAGAACTCTTATGACCTTCATTAAATGCATACCAATTGCATTTAATGAACCAAAATTTATGGAGAAGTAATGTCAGAGTTGGTGATGATCAATGCACGGCTTCAGACCTTCTCTAGGAACTCTCCAACACGTTTCTTCTCAGTCATATATATAGAAGAAACATTTACTTCTCTCAACAACTAAGATCAACCACTTTGAACAACCAAGAAGAACATAACAGCAATAGAGCATTCGATAAAGAATGAGAAATAGATATAACTCCAAAGCACACAATTAGAGCTCCCAATATAGAAAAGTTAAAACTCGTGTAGCTCAATCACACTCTCATTGTAATATTGTGATGATAAAATAGCTAGAGAGACATTTATGAGTTTGTAATAGTCATTACTCTCAATACAAAGCAAACCGAGTTCCTAAAGTTTATTCGACAAAGGAGGACTAACATATATATTCATATGAGGCCAACCTCCTCTATATATCTTAGACTCTCTTAGCTTGCTGTATTTATTTCGTTAATCATTTTCTTGACCTAAAAGTCACTAATCATGTTTTGATAATAACAATAACATTAATCATGTGAAATTTAACTGAGTTGATGTTTTAAGTAATAGTGTGAACACCTCATTTTGCGATCCCGCAAGAATTTTGATCTTCAAGCACACATGCATGCACGAGTATTCCTAGATGCACACATGCTATGTACATTTGATACATGTCAAAGAATAAAGCCAAAAAGACGCCTGGAAGAGAAGTTACGGGAATTACAAGAAATTGCCGAAACCAAAAATCGTCAAAACTCTTAGAAACTTATGAAAAGAGAGTTTCATATTTCTGATCATCCTCAAACTTTGAGGGTTGTTAGACATTACCATAAGGAGTAGCATACTCGAAAATCAACTTGATCCGACAGTCGGATCTCCGAAAATTTAAAAAACCGGGAGTTTGTTTCGGGTGATCACATGGAGGCCTTCTCGAAGTCAAAATGAGTTCCAATTTGGTCAGTATATAGGTCTTGTTGTGGAGAAGAACATATCGAAAATTCATCTTTATCGTACATGGGATCATCAAAAATCAATTTGTCTATCATGCAATTCTAGTCGAAATGTCCTTCGCAGCAATTAAAGTAAATAAAGGCCTTCCTGAATTCTGATCGACCTCAAATTTGGAAACAAACTAGAATACATTTGGAGGGAAACTATATTCAAAATTCAGGAAAATCCAACGGTTAGAAGTTTACTTGTAGTACAAACAAGTGACCTTGTTTACAAGAAGTACCTTTCCTACGTGGGAACAAACTCCTTGTACCAATCCGAGGAGACCGAGTCCTTCCCGAACTTCGATCGTCTTTAAATTTTTACAAGGTCTATAATAATTCTACTGTCAATACATATTAGTATGATCCAACGGTTAGAACTTTACTTGTCATACAAACAAGTGACATTATCTACAACAAGTACCTTTCCTACATGGAACTTTACTTACCGTCAAAGCAAAAGGAGACCTTCCCGAACTGATCCACCTGAAATTTTTGACACGATCTAGAAGACTTCTATTACCAATACATATCCAAAAATCAGCATGATCCAACGATGGGAAGGCTTCGCGATATGCTCCAAGATTCCTAGTTGCAATCTCTTTTCTTGCTCTCCAACATTTTTTCAACTATAAATAGACCTCCCATCCATTCATATTTTTCATCAACAATCAAAAGGATTTCGTGGTACACACCAAGAGACCCTTACTCTCTCCCTCCAAGGGGGCTTAGGTATAATTTTTTCTCTTCTTTTATTTATTCGTCAATTTTATAATTCAGACTCTTGTTTGCATAATTTTTATCATTTAACAGCTTTTCAAAACCTTTTTTCAAATTGTTTTTCAAAACCAAAGGCGTATAATAAACCTTGATACAATTCTAAAATAGTATTATTACTTTCTTACTTTTTCAAAAGCCCGGATTAGCGGTATTGTTATACGAAGGAATCAATAATTGCTATATATCCAATCTAACTCATAGATTGAAGTGTATATGTAATGAATACTCAATTATGAAAGTAGTATTGCCATCTATATTGGTTTAATCAATAGACTTTGGTATACGATCGGTTAACTCGTCTCATATAATATCGAATATAAGATTTCACATCGAATAAGTTTCCGAAAAGCCCAAAGTTTTACAAAATTACTTGTTTCATTGCATCTACTATTGTCAAACTCTCTTGTCCAAATCACAAACACACACACACTTATTTTCAAAATCATGGGAGAACTAGGAAACACATCGTTTTCATCCCATCCCCAAAATTTCGATTTCTAAGGCAAGCACGAAAAGCCGTAAAGTAATAGCAATAGCATACAAAAACTGAATTATAACACACGCATATCCTAGTCAAGAGACCGAAAGGGACGAATTGGATGCCTAAAACCTTTTCGATTCGTAACTTAATCCCCGAACCTTCGAATTAATTGGTTTCGCATATATTGTGCATAAGAGGATATTTAGTCCATAAATATATCTCTTTTACACAAACCTTTTTTGTTTGTTTAGTAAAACAAACTAGCGACTCTTATTCTTTTCAAAACCGATTTTCAAAGCAACACGGAATCGCCGCCCACGAGGACCTCGGGCGTCTAGACCGCGGGTTCTCACAGTGGCGACTCTGCTGGGGAGAATGTTAAGAGGATTAGACTCTAAACAAGAGTAGAATATGCATGGATAATTATTTTTGTTTGCATGCTTTCTTTTTTGGCCTTAGTCTTAGGATAACATAGATGCGATTTATGTTGATACCTTAATTCCCTTTTTGTTTGTAATTATTGTTTGAGGAAAATCTTTTCATAAATAAAAATTAAAAGTACTCAAACAAACCCTAAAGCACTTATCATAATGAACCTCCATAATTGTTATTTTGCACGCACTTACTATCATCATGCATTATCGTGAGTGTGAATTTACCCTATCAACCTCGGGACCAAAGTCGTGACTAAGCTGTGGACTTACGGGTCTACACTAGCCAAAAACGCATGGGACCACTCTCCTTGGCCAAGTACCAAACTGAGATATATCGAGTGACGAGAACACTTACGTACCCAGAATGCATATCAAAAGGTCCTTGCACGTACTCGTCCTTGGGGTATATAGCAAGATTTAGCCAAATAGGAGGGAGCCTAAACCTTACCCTTTCAAACCATTACATATAGGATGTGTCAGCTTAGTACACATAAATTTCTACATGTTTTCTTGACCGTCAGTTGTGAGACTAGTGAACAAAAGGCCTTGTCATACATACCAACTCTTGGTTTAGCAAGTACGGCCGGTGGCTGTCCAACCCCGTTCATAGAAATCCCTTACTAAAACCCGTTAGTGAGAATTTTCTTGTCACTATTTCCATGAAAAGCAACTCTAAGAAGAGAGAACTTCTCAATTTTCCAAAATGTTTACAAAATATTCTTTCAAAAAAATGAGTCATTTTGTAAAATAATTTTTTTAAAAAAGATAATTTTCAAAATTGGAAGGTTAAAGGGACACCTTGGGAATTTATATCCCCACCCTAAACCTGTCCACGGGGCTCTCAAGTTGTTATTGTCGGTCTGTTTTTGCCTAGTCACCAAAAAGTGGTTTTCGATTTTATTTTCTTATCAAGTCATAGTTTTTCGAGAATTATGCAACCTATGGCAAGATATTCATTTCCCAATCAATCCCCAAATTCTTTCTCCCTATTCTTCACCACACTCCGATTATCTACTGCTGGCACTGGTTGGCTAGGCTCTCAGAGATTCAAACTAGACGACTCACGAGATTAAATTCACCATCGATCATGCCTCCTCATTGTAACACCAAGCTACTACTTCATCAAACCGGGGTCGACAATACTGAGGGTAATTACGGTGAAGCTTCTCATGCAGCGGGTCCGCCGCCTGGTCCCGTTCTCCCGCAAGCTGAGGGTGGTACCTTAACTCCTGAACATCTATATCATCTAATCCATGATCTATCCCAATTTGTAACCATCATGAAGGATTACTAAGTGGCCACCCAAGCCCATCTTGTAGCCCCAATCCAAATCCATACCTAACTGAAGGCAACCAAACTCGAGACCTAGTAGCTCCACCTAACATTCTCTAATACATTATCCCAATTCATGCCAACATCAACCACCCACTTCTTGTGGCCCTTGCTAACATCGATGTACCACCAGCGCAAGATCCCGAAATCGCCTGGTTGAACCCTAAACATAACCAACCCCTTCAAAACCATAATCCTCAAGCCATCCTTGATGCAGATTATAACAGCTCCTCGAAGACTAGTCTCACCATCATCGTTCGCATACACTAAGGATGCAGAGGGTATATGCACTGAGGGTATCGACAAGAAGACCTGAACAACTCCCTGAGGGCTAGCCTCACCATCATCGTTCACATACACTGAAGGTGCAGAGGGTATATGCATTGAGTGTTAGGACAAGAAAACCAGAACAACTCCTTGAAGACTAGCCTCACCATCATCGTTCGCATATATTGAGGGTGCCGATGGTATATCTATTGATGGTATCGACAAGAAGACCCAAACAGCTATCTAAAGACTAGCCTTTTCATTCATCATTCGCACTGAGGATGTTCTACCCACATCACCGCGACCTTCATGTTGTCCTATCAACAGAACCAAAAACCTTGAAGGTAAAATCAAGTCAATCAATTGGTTTAGCAACTGAAAGCCCCCGCCTCTCTCAAGAATCAAACCTGTCCACACCCATTCATCAAAATGCAGAATATCGATAATTCTCCTGAAACTTAGGGTATGAGCAAAAGCATTAACGCACACAGACTCAGACAAGCTCAAGAATCAAGAAGGAGATAGTAATTTGTCAACATGGAAGCATAACGCAAGATCAACAGAATCCCAAAAAGGAAGCACGCCATTTTTCTTGTGACCGATATCACCTTGCTCACTCACTAATTGACCGAAAATCAATATTTGTCTTTTCACTGTTGCTATGTTCTCAAAAAATTATCGGTCTTGCATGCATGCATCTGCACTTAGATAATTTCAAGTAGCGTAACATACTTCATAAATCAGGCAACTCAAGATTCAAAACCTTTTCAAAACCAAGTTTTTAAAATGATGGTGTGATAATTTAAGAAGTATGCGAATACTCGAAATTTAGGGAAGCATGGCATAAGCATTTGCTAAGTGCATACACATGAATACTTGCATAAGTTTACCACACACTAGTCCAAGACCACATAAGCACTAAGCTCAATGGCCTACTAAACAGGCTTCACCACCGCATCCTGGTATATACCTCGATAATTAGTCACGCCACCATCATAGACTAGATCGTCATGATAAGATCACATGTCGCAAGTCACTTTATAAGCCCTCCTAGAGAGGCAAGTCACTTCGTAAGCCCTCCTAGAGAGGTAAATCACTCCACATGTCCTCTCAGAGAGGCAAGTCACCTCACAAGCCCTCTTAGAGAGGCGAATCACTTCACAAGCCCTCCCAGAGAGGCACAACAAGATCATATGTCTTCCTAGAGAGGCAAATCACTTCATAAGCCTTCCTAGATAGGCACAACAGAATCACAAGCCTTCCCAGAAAGACAAATCACATCACAAATTCTCCCCAAAATTGAATCAAATCCCAAGCCTTTTCCACAGGCACGATTCCAAAGCCCTTTTTACAGGCACGAATCTAAAGTCCTTTCTATAGGCACAATACAAAGCCCTTTTTACAGGCAAATCCCAGACCATCTTCACAAACCAAAAAAGCCTCATTTGAAGAGACATAACAGAAAAATTAGAGAAAAAGACTGCAATGAGAAAATCTTGCAATTGATACGTAGGGAACAAGCCCCGCAAAAGAGCCTTTGGCCCAGCTTCTTCTCTTCTAAATAAGTCTTTAAGATATGCTTTTAAAGTTCTTGGACCAGAAATCACAAACACAACACGACAATGTCAAATACGAACTTCCAAAGAAAACATTCTCGAATCGCAAAGACGATGATGCTCAAGAAAACCTGTCAAAGTGAGAAGGAACAAAGTGGGTACAAGAAAAAAATTAAAAGAGTAGAAAATAGGATAAATCCCACAGTGATAAAAGAGTATTGAAAAAAAGGGGCAAACGATGGCAACGAGAGCCACACCAAGAGTGATAGCTAGGCTAAAAAGCCTAGGGTCTACGTCTTGGGTGAGGAAGGCTGCTGACCTTGCGAAAAAAAAGATGCTTTCAATCAATCAAGGAGGAATAAGGGCATCGAAAAACAAAAAATGATGCAGGCACAAAAAATTATCCTCTCACGAAGTCAGGAAACATTAAGCAAAATCGCACTCTAGTGACAAGAGAAAAATAAATGCCACGGAAGCTAAGCAAGAGGTGTGAGAACTTGTGCTCTCGACGCCCAGCCCCTGTGGGGCGATTTCTCCGATTTTCCGCCAGTTTAAATTTTGAAAAACGGTTCGTTTTGTTATAGAGAAAAGGTGACCATTTGCAAAATCAGAGTCACCAGTTTGTTTTACTAAACAAACAAAAGTCTGTGTAAAAAAGGAACATTTATGAATTAAATGACCTCTTAAACACAATTAATGCGAAACTAGTTGATTCAAAGGGTTTAGGGATTAAGTTATGAATCGGGAAGATGTTAGGCACCCCAATTCGCCCTTTCGGTCTCTAAGTGGAATATGCGTGAAATTATAATCGAACATTTGCATGTTAATTGATGTTATTGTGTATCGGTCCATAGTTTTAGGAAAAACGAGATTTTGGGGTGGGGATGAAAATTATGTGCTTCACAATTCGCCCTTCGATTTTAGAAATCTGTGTATGTGTGATTTAAAAATTGATTTTGATAATAATAAACAGCAAAAACGGGTGTTTTTGGAAAGATTTAGGGCTTTTCTGAAGCAAATTCGACGTGGAATCTAATATCTGACAATCCTCGAGATTCGTTCATCTATAGTGTACCACAGTTTAATCATTTAAATCGGCATTGACGAATCTAGTACTCTCATATTAGATATTTAGATAAGCACCGCGATTTATAGATTAAACCGGGTATAAACATGTATTGATTCTTTCGTAAACCGAGACTAATAAAATCGGGATTATATAAAATTAATTAATAAAAATATGTTTAAAATGGTTTACAGCTTGTTTCTACGCCTTCAGTTTTGAAAATGGGTTTTAAATGTGAAATCTGGACTGATTTTGAGATAAACAGTAATTTTTACATGTAATTAATCAATTATAACTAATAAAATAAAGACGGATAAAAAATTAAAGGCGAATTAAAATAAAAAATACCTGAGAGCCTCGAATAATAGTAGAATACTATTTTATAGCATTGTTCCCGAAGTCCCAAAGCTGACTGATGCTTCAAATGGGGTCAGTGCAGGCGTATTTATAGTTGTAGAATAATTAATGGGCTGGGCAGGAAGTGTTTGTTCGCGGACACGGGGCATGTCTGCGGACCGATCAAGCCCCTGATTTACACGTATGACGGTTTTTTTGTAATTCCGACCAAACTAAACATTGGATTAATCTGATTTTTTAACATATTATTACCCATGTTAAGACCTACCTACTGTCCAAATTTGAAAATTTTTGGACATCAGGAAGGCCTCCATTTGATTTTCCAAGCTGAATTCTCAATTTTTTGAATTTTTAAAGATCCGACCGTCGGATCAAGTTGATTTTTTAATATGTTATTCCTAGTAACATTTCCTAACTCTCCACAAAATTTCATGATTTTTGGAGGTCGGAAAGTATCAAAACGAGAAAAAATGAAAAATCGGTTGTGAGAGATTTGTTCGCAGACACAAGCCCCAAAGGCTTGTGTCCTCACGGCACATAGGGATACACCCCTGGGGTTTGTGTGTCCGTACGCGGTTTTTTCTAATTCTCGGCAAACGACTTATTAGGTCGATCTGATTTTTTAGTATGTTGTTCCTCACTATATACGCTATTTACTGACAAATTTGAGCTCATTTGGACTTCTGTAAGGTCGTCTTTTGATTACCCAAAGTAAACTCTCCGTTTTCTGAATTCCCGAAGATCTCGGCCGTCATATTGAGTTTATTTTTGAGTATGTTTCTCCTTATGGCAATGTTTAATAGCCCTCAAAGTTTGAGGATGATCAAAAATGGGAAACTCTCCTTTCACAAGTTTTTAGGAGTTTTGACTGTTTTCTGTTCCGGTGGCTTTCGGTAATTCTCATAATTTCTTATCCGGGATGTTCTTTCGGCTTCCTTCTTTGACATGTATCACATGTATATGGTATGTATGCATCTAGGAATGCTTGTACATGCATGTGTGTTCATTTTCTTAGAATTTGAAATTCTTGCGGGGGGGTCGCAAAATGAGGTGTTCATAAGAGGTAAGGTCCAAAATTCATACACGAGGTTCGAGAACCGAGAGAATGTAACTCGATCCTTTCTCAAGAAGAAAGAGCTCAGCCAAAAGTACTTATTTTCAAAAAAAAAATATCACACCAAAACTCTCTCTCTATGTCTTCTCAAAGACTCTCACCTCATCGGCATCAACCTTCAGCCATTATCCTAGCCAGTAGGAATTCTCATTTCCATAGCAGATCATCAACCCGCACATCAACCATTATCCAAGATAGTACGAGTTCTCATATCCTCAGCAAATCATCAACTCTCAACCTTTATCCTAACTAGTATGAATTATCATCTCCCCAACAGGCCATCAATCATCATACTATCAATTCTTAGCCAGCATACAATCAATCATCATATCCCCAGCAAACATACACTATACTAGAATCACTAACAGAACAATCCCACAAAGTCTGTTAAAGCAGGGTCTCACCCTGTACACGGTTCACAATCCGTTAAAGTAGGGGCTCACCCTCTACACGGTTCACACAGTCTGTTAAAGCAAGGGCTCACCATCTACATGGTTCACCCTCTACACAGTTCACACAGTCCGTTAAAGTAGGGGCTCACCCTCTACACGGTTTACCAACCCATTAAAGCAGTCTCGCCCTCTACACGGTTCACACAGTCTATTAAGGTAGGGGCTCGCCCTCTACACGGCTCACAAGCCCATTAAGGCAGAGGATTGCCCTCTACACTGTCTCAAACCCGATAAGGCAGGGAATCGCCCTCTACATGGCTAACAAGCCAGTTAAGGCAGGGTCTCTCCCTCTACATGGCTCACAAGTTCGCTAAAGCAAGGTAACCCTCTACGCCGCTCGCACACTTCGTTAAAATAGGGGGCTCACCCCCTACACGGTCCAAACATTTTGCTAAAGCAAGGGGCTCACACCTCTATGCGGTCCAAATATTTCTCTAAAGCAGGGGGCTCACCCTTCTACGTGGTTCACACATTATAGCAAGGCACATGATTTGTTCCAAACAAGTCCAGAAATCACCCATCCATTCCAGCGAAAATAAGCAACATAGCACGGTATTATTGGATCGCATTGTTTTTAAAATATCACTTGTGATTCATGCGAGTGCCATAAAATGATGCGCTCTCGTTATCATCTTGGTTTCTTTGCTTCACAAAGAACCCAAGCCGAGAGGGTATGTGAACACCTCATTTTGCGAGCCCTACAAGAATCGTGATCTTCAAGCACGCATGCATGAACGAGTATTCCTAGATGCACACATACTATGTACATGTGATAACAAGTCAAAGAATAAAGCCGAAAAGATGCCCGAATAAGAAGTTACGAGAATTACAAGAAATTGCCAAAATCAAAAATCGTCAAAACTCTTAGAAACTTGTGAAAGGAGAGTTCCATATTTCTAATCATCCTCAAAATTTGAGGGCTGTTCGACATTACCATAAGGAGTAGCATACTCGAAAATCAGCTCAATTCGACGGTCGGATCTCCAAAAATTCAAAAAAACCGGGAGTTTATTTTGGGTGATCAAATGGAGGCCTTCTTGAAGTCAAAATGAGTTCCAATTAGGTCAGTATATAGGTCTAGTTGTGGGGAAGAACATATCCAAAATTCATCTTTATCGTACATGGGATTATCAAAAATCAATTCGTCTATCGTGCAATTCTAGTCGAAATGTCCTTCGCAGCAATTAAAGTAAATAGAGGCCTTCCCGAACTCTGATTGACCTCAAATTTGGATACAATATATAAAACATTTGGAGGAAAAACATATCCAAAATTTAGGAAAATACAACGGTTAGAAGTTTACCTTTTGTACAAACAAGTGACCTTGTCTACAACAAGTACCTTTCCTATGCGAAAACAAACTCTTCGTACCAATAAGAACAAAATGAGACCTTCCCGAACTCTGATCGACCTGAAATTTTGATACGATCTAGAAGACTTCTATTCCTAACACATATCTAAAAATCAACATGACCCAACGGTGGGAAGGCTTCGTGAGAAGCTTCAAGAGTCCTAGTTGCAATCTCTTTTCTTGCTCTCCAAGCATTTTTTCAACTATAAATAAACCTCCCCTCCATTCATATTTTTTATCAACAATCAAAGGGATTTCGTGGTACACACCAAGATACCCTTACTCTCTCCCTCCAAGGGGGCTCAAGTATAATTTTCTCTATCTTTTTTTATTTATTCGTTAGTTTTATAATTCAGAGTATTGTCTGCATAATTTATATCACTTAATAGCTTTTCAAAACCCTTTTTCAAAACCAAAGGCATATAATAAACCCTAATCCAATCCCAAAATAGTATTACTTTCTTACTTTTCCAAAAGCCTGGATTAGCGGTATTGTTATACGAAGGAATCAATAATCGCTATATATCCAATATAACTCATAGAGTGTGGTGTATATGTGATGAATACTCAATTATGAAAGCAGTATTGTCATCTATACCGGTTTAATCAATAGACTTTGGTATACAATTCGGTTAACTCGCCTCATATAATATCGAATATAAGATTCCACATCAAATAAGTTTCTAAAAAGCCCAAAGTTTTACAAAATCACTTGTTTCATTGCATCTACTATTGTCAAACTCTCTTTTTCAAATCACATACACACACACACACTTATTTTTGAAATCATAAGTGAACTAGGAAACACATCGTTTTCATCCCATCCCCAAAATCTCGATTTCTAAGGCAAGTACAAAAAGCTGTAAAGTAATAACAATAGCATGCAAGAACTGAGTTATAACACATGCATATCTTACTCAAGAGACCGAAAGGGCGAATTGGGTGCCTAACACCTTCCCGATTCGTAACTTAATCCCTTAACCTTCGAATCAACTGGATTCGAATATATTGTGTATAAGAGGATATTCAGTCCATAAATACGTCTCTTTTACACAATCCTTTTTTGTTTGTTTAATAAAATAAACTGGCAACTCTTATTCTTTTCAAAATCGATTTTCAAAGTAACACGGAATCGCAGCCCATGAGGAGCTCGGGCATTGAGAACGCGGGTTCTCACAAATAGCCACAACTACTTTTATCAAACGTGGACAAAATCATCGAACCGGAATCGAGATCATTCTCCTACAAGTACACAATTACTTTAGCCGTACATCACACACAATAACTTGATCAAACCTTTTTTGTTACTAGCGACTCTTATTCTTTTCAAAATTGATTTTCAAAGCAACATGGAATCGCTACCCACGAGGACCTCGGGCATCGAGAACGCGGGTTCTCACAAATAGCCAAAACTACTTTTATCATACGTGGACAAAATCGTCGAATCGGAATCGAGATTATTCTCCTACAAGTACACAATTACTTTAGCCTTACATCACACATAACAACTTGATCAAAGCATAACCACAATGATATATCAATGAGGATCAAAAGCTCAAAGCAAGTGAAGAACCAAAGAAACTTATTAAACGTTCGAAGACTTGTTGAATTCTAATTGATTGAGTGTTTAAGTTATTCTTTGTAAAGGTTCTTGTTTGATTATAATAAATAGCTCATATACATTGTTCTTACATTATTAGATTGATCATAACCAAGTTTGAAAATTGTTTGAATCAAAACCATTTAAAAACTTCATTGTTACAAAACCGCTTTTTAAAATAAATTCATATTAAATTCAAATGGCCTTATTTTGAGCTCTCCCGAAAATAAGTCTTTTAGGAACCTATTTTCGAGGTCCCTAAAGCATTAAAATTAATTTTGGAGCTTAAATGCAAAAGTCCAAATTTTGAGATTTTGGCTGGCAAATCAGTGCTGCTCAGTCGACTGATGCCTTGTGACTCAGCTAACTAAGGTTAATGAACTTTGTTCAGTCGACTGATGAGCTTTGCTCAGTTGACTGAAGCTTCAGAAACTAGCCATTGGAGATATGATTTTTTACCATTTTTGGCACTAGACCTTCACCCACTCCCTCCAAACGGCCATATATTGTCTTGGACTATATATACACTATCTAAGACTTATTCTGATATGAACTGTGATCGTATTTCTATCCAATTAAAGATGGATCTGCAACCCTAAACATCGAAGAAGCAAGAACCTTAGAATCACGCGAAGTTGATGGAAGGTGGAACTTCGACCCTAATCCTATAAATGAGAATGAACCTTGGTATAGTCAAAGACAAACAATTCAATCGATGTGTTAATTGATTGCTAAGCCGATGAACAACAAGAATTTTATTCTAGCTGTTCGAAATGTTCTTAGAACACAAGAGGTAAAAACACTCTAAATTCGTATGAATCAAAAGGCTGCTCAAACAAAAGAGTTATCTCCTTTAAATAGGAGCAATTAAACCTACTAGGTCTAGAAAAATAAACAAAAACGAAATTTAATGGGTTTTTCACATAATTGGGCCCAAACAAAGCTAAAACATAACATAAACATAAAATAAATAAAGACTAGTCCAGCCCATTATTAACTACACGTTTTAACTCTTTTTGCCTTGGGCTTGCAATGTAACATCTTCAATTGGGCCTTTAAGCAATATCTTCCATTCTTGAGCCCGATCCCCTTCAACACTCCTCCATGCTTCAGCTTTGCTCATTATCTCTTGGACCATGGCCATAAGTGCTTCCTTGATCTTCTTGGCTCTAGCTCGGGTGATTGGACTACCTGGAACTCGAATGGGGTCTGCATAGTCTTCACTCCATGATCCAACCCAGTACTATCCTTAGACTCATCGTATTCAAACACATTTGAATCATTCTAACTCTCTATTCTTCATCTACATTCAATATTCATGATTCAAAAACATAGTTTTAATCAATCATTATTCTTTTGAGCTATAAATTGTGATTAAACTTGAAATCTCTTAGTGTGAGCTTTATTTGTAATCCTTCAAACACTTGAGAGCTAGTGTACATTAGTGTTAGCCACCAAAACTTATTCAAATCATATTTATGAGAGGTGTATCTCATAGTTTACCAAGAGTGATTTCTTATATGAGTATTGTGATTGAATCAATACTTGTAAGAGTGTGTGAGAAGAATACACTTGTAAATGTTTAATTTTCACCCGGAAGAAAATCGAAATTAATGAAATTTCTCGGAGGCACTACTCGAGCGCAGAAGTAAGATCTAATCAACTAAACCGCGTGAACAAAATGACTTGGACTCATTCGGTTTAATCATTCTATCTCTAAGCTCTTTACTTTATTAGTATATTATTGTTTGTGATTGGAATTGCTTGTTTGTTTAGCTTGTTGCTTGATATAGAATCTTTTTGAAATGTTTTCAAAAACCCCTATTCACCCCTCTTTAGGGTATTTCTCGACATACACATTTGAATCAATCATTTAATAGTGTGGTCTAAACTACCCTTTAGTTTTACGCACCAACAGTTTGGCGCCATATGTGGGAAATACACTTTCTCAAGTCACATACACTCTTTTTAACAAAAACACATCCAAAAAGCCACCATATCTTCAAGACACACCCAGCCAGATCTCATGTTGGCCCTGCAATAACAATAAGCTGCTCTTCAAGTCCAAATCAATAGGCTCATGACCCAGAGAGAGACTCTCTAGTCAGCTCGAGAGACGGTTAAGTTTCAGCTTCTACGTTTGTGGCTGCTCCCCTGGTCCTTGCCACGAGTCCCAACCAGGCAAAGGCTCGAAGACCGTCACAGGAAATCTAGGGGGAGCCACAGCAGGATCAGTGAGTTTGAGTCTGATCAATCAGGCTCTAGGAGAGAGTCTTCCTTTGAAGAGGTTTCAGCTTCACTTCCTTCCCCCACCAGTGAGAAACCCGCAGATTAATGTGATTTGCGAGGGACGTTCTGAAAGAAACTCTTGACATCAAAGCCAAAGCAGAAGAGCTCAAACTCCACTCCCTCCAGCCCTCCAGCCTAAGCGGGAAATGGAAGCCAAACCTCGAGGGTTCGTATTCGATAGGATGTCTCATAAGGGATCTTTGGAAGAAGTGGAAAAAAGACTCATGTCATAGATGAAGGCTCAAATGGCCGAAATGATGAAGATAATGGGCCATTTAGGAGGGATCTCAGCTGCAGCCCTAGTAAGATATTCCAAATCTCCGTTTGCAGAACACATACAGACCTGCCAGATCCCAGAAAAGTTCAAGCTCCCCACACTAGAGTCATACGATGGAACCACTGATCTTGTAGACCACTGGCAGCAGTATGGGAATATAATGGGGCTCCAGAATGTCCCAGATGGTATCATATGCAGAGATTTTGTCACAACTATAAAGTAAACAGCCCGAATGTGGTGTAGTAGCCTGCTCCCATGATCGATCCAGAGCTCGAAACCAGGTTCATCTCCCATTTCCTTGGAACTCGAAAACAGTCCAAATCCTCCACTTATCTCTTCAACATTAAACATAGGTTGACAAAGAATTTGAAAGAATATGCTTGCCGATTCAATCAAGAGAGCCTTATGATCACTAACCTCAACGAGGGAGTAGCAGTAGCAGCCTTTATGGAAAGGGGTGAGCTCCCCTTACTGCCTGATGACTCTAGCAAGAATGGCTCTTAAAACCATGTTCGAGCTCTTAGACAAGGTCAATAAGCAGATTAGTGTGGAAGAAGCTTTGTAAGAATGCGATCTGTCAGGTATGTCAGCTCTCCTGCCCTCCTCCAAGCGTCAAAGGGAACACAGTTCGACCCAGGGCTAAGAGAGAGAAGGCAAGAGGGCAAGAAAGACTCGAACAAGTTTGAACAAGGCGAAAGCAGAGCTCGCCAGTAGTTTACTCCCTTGACAGCTCCTTTAGAGAGAGGTTCTACCCCTAGTTGGAACCAGGCAGGTCCTAGAGCCCCGAAAGATGAAGACTTCGGAGAAGAAGAGGCATACGATGGAATAATGCCGGTACCACAAAAATCATGGTCACCAAGACTGATGACTGCTAGAAGTTGAAAGAGGAGATCAAGAAACTCATCCAACGGGGGTAGCTCCGTCAGTATGTGGACAAGAAGAAGGAAGATCCCCCAAAAGTTAAAAGGAAGGAACACACTAATGAGATATATACATGATCGAGGGGGGTTGTCTTTTTCTAGCAACAACAATAGGTCTAGGAAAGCCTACATCAGACAGGCCAAGACCTCTAACTTGAAGGCAAAGTTCCTTAGCTTCAGGCTTGCCAAAATGGTGAAGTATCATGTCACGAAAATCACCTTCACAGACAAAGACATGGGGTAGAGTTCCCACATAATAACCTTCTGGTGGTAACAACTTGACATAATGCTATCTTGGGCCGGGGCACTCTTAACGAGATCAGAGCTGCCATTTTAACTTGCAGATTGACCATAAGGTTCCTAACCCCCCACGGAGTCGGGGAGGTTAGAGGAAACCATGTGGAAGCCATATACTATCACTTCAGAGCTCCGAAGGAGGTCAAGACAACTGACATCGCTATCGTAAGCTCGAAACCGCAACCACTATGGAGCTGGTTAATGTAGAAGGGCCCAATGATCTAGAGAAGTGGGAAATTGATACCCTGGACCCTCGAGATGAAGAAAAAAAGCTCAGAGGCAAGCCAGTTGAGGACCTAAAAGATCTCCCCTTGAACCCCTTGCAGCCCGACAGGGTATTGAAGATCATCAATCAACTTAGTGTGGAAGTCAAAGAGAAGCTCTCTCAATACCTACAAGCTAATGTTGATGTCTTTGCTTGGTCCCACAATGACATGAAGGGGGTAAATCCAGAAGTCATGGCGCACCGTCTCAATGCTGACCCAGCCTTTAAGCTTGTAAGGCAGAAGAAGAGAAACTTTGCAGCAGAGAGGAACTTGGCTGCCAAAGAAAAGGTCTAGAAGCTCTTCCAAGCTGGTTTTATTCGAGAATTCCACTACCCGAAGTGGCTTTCTAATGTGTTGCTCTTGAAAAAGCATAGTCGAAAGTGGAGGATATGTGTGGACTTCAAGGACCTTAATAAGGCCTACCCAAAGGACAGTTTTCTACTCTCAAAGATTGATCAGCTTGTCGATGCAACTACTGGCCATGAGATGATGAGCCTCATAGATGCCTACTCTAGCTATAATTAAGTTAGGATGGCCCCCGAAGAAGAAGAAAATACCTCATTTATCACCAATGAGGGGACATACTCCTATAAGGCCATCTCGTTTGGTCTAAGGAATGCTGGAGCTAACTATTAAAGGGTCATGAGCACCTTGTTTAAGGACCAGATAGGCAGAAATATGGAGGTCTATGTCGATGACATACTGGTTAAAAGTCTCAAAGCCTCCAACCACATGGCAGACCTTAATAAAGCCTTTGCCATATTCAGACAGAATGGTATATCCCTCAACTCGGTGAAGTTTGCTTTCGGAGTAAGAAAGGAAAAATTCTTGGGGTTCATGGTAACACAGAGGGGAATCAAAGCTAACCCTGAGAAAATACAAGCTCTAATCGGTACGAGGTCTCCAACCAAGCCGAAAGAAGTCCAAGGAGGGTGGCAGCTCTGAACGGATTCATTACCAAAGCAGTAAACAAGTGCCACCCCTTCTTCAAAGCCCTCAAGAAAGCTTTTGAATGAATAGAAGAATGTGAGCTCACTTTTCAACAGCTCAAGCAGTATCTAGGAGCTCATCCTCTTTTTAGCTCGCCAAAGAAGGAGGAAATTTTGAGCTTGTATCTAGCGATATCGTAGACAGCAGTCAGCTCAACATTAATGAGAAATAAAGAGAGGGCATAGTTACTAGTCTATTACACGAGCAGAACTCTACACGCTATTGAGCTGAATTATCCAAGGTTGGAGAAACTAACTTACGCCCTCCTCATCACCTCCAGGAAGTTGAGACCCTACTTCCAGGTCCACGCCACTGATATACTCACGGACCAGCCATTATAAAGGGTCCTTGACAAGCCAAAACAGTTAGGAAGATTGGCTATTTAGGCCATAGAGCTCGAGCAGTTCATGATCAACTATAAGCCTTGAGTTTCGATCAAGGGTCAAGCTGTAGCAGACTTCATTGTAGAGTTTGCTTACATTGAAGAGCAGGTCCCTGAATAACTAGAACTACTGCCACTTGTGGACCCAGGCACCTCAAACACCACCACCTCAATGAACTTGCAGCCAGAAACTCCCATATGGATACTTCACACGGATGGAGCATCCAACTAGCAAGGCTCTGGTGCTGGTTTAGTACTGATCACTCTTGAGGCCAACACCCTGGAGGTAACCCTAAAATTTCTCTTCAAAGCATCCAACAACGAGGTAGAGTACGAAGCAATCATATTAGGCCTGAGGATAGCTGGTGACTTGGGGGCAAAACAGATGGTGATCTACAACGATTCCATGGTTGTGATTGACCAAATACTTGGCCACAATATGGCCAAAGAATATCACATGGCTGCTTATTTGGCTAAGGCTCAGGAAGCAGCCCAGAGGTACACAAACGTAGTCTTTGTCAAGGTCCCACTAGCTCAGAACAATAAGGCAGACCGCCTGGCCAAACTTGCTTCATCATCAAAAGTGCCAAGCGGTGTCCATATAGAATATTCAAAAAACTCATAGAGCTGGACATAGCCCTAGTACAGGTCTGCAAGTGCTGGATTGATCCGATATTGAATTATCTTACAGACGGGGCTCTTCCTGAAGATAAGAAGATGGCCAAAATGGTGAAATACATCTCCAACAGATACGTGGTCATTGAAGCAACACTAGGCCCAAGCATCTCTATTAGAAATTCATGAAGCATTGTGTGGGGAGCATTCAGCAACTTGCTCACCAGCTCTCAAAGTTGGGAGACAATGTTACTTTTAGCCCACTATCCTACAACACGCCAAGGATTTAGTAAGGAAATGTGACAAATACCAATGGTTCGCCAACGTCCAACAGCTCCCAGCAGAGTTAATGACCCCTGTCAGCAACCCATGGCCCTTCTCTCAGTGGGGCATGGACATAATTGGGCCTTTTCCCTTGGCCAAGGGGCAGACAAAGTTTCTAATTGTAGCTATTGATTACTTCACCAAGTATGTTGATGCAGAAGCACTAACCACGATCACCACTATGAAGATCCAGAGTTTTGTGTGGAAGAACATCATCTGCCGCTTTGGTCTTCCAAAGGTGCTGGTCACTGACAATGAAAAATAATTCAATTGCAGCCTCTTCAGGGACTTCTGCGAAGGGCATGTAATAGAAAATCGTTACAGCTCGCCTGTCCATCCTCAAGCCAACGGCCTAGTAGAGGTCACCAATAAAACCCTACTGAGCTCGTTAAAGAAAATACTTGATGATGACAAAGAAAATTGGTTTGAAGAGCTCCCATCAGTTCTATGGGCTTACAGGACCACCATCAGAGGTCCAACTAGCGAAACTCCTTTCTCTCTGACTTACGGAACTAAAACAGTTATTTCAATGGAGATACAAGTACCAACATACAAAATCAACTATCATGACCTAGCTCAAAATAATGAAGGCTTGCTGGCTAACTTAGACCTCCTTGAAGAAAAGAGAGAACAAGATCAGATCAAGGAAAAAGCCTATAAAAGAAGCATGGTCAAAAGTTATAACAAAAGGATCAAGCACATAAGTCTGAATGTAAGCGACCTAGTACTTCAAAAAGTCATCCTGGCCACCAAAATTTCTGAACATGCTAAGCTCGTTGCAAAATGGGAAGGTCCATATGTAGTCACCAAAGTCAACAGACCTGGCACCTACTATCCAAGGACTGTAGACGACATGGAGCTCATGAGACTATAGAACATAGAACATCTCAAGAGATACTATCCTTGAGCTGAAACACTTTGTACTTTTGTAATAGTTATTTTCAAAGAAAAATGTATATAAGATGTTTTGTTTTGGTATTTCATTACTTATAAAGTGCACTTTGTAAAAATCCTTTCACTAAGAGGTCAGTTTACTAAGTGCCCAGCTCATTGAGCACACTTGCATTCTAAGAAAAATCCTCTCATGAAGAAGTTAGTTTAGTAAGTGCCCAACTCATTAAGCACACTTGCACTCTGAGAAAAATCCTCTTACGAAGAGGTCAGCTTAGTAAGTACTTAACTCACAAAAGCACACTTACACTCTGCCAAAACCCTCTCAAAAAGACGTCGGTTCTACAACCAAAGATGTCCGGTGATAACTGAGAAAACTATCATAATTTTTTTAAGTCAGAAGAGGGCATGGCTTTATTTTAGACCTGGCCAAAAAGTACAAATTTTCTTTTTAAAACTCCAAAGACTTCAAAAAAATTCCTATCACCACATAGGTCAATCACTAAATATAAAAGGTTCTCATACAGGCATGCTGAGAACTAAACAATTCCTCTTGCAAAGAGGTCAATGTAGTAACTGACTAGCTCAATGAGCACATTTACACACTGAGGAGTGCAATTAACATCTGAGAATTCTTAACAAACTTTGCTTAAGATTTAGGGGGTATGACTCTTATAGACTTAACCAAAGTGATAAGAATTCCGGTGGTACAGGGAGACCAAACAAAACCAGCTCAACGAGCTCAAACAAGTCATTGACCTTTTGTGAACATGGTAAAGACCTCTTTTAAGGCAAATTGTTTATTTTGCTTAACTTTGTCCAACTTTTTTCTATGTTGTGGGGGTATTAGAGTATCACATAGCTCATTCTATCTCACATTACAACTTAAACAAAAAAAATACAAGAATTAAAGCAAAAATAAAGTAGACAAATCACAAGTAAGGATAGTAAAAATTTTTTGCATTTCATTAGTAAGGAATGCGATTAGAAAGGTCCTAGGGTTTCTATACAAAAGAGCCCTATCCTATCCTATGCTATCCTATCCTATTTACTGGTCACCCGCATCACTAGCTCCTTCACCAGCTCTTTCATCAGCTCTTGAAGGCGAAGGTTTGCCCGTCTCCCACTTTGTTAGTACGTCGGGTTCTTTTACCCTGATCAGCTGAAACACCGCAAGAGCGTCAAAAATTTTCTTTGCTATCTTCGCCTCTAACTCGGGAGTCAAATCTATATCTGCAGGTACCTCGAGGCTCTCAAAGCTGAGTCGAAAATCCTTAGACCCTCAGACCTGCAAAACTCTTCAAATGCGTAAGCCCTTATCGTAGGGATAGGCTCCTTCAACTCTTTTAGTTCATCCTCCATCTTCCCTTGATGATGATGGGAGGTCGATAGCTCGAGCTCCTTTGCCAATAGCTGAGCTCGTATGTCCTTCGAAGCTGCCTCAACGTCCTCTCTCCCCTTGCGCTCCAGCTCTACAGTTTTTTTGGCCACCTCTAAAGCAGAACCAGCGGTTTGGAGGTCTCTGCTAGCACTGATCAGCTCAGAGTTGAAGCTGAAAGCCTCCTGTTTGGTGACCAAGTGTTCCTCCACCAAGGTTGTGTACGCAGACTCCAGCTGGCTGTACATTTTACTGAAGCTATCTACCCTGCCCTTCAAGCCCTCGGTCTCTGATAAGACGTTGTTGATCTGCTCCAACATGACCTTCTTGTCCTCTTCAACCCTCTCCAAGTCATTTTTGGCTACGTAGAGCTCATTCTACGTCTTTATGAGCTCTTCTTGGAAAAATGAATTACCAATGGCGCTGGAACCTTCTTTAGCCAAGTGAAACGCCGAGAAGAAAATATTCATTGCCTGCAAGAAATTAAAGAAACAAATTATACTCGAATAACCAAAAAGGTGAAACCTTGAAAGACATCTGTGTGTACCTGGCTCATGTGGAGGCTAAAGGAGTTAGCTAGCGAACTCGTTCCTTTTTCCCTTGCCTGCTCCAAAATTGCATGTGACAGAGGAGGGAGTGTGTAGCCCTTCACGAAGAAGCCAGAACCGACTTGGGAGTTGGGTTTCGGCATATGCCTTCCAGACCCCCTAGGAGGGGAGGTTTGATCAGGAGCGTCCTTAGCCCCCATTATAATTACATCCTCCTCCTCCTCAATGGTGGTTCCTTAGCCATTTGGGCTCTGGACAGCGACCTCTGAGGCTCTTTTCTATCTAGAGCTGTTTTCTCCTAGCTGAGAAGGGGTAAGTCCTCCATGGGGCATTCATCAAGTCCACCCAAGTATAAGCATCTTCTAGGTGAAAGGTGTTGGAGGAGACAAGAGCTTAAGTGGTTTGGAGGTCCTTGATAGAGCTGGAGCACTCTCTTTAGCCCCCTCAAGTCCCATAGACCTCTTGGAAGGAGGCAGGCCTCTAGATGGTGCGCCCCTCTTCTTGGTGACCTTCTTAGTGTTCACTTTGAAGGCTAGCTTTGAGAAAGGAAGGCAAAACAAAGTCATAAATAAAGCTCAAATTACCCAAAAGAAGAAGGGAAATAGAAGGCGGCTTACTTTTTTTGGGCACCACAGCGACCTACCGAATGGGAACCACCTCCAAAACGGTGTCTCCAAGTGAACCACCTCGGTTTTATGCTGGGACTTGTTCTTGTTGAGTGCCACCTTCAAGCGTAGGTCCCTCAATGGCCTCTGGCCCACCAGAACCACGATCACCCCTTCCTTTCTGAGCACCCTTAGAAGCCTTTAGACCTGGGTCATTACACTCAGAGGGCGTCAACATGGCTAAGTCAGAGAGGTTCACCATTGGTAGAATATTTGGGTCTGTGCTAGAAGGCCTGGGGCCCATCTTGTATCTCCGTTGAAGACCTGATGCGATGACGTTGGTGTAATGCTTTAAGAAGGAGTCCTTGGCATCTTCAATCCAAGGCGACTCCACCAACTTGGGTCGTTTCTCTTTGACTGTGTAGAAAGACATGAGAGAAAGAGATCAGATGTTAGGTTAGTGATAAAGAAAATTGTAGGTCGAAAAATACCCTAGAGGGGGGGGGGGGTGAATAGGGTTTTAAAACTTCATCGGATTCTTAAAAATGATTTAAAAATATTTGATGTCTATATTTATCAAGTAATCAAGAACAAAGTTAATTCCAAACACAATAAATAAATAACACAATATAATAGAGCAAGAGATAGAAAGATTGAACCGATCGAAGTCGAAGATTTTTTTGTCCATGCGGTTCGGCTTGTTCCCCTACTCCGCGCTCGGTTAGTTTCCCGAGAATTTCCACTATAACCGATTTCCTTCTGGGTGAAGATCAAACCTCTTCTTCTCACACACTCTTACAAGTATTGAAACACCCTCAATACTCTCACAAGAAATCCCTCTTGCTAATCTATGAGATACACCTCTCACAATTATGATTCAAAATGAGTTTTGGTGACAAACACCAATGTACAATATCTCTCTTGTATATGACAAAATACAAATGAAGCTCACACTAAGAGATATCAAAATTGATCAAAGTATATAGCTCAAAAATGAAAGATTGATCAAAATGTGTTCTTGAATCTTTGTATATTTGAATATATGAATAATAGAGTATTAGAATGATTCAAGGTGTGTTAAAACATGTCTAGGACCTCATATTTATAGCTTGCAAAATCATATGGCCGTTGGGGATGATTAAGAGAGGTTTTGGCTCCAAGGTATACATTTTCAAATTTTCCAACAGCTAGTTTTGACAAAAAAATATTCAAATTTGTTTTGTTAATTTCTCCTAATTTGACCGTTGGATCATACTAAAATTTTAGTCAACATTTCTAGGAGATGTTGTCTAACTACTGTAAAAATTTCAAAATGATCGGAGTTCGGGAAGACCTCCATCTTACCGTTAGATCAAAACTGGGCAAAAATTGAGCGAATTTTAAATGTAAAAAAAAATATTTTTGCAATTTAACAATTTAGTTCCAAATAAAATTCTAATGATTTTTGAACCTCAAAGATATGTTTCTAAGATACCTATTTTTATTATAACTTAAAATATGATCATTTAAAATTAATATGAATTTATTTTGAAACTCGGTTTTTGTAAAATGATGTTTTTCAAATAAATTCAATTTCAAGCTAGTTGGAATCAATCTTTAAAAGATGCAAGAATATGTTTGAGCTATAGGGATTTTATCAATAAAGTATCTTTACATAAAATCTAAGCACTCACTCCATTGAATGATAATTCGAGTCTTCGTGATGCTTGATTTTCTTGTGCGTATCTTTACTTGTTTAATATTCTTGATCCTTTCTTGGTTTTGATAACTTGTAGAACATGTGGAGATCATTCTATGCATATCTTCACTTGCTTGATGATTTAGATATTTTCTTGGCTTTGTATAGCACATGTATATCACTTGAGTTCATTTTTTGTGAGTAGAGGCGTTTGTAAAGCTTGTGTGAGATTTTGATTGCTTCGGTTTGAAGTTACACTTGGTCGGAAGATATATCGGTTAAAATGGCTATCATCATTGGAACAACTGAGTTAAATAACACTTTATTAACTTATTGTAATTATCAAAATAAGATTAATTGACTTTAAGGTCAACAATAATAAAGGTTGGCAGGCACACAAGGAAGCATAAATGAACTCATTGATGGATTATGGTTCTGTAAACCAGCGCTTGAGGTCATGGATGATGGGATACCTAGAGTCATGCTCCCAATCCTCACCAAAAATAACAAAAATCGTTTCTTCCAGTAAGGGACGCTGTCAGGCAGGCCATGAATGATCTTAGAGGCCCCCAACCTGTAAGGACATCTCAAAACCCCCTTGTTCTTGCCACCGCTATCCTTAGGCTGGAAAAGGGTGATGAACTCCTTTACGGTAATGTCATGGCTCCCAGCTGAGATGGCTCTAAAAATTAGCACTGATCCTATAAGGCAGGACCACATATTGGGGCTGACTTGGGTAGGAGCAAGGTCCATAGCTACCAACAGTTCCCTCACGTGGTCATCCATTTGGAACCTTAGCCCATGTGCAAACGCCGATTCATAAAAATTGACCTCTCTAGGCTTGTAGTAACAAGCTCTCTCCTCTAGACCTAGAGCTATAATCCTCACCGAATCAGGAATTTGATATTTCTCCTTAAAGATTGGGATATCGGGGGCGGATAAGGTCGAAGAGGAATGCGTAAAACAGCAAGGGAGCTAAAGTACTCCGAATATTTTTCGATGTTTTTGGTGTCGTTTGTTACGCTGGGGGGGAAATATATACGAGCCAGCTCTCCCTCACTATCCAATATTTCAATGGATTTCACTTCAACAGGAGGATTGGGAGCATGCCCACAGAAGACCCCTGCTCTGCATTAAGAGGAATCTCTAAATTCTGGCCATGGCTAATGAAATGATCCATAAGAAAGGCTAGAGTGTGTAAAGAAGTGGTAGGAGAAAAATAAGGGATGTATTCGATGAAATCCACCAAAGGAACACTCAAAAATCTCTTAAAGGAGTTTTATGGGCCATATTAACAAAAAATGAAGTGCCTAAGGGTTTTAGAGTTTTAAGGCGCCTAGGGTTTAAAAGAGGAAGATAAATGAAAAGTAAAAAAGTTTCCTAAGGCAAGAGGGTTTATATAAAGTGTGTAAGAGAAGCTAAGGGTCTATTCAAAGCCTTAATTGTCTGCTCACAAATCCACTACCACACGTTTGCACATTTTTTAAGGAATATGGAACGGCCACACATGATCTCTTTGAAGAATAATAGTCATGCCAAAGAGCTCAGGGTAGTAACAATAGATTGCGGAATCAGGTCAAAGACTTCAATGATCAAACTTTTCACCAGAGCTGGTGGAAATGCCAAATTCAACATCCTCAAAGATCTCGTACCCCACGCTATTCATCTGACGAAGCTCGAAAGTCCCTTGAGGACCAGACGAGAGTTTTATCATCATTAATCAGCTCATCTGAGCTAAATGGCAAGGATAGGGGCAATTGATGGTGCAAATTAGTAACCCAATTCACCCCGCCATCCACGAGCTGACGTGTGGCTGTCCATGTCAGCAATCAAACCTATCACAATGAGAAGAGCTCGGAGGAGTCCTGCTCGAGTATTACGGAGAGGTTGGAGTTCCTTGCGGATTGGTATTCGGTCCAAGAATTGATTTCGCATAGCAAATAATGGAGCTCGAATGCTAGAGCTCTTTCGACGAGCTCTAGAGCTCTCTCGCACAACCACTCTGCCATAGTGGTTAACAGAGGCATAGGAGACTGCTGCCAACTCCTCTAGACGCTGCAGAACTCCTCTAACCTTTATTAAATGCATACCAACTGCATTTAATGCACCGGAATTCATGGAAAAGTAAGGTCAGAGTTGGTGATGATCAAGGCACGGCTTTAAGCCTGCTCTGGGAGCTCTTCAACATGTTTCTTCTTAGTCATATATATAGAAGAAGCATTTACTTCTCTCAACAACTAAAGTCAACCACTTTGAACAACCAAGAAGAACAAAACAGTAATATAGCATTCGACAAAGAAGGAGAGATAGATAGAACTCTAGAGCACACATTAGAGCTCCCAATATAGGAAAGTTAGAACTCGTGTAGCTCAAGCACACTCTCATTGTAATATTGTGAGGCTAAAATAGTCAGATAGACTTTTATGAGTTTGTAATAATGATTTACTCTCAATACAAAGCAAACCGAGCTCCTAGCTCTATTCCACTGAGGATGACTAACCCATATCTTCATATGAGGCCAACCTCCTCTATACATCTTTGACTCTCTTAACTTGCTGTATTTATTTTGTTAATCATTTAAACCAATCATTTGACTGTGTGCTCTAAACTACCATTCTAATTTTACGCACCAACATACATATTCAAAACTTATTTATTAATAAAATGCATATAATAATTTTTTCGAAGTTATGCAAAGTTAAGTTTCCACTCGGTCAAAGCCCTTATTTCAAAACAAAATTGATAAACAAGGCCTTATTTCATAATGATAATGATATCTAGGCTCTTATTTCTAAAAAAATTATTCATTGTTTTTTTGTGAAAACTATTGTCATGCAACAACTTTTACCTCATTTCCAATAAAAAACATATATTTCCCTTAAAGTATTTTTAACTTATCCACAAGTTCAATTAGGAGAGGGTGTGGTTGGGAGAAATTGAACTTGAGACATCCTTTTGTATCAGTAGAGTTCTTGCCACCGGTCTAACTTATGATGGGTTTACGTTTAGAAAACAAACCAAATAACTTTTAACTTGCTTATAATCATTACAAGTAGAAGTTCGTTTGAGATTTTATTATGAAGTCACAAATTAAAAACTAAGTTTGAGCACATTTTAAAACTTAAAATATTAATGACATCAAGTTGGTAAACTCAAAATCAAGCTAATTAAACATGGATAGGTTATAACCTCGGTTGAAAAGTTAAATTATCCAGTTAAACTTAAACAAATTTATAAGTTCAAAATGTTTTACAACCAAGCTTTAATGATCCACTACTTAACTACTGTTTTTTTTTGGTCCTTAATATTATTGGAGGGAAATCGTACCAAATATACCGCACCAAACTTGTAACACCCCCGCCTTAATCTACAGGATAACACCTGTAATTAAGACCTAGAGCGTTACTAACCCATCTTAGTAGGACTAAGATAGGTGTATAAAAAGAAAACAAACATAAATAGTAACATGTTTATCAAGTGTTCTAAGCATGGGGTTCACCAAAAACATAATATAAGGTTTGAGCATGCATTATGTTCATACATCCAAACCATATGAATATCCAAAATGTATAAACTCCTCAAGCTAGCCGTGGCTTCCTGGAAAAATATATATATATATATACATCACAAAAATAAAATACTTGTTGTATCAGAGCCTCTATAACATCCCTAACCATGTCGTGTCCTTGTCCTCGTGGGACTCATGAGTACCTGAAATAATTTAAGGAAACTGGGGTGAGCCATTTGCTTTGTAGGGGGGGGGTACATAGCATATGTTCAAAAACAGGTTTAGAAACATATATTTCAAACCATATTTAATTCAATAATATCAACAAGAACTATGTTCATCAAGTGACTATGCATGAACGTGCTAATGCAGGTTACTTCACGTGTCAACCGATTACCATATAATAAAGAGCCTGAGCTAATAATATATTCCAATGCCACCGAGATGTCAGATTATCATATTGATACCCTGGGATCAATTGTCCCGATCCCATATGAATATAGATAACAACAGCCTTGGGATCAATCATCCCAATCCTATATAAACATCGATAACAACACAACCATAGTGCCTTGCTAATTTGCCTAGGTTCCCAGGCTCCACACCGGTATGACACCGAGCCCTGCCTATTTTTCCATCCAGGCAAGCAATATACATTCGTACCAGAAATCATTTCCCGAAAGACACAAGCTCTCTATCACATAAACACATGATACCCGCTTTCCAAAGAACAGAGAATTGAAGCATGAACCATAATATTGCCTCCAAGCCTTCGATCTATTGCCGAGCTTCTGGTTGACACAATAAGGATGCAAACATGTACACTTGCCAGTAATTGAGTAATTAAAACAACACCCGTCAATAATTTCCACACATATTCCATGGTGTATATAGTCTATCACTAGGTTCGTTTCATCAACATATAGCATCCATACAACCACGGTTTGTGTCATACAAGTCCAATATCACATATTATCACATATTACCGAGGGAGAATGGCATATATTGCCTTAAAGCATACTTTTATAACACCAATATGCATAAAGTATTGTTTCACAAAACATATCAAGTCTCATAAAGACAAACATAGTTTAAACATAAAGATTTTCGTCAAATAAAGTCATACTTCAACTGTTAAAAGCATTTAAACCCCTATCTCGTATTACAAGCTGAAAGGGAGAAAGAAAGGTGGTGGTTTGAACCCCGTATGTTGAGATCTCGAGGTTGAAGATGATGAATAGTAACTAAGAGGATGATTTGGATGATTTAAAGCTCAAATCTCGGATTAAGGATGAAAGAGGAGCTAAAAGCCTTTAAGAAACCCACATCTTTCTCTCTCTAGAACCTTCTAGTGTTTTGGGGGTGTTTTTAGTCGAAATATGGGTGAAAAATAAGATAAAACTGACTTAAAATGGGTTAAGTCGGTGCACTATGCCGTACGGCGGATCGGTATGCCAAAAACAGGGTACCGGTCCGTAGCCCAGATTTCCCCGAAAAATTTCACTCCGGATCGGTATGCCTAAATCCCCATACCGGTCCGCAGGTCATTTTTATGTCATATTGTCCTGTTCTTACTTTGGCCATAACTTCTTGCTCGGAACTCCGATTGAGATGATTCTTATGTTCACGGAAAGGTAATTCAGAGACATACAATTTACAGATAGAGCTTTTCTCCAAATTATGGACATATAAGTTTCTAAAATTACAAATTCCACATAGAATGAACATCATACACATAATTAACATGAAATTAAATACATGATGTTACAAAACTGTACCATACCGTATCATTGTCGAAATGTACCAAAGTTTGGTAATGATACAATACCGATCGATATTGTACTGTATCAAAATTTTTTGGTATAGTCGTGGTACTCAAAATTATTATCAACGATATACCGTACTGTACCAAAATATTGGTATTGCCATGGTATTTTCATACCGTACCATTACCAATTGTTCCACTCTACCAAATACCAATATATCATTCTTCTACTCCTTTTCCTTTCTTCTTCTCTGTAGATCTGAAATCGCCACATACCTACTATGGCATTGCCACCCCACCACCATTATATACCCACTGTGGTACTACCACCCCACTACCACCATACACAAAATCTAATTTCAATCATTTCATCTACCCCCCATTTCCAATTCTACCTGACCCATTTCAAGACTTTTCTTTTGTTTGAGATTAATTATCCTTTTCTCTATCTCTTTTTCATTCATATTCTTTCTTCCAATCATCATACATTCATATGTATCATATGTTTGCCCTATTTCTAATTATTTACTTTCATTTCTTTCTTTTTTTTATTCTTTTTTTTGCTATATCCTGCACGCCATGACAATGAATTAGCGGTTTGTACTCGCCACATAAATAACATATCCATCGATCCTTGACTTTCCTTAATCAATCAAAGGTTAATCTTATTAAACTTTAAATATCAAATATTTATCTTCATTTTTTTATTTCTTTTTCCTTAAACTTCAATCGTATTAAATTTCACATAGTTTTTATTTTATTCTTTTTCTTTAAACTTCAATCTATCAAATATTTATCTTCATTTTTTTTAATCATATTAAACTTCAATACTTCGACTTTTAAGTATTTGATAGATGTGTATGTGTTGATTGTAATTTATAATGTAACGATATTTATAAATGATTTAGTGTTCTTGAAACAATCAATTGCAAAAACTTATTAAATGTAAGTAAAAGTAATTTAATTGTTTTGTTTTAGTAAAAGGAAAATGATAACATGTGTCCTTAGGGCACATGTTAAAGCTATTATAAATGGAAATAATGAAATCTTGTATGAGAATCTCTTCCATATTTAATGCATGTTGGGAGTTAATTATTTTAAAAAATGGGTACTTAACATGTGCCCTTAGGAAACACGTTAACATGACCATTAGTAAAAAATGTTCAATTTTGACCATCCACTTTTTTTTAAGGATTGATTTTTTGGTAATGTACTGTACCATATCAATATTTTGGTATACTGAACATCAGTATATCAAAAATTTGGTATGTCAATGGTAATGGATTTTGGCGTCCCAAAGTTTTGGTACATTATATAGTACACTCAGTATAGTATGGTATTATACCAAAACTACCCATACTTAATATACTAAAATTGGCGGTCCACTTTAGGTGTAAATATCCAACCATGTTGTTGACAGAAGTACGTACATATTTACTATTTAGTTAGAAAAAATGCATTTTGCAATACATGGTTTAGGTGGATATTTCGTACCAATTTTTTTGCAACTAATACTACTACTATATTATAGGCAACTACAATTAGTAAGATTGAACTCAAGTACTCTTTTAAGTTTGCTTTTTTCAATGGCTTTAATACTCCATTTGGATCGAGGGTATTGGAAATGTCAGTGCCAAAATATTTAGATCTGTCTACAAGGAATGTTCATGTCAATAATCAGTAAAATAACTTAACTTACGGGTGTTACAAACTCCCCTCCTTAAGAAATTTCGTCATCGAAATTAAAATAGGGAGATTGGAAATTACTTTATTATAACAAGTGTGGGTACCTGGCTTGAATTTCTGATTCTAGTTCCCACGTAGCTTCTTCCATCCCGTGTTGATGCCAAATTACTTTGACAAGTGGGATAACCCTGTTACGAAGAACTTGTTTCTTCCGTTCCACCACTGCTACTGGATGGGTCTCATATGACACATCTTCATTAACCTCGAGTTCTTCGACCGGAGCCATGCGAGAAGGATCAGGAATCTACCTCCGAAGCATGGACACATAAAATACATCATGGATTCGTTGTAACTATGATGGCAAAGCTAGACAATATGAAACTAAACCAACACGCTGAACAATTTCAAATGGTCCTATATATCGAGGGGCTAACTTGCCTTTGTTACCGAAACGGATAATGCCATGTCGGGGCTTGACCTTAAGAAATACGTAGTCACCCACTTCAAACTCAAGTGGTCGTCTTCTCTTGTCGGCATAACTTTTTTGTCGGCTTTGGGCAGTTAGTAACCATTGCAGGATAAATTTGATCTTCTCCGTAGTGTCTTGCACCAACTGCGGTCCTAAAATTGCTGCTTCACCTGCCTCAATCCAACAAATGGGGGATTTGCATAGTCTTCTATACAATGCTTTGAATGGTGCCATCCCGATGCTAGCTTGGAAACTATTATTATAGGCGAACTCGGCGAGTGGTAGGTACTCATCCTAATTTCCATGAAAATCAAGTATACACGCCTGTAGCATATCCTTAAGGATTGGGATTGTCTGTTCGGATTGTCCGTCACTCTGCAGATGAAAAGCTGTACTAAAATCTAATCGCGTGCCCAACGAGCGCTGAAGTGCTTCCCAAAAGTGTGAAGTAAATCTAGAATCACGGTCAGACATTATTGAAACTGGAATGCCATGTAGTCGAACGATCTCATTGATATAGAGTTTTCTTAGTTTCTCCAAAGGGTCGGTCTCCCAAATTGGTAGAAAATGAGCCGACTTGGTAAGTCTATCCACAATAACCTAAACCGCGTTGTGCTTTTTCTGCGTACTCGGTAAACCCATAAAAAATTCCATTGTGACATTCTTCCATTTCCACTTCGGGATTGGAAGGGGTTGAAGTTGACCCGTAGGCTTCTGGTGTTCAGCCTTTATCCTTTGACAAGTCAAGCAATGAGAAATAAATTGAGTTACATCTTGCTTCATACCTTGCCACCAATAAGTACGTTTTAAATCTTGGTACATCTTAGTGCCACCTAGATGAATGAAAAACCTTGAATTGTGAGCCTCGGCCAGAATGGCTTCCTTAAGTTCGTTATTAAGCCTTGGTACAACTAGTTTCTTTTTGTATCTCCGACCATCATTGGTACCTAGTGTAAAACCTTCCATTTCGATTCCTGATTAAAGTTGATCTCGACACTTTGCTAATTTCTCGTCATACCATTGGCTCTCAATTACTTGACTTTGTATAAATGGTCTGGCCACGAGATTTGAAAGGAAAATCATGTCTTCATTTCGACGTACGACTAAGTTGTATCGCTGAAGCTCTTCTATAAGTTTCCACTCTCGACACCTTAGGGCCGACATTGAACCTTGTGATTTCTGGCTTAAAGCGTTGGTAACCATGTTCGCCTTGGTAGGGTGATATTGAAGGGTGGAATCATAATCCTCAAGATACTCTATCCAATGGCGTTGTCTTAAATTCAAATCTCGTTGCGTGAATATGTACTTGAGACTTTTGTGGTTCGAGAATACCTCAAATTTTTCTCCATAAAGGTAATGATGCCAAATCTTTAATGCAAAAACCACTGCAGCTAGCTCTAAGTCATGTGTAGGATAATTCTTCTCATGAGTTTTCAGTTGATGTGAAGCATAAGCTATAACATTATCCAACTGCATTAGGACGCAACCAAGTCCTAAGCGAGATGCATCGCAATATATCACATACCCTAAGCCCCTTTTAGGTAGGGCTAGGACAGGAGCGTAGTTAAGCGATACTTCAACTCATTAAAAGATTCTTCACAGCAATCATCCCAAACGAATGGCACACCTTTCTGGGTAAGGTGAGTAAGAGGGGACGCTATACGAGAGAAGTCTTGAACACACCTTCTGTAATAACCAGCTAGACCGAGAAAACTTCGAATCTATGTCATACTAGTAGGGCGACGCCAACTCGACACGGTTTCCACCTTCCACAGAAATACCATCTCATGAAACAACATGTCCAAGGAATTTCACTTACTCTCTCCAAAAGTCACACTTGGAAAATTTGGCGTAGAGTTGATGATCTCTTAGCAATTGTAGGGCTATATGAAAGTGTTTCCTATGCTCCGCCTCTGAATGAATCCATTTAAGAATGGGCGGAAGATACGATGCATCAAATCCATAAAAGCTGCTAGTGCATTTGTTAATCCAAACGGCATAACTAAAAATTCATAATGACTATAGCGCATCCGAAAAGCTGTTTTAGGAATATCTTCTTCCCTGACCTTTAATTAATGGTATCCCGATCTGAAGTCGATCTTTGAAAAGAAATGAGCTCCCTGTAATTGATCAAATAAATCATCGATACGTGGAAGAGGGTACTTATTCTTGATCGATACGTGGAAGAGGGTACTTATTCTTGATCGTCACTCGATTCAGTTAGCGATAATCCACGCACAGGCGTAATGATCCGTCAGCCTTCTTGGCAAACAACAAAGGTGCTCCCCATGGTGACGAACTAGGGCGAATAAAACCTTTGACCAAAAGATCCTGCAACTGCGTTTTAAGCTCTTTAAGTTCTGCAGGAGCTAACTGGTAAGGAGTAATAGATATAGGGGCAGTTCCGGGAGCAAGATCAATTGAAAACTCGATTTCCCGCTGTGGCGGTAACCCAGGTAATTCTTTAGGAAAAACATCCAAAATTTCTTAACGATAGGCACGTCTTGTGATGTAAGAAGTGGAACCGCGTCACTCACAATATTACAAAGCTAGCCGGCCTAAACCCTATGTTCCTTCTTAGTAACGTACGATATGGGGTATAAATTATATCTCTCGCTAAAGAAAACAATGGTTTCTCCCCAATGGTGGGTAATATTGACTTTTTTGGCATGACAATCGATTATAGCATAATATTTGGTCAGCCAATCCATTCCCAGAATGAGACCATACTGTTCCATATCCATGACTATAAAATCATCTTCTATTCCAAATTCGAATCCATATTTTATAAATATTTATCCAAATGAATATTCGAAAAAGATTATATTGCAAACGCGAAATTCGTTATTGAAGATCTGAATATTCAGCCGTTATTTAAGATTTAAAGCGGTGTATAATATTATCTCATAAAAGATACGGTTGCAATAAGGTTCAAATTCTTGCACCTATCAAAAATAAAAACATGTATATTTGACCATCTGTGATGTAAGATATATTAAAATATAACCACTCTTTCTCTCTCTCTCTCTCTCTATATATATATATATATAGATTTTAAGTACTAATTTATTAATTATGTGATCACATGGTTGGTTATATTTGGTACTTTTGTTAAATGATATTTACTAAATTAGATTAAAAGAGTTTCATTAAATTTGGAACCCAATAGTTAATTGGAGAAGTTATTTTGTAGGGGTATAAATGGATATTTGAATCTGTATTTCGTGAATATTTATTCGAATGAATATTTGAAAAAAAATGATTTGGATAGTGTTTATAAATACCTAAGAAAACAGATAAGGATATGGTTAATGATAGTATTCAACCTGAATAATCCATATCCGATTAATTTGGTGTGCAAAATCTGGCCCAATTTATCAAAAAATTTAAACTAAACAAAAGAAAAAGAAAGAAAGAAAAAAGCCTATAAAAAAACAAAGAGAGACTATTTACAGCTTATATGATTTGCTAGAAAGAAAGACTGAATACCATATCAATTTAAAATTATAATGATTTTCAACTTTATTTGTCATTTTGATTTGTATGGTTATATTATAATTTTAACTTAAATGTTATTAAGTTATACAAAAGAAATAAAATAAATTCATTATTTGATTTAAAATTTTGACATAAAATGTTAGTCATTATTTTAATACTTTTTGCAATATTTTGTTATACTTTTCGAACTTATCATTTTATTTGAAAGATTATGTAATCAAATATAATTCTAAGATTGAGCTAATTTTTAGGCTAACAAAACAAAGACAACATGTCTATAGTTATATAGAAAAATGGGTAGGAATATTATCCAAATCTAAAATATCCGATAGGATAAGAATAAAAATAGTTTAATATACTATCCGAAAAGATACGGTGTGGATTTAAATAGTAAATTTAAAAATAGATACGGATAATAGATAATCTGGTATCTGGTCTCTATCCGATCCGTTTACACTTTTATTATTTCCTCAAGTCTTCTACTTTGACGGTAAGTTGGAATGACAAATAAAGAAATTGGTCATCCCTTAGCCTATAAAAAAACATATAATATAATATCCATCAATTATGTCCGCCAAAAGAGTAATATACAATTTTTAACATGTAACAAATGCCAAGAATTCAAGAAAGAGATATCAGTTCCAAGCGTACCCAAATTGAAGGAAAACAACAATTGCTATGGACTGAGATTATTACCTATAGTTGCTTACGCTTGTAAAATCATGTTAGTCCAACGATCTAAAATTAAGTTTATGTGATCATTTTATGCATGTTTTATCCACAATTATATTAACCCTCAAGAAAATAAATTTTACATAGAGAGTAAAAGCCCAATCTAATTGGGGAAGCACTCACTCAAACTTGGGTGTGATAATAGGCAGGGGCGGAGTGCAGGAGGATCTCAACTGGATTTTTGAAAAATTTTGCCCAAGTTTTTGTGTCTATTTTTTTTAATAATGTGGAAAGTAGTACTTGTTAAAGAAAATAGAGGATAACTTCAAACTTAATAAATTTGGATGAACTAACGAAAACGTGTGGATATTTTTATAGAATCTTTTCTTAAAATTGATGTTATTTAAAACCAATAATAATTAATTTTTGTAAGTTTATCCCACAACGTTGGTAAACTTAATGTCTAACATGGAAAACTTAATAAAGCACTCAAATGCAAATACGCCGACAAAACATGTGGTTAGAAATAAAATCATCATTTTTCTTCTCTTTAAGAATTTTTTCACTAGTGCCCCCACTTCAATAAATTTCTGGATCCGCCATTGTTTCCCCCTTTCTTCTTCTTAGCCTTCAACCACCACCAAATCCTCCCTCCCTCTCGCTGCCACCACTGGACCAGTGCCACAAACTCTCAGTTTAAATAAGAACGAATTTACCAAATAATGATCGAAAAACACCGGATTGAGTCGCAGACTAGGTCGCTCTCTTTAAGATGTTTCATAGCTTTGTTCGGTGTTTGTGCTAGCAGTTCGGATAAGTCACGTCGTCCCCATGATACAACAAGCCCACATTTTCCTTTGTCTTGATTTTTTTTGCACGGTGGAAAATCGGAATTCTAACTCTCTTTATAACTTTGCCGGGATTGGTAAATTATTCCTCCTGTCAGAGGCAATTTTTTTTAAAGGAATTTTTCTTAAGCTCGGTGAAGGTCTGTATCAATGGAGGATTTTTTTTTCTCATTCGTGTATCTCAAAAAAGAGACGAAAATAATTTTTTAAAGAAAAAAATTATCGCACCGTTGCGTTGAGGGAGAGAAAAATGCAATAGTCGAGAAGGAAATTCAAAAAGGAAAATAAATTTTTTTATAATAAAATCTTTCAAAAGTATTTTGTCAAAAAAAATAGTATTTGAGCCCAAGCCCGGGTCTGTTCAGTTAGTCGGGTGAGCGCGTTGAATCACATTCATCGAAATCTTCACTCAATAGCACAAAAGTCTAATGGCTAAAGAGTTTAAGCTCTTACACAAATTCTTCCTTATAAAAACCCAAGAAATTTTTTATATCTCTCCTATGTGTGACTTAACATATAGAGTTCACTTGGTTCTTGCTTTGATTTTTTTTCCTTTTCCTTCTTCTCCCATTTTTTCAAATACACAGAACTTCAACACTCTCTGTCACGCTGCCGTTGCCACCTCACCTCCCTCTCGCCGCCACACTAATGCCCCACTTCATTTCTGCCTTTATGGGCGTCAAAACTTGAGTTTTGCTTAAAAGTGCAATTATTTGATGTCATAAATTGATTATTAATAGCCAACAAAAATCAGAGAACTGGCATCTTGTTTCTCTCAAATGCAAATAAAAAGAAGGGGAAGAAGCAACAAAATATTTGCATTGCTATAGTGAAGTGGAAATAAGGCCAAAATACTGACATATATCCTGAATGAAGGGGAAACCATTGGGAAATTTATGACCAATTGTTGTTTTATGACTTAAAATCGGAAGCTTGGAGTTTGAAAGGAAAATAGAGGAGGATAAAAACCATTATGTTTTTGAAAAAGGCAAATTACAATATGAAATATTCGGAAGGTTTAATCGTGTGCTTTGGTGGTTTAATGTTATGAAGTGAACAAATCATTTTGGTTACATGTATCGATGTTTTTCTCAATTTAACCACCTTCGAGTCTTAAGTTTAGAATTTTAACTCAAAAGGCCTCCATACTAATTAGTAGATCCATTACTCTTATTAATCTAATGTCAAACTCAGGATTTGAGTTGACCATTTCTGTAGTCTCCAACTTTGGTTCAAATTCATGTGTACACCACCTTCAACATCCGTTGACCAATCTTCCACCTTGGGTTAAGACCTTACTATAATGCAACTGCTCCATCAAGAGCTCACCTCCTCTATCGCGAATCACCTCAATCCATCTATTCTGTTATTGGCCGCGGTGACACTGCTCCATCGAGAGCCCATCTTCTTTATTGAGAGTCACCATGCTCCACTTGGTCTTTTATTGGTGCTAAGGTGCCACTGCTCCATCGGGTCTCTTACTAATGCTTTGGTGCCACAGCTATATCGAGAGCCACCATGCTCCGCTTGGTCCCTTGCTAGCATTCCGGTGCCATTACTCCATTGAAAATCCGCCTACTTTATCGAGAGCCACCTTGCTCTGTCTGGTATCTTACTAGCATAGTGGTGCCATTGCCCTCCTGCAGTCAAGAGCCATCACACTCCACCTGCTATATCAAGAGCCACCTCGCTCCATCTTCTCCATTGAGAGTCCATCTACTCTATCGAGATGCCACGCATTGGGCCCGCATATTGTATACCAATATTATCTCTAACTTAACCATATTTAAATCACATATATAAAGTTTTAATTTAAAATGTCTCGATACAAATTAATAAATCCACTATCTTATATTCTTATTAATCTAATATTGAACTCTACCCTTACAATAAAGGACCCGTGTTTGAGCCAATCATTTCAAAATGAGATTCTGAAATTGATACTAGATCGAGCACGTTGGAGGAAGTGCCGACAGGCACAGGGCCCACCACCAATGCAATCTTTAGCCATCTTAAAATTGGGCCTAGATCTGTTTGTGCCCTAATAAATAGTAAAAGGCCCATGTAATAATATTCCTAAAGAAAAAAAGGGCCCATATATTAAATTAAAAAAAGACCCAGATCTGTCAAAGTCTCACTCTCTTTATTTCGAGCATCAAAGTTTATGCGGGAAAAAAGGCCCAAACATTTGTTTTTTCTCGAGTATCTGAACTTGTTGATTAAAAAAACTCACAACTTAATTTATTGCATTTTATTTTGGATTAGTTTGTACTAAAAAAAAATCATTTCTTTCTCCGAACATTTTGCATAAAAAAAATACACATCTTTATTTTTTTTCTCATGCAATTCATTATACACAAAAATCTTAAAGTATAATATATTTAGGGAGTTGGTATTAACACACATTAAAACATTCTCTAACACTCCAACATTAGTTCGGCCTTTATACACAGAGTAAATATGCATATAATCAGTATTTGAGAGTCGAGCCAATTTATTTTTTTTACCCAACAATGACTCGTCACCGAAGTACCGAATAAATGTGCACATATTCGGTGCTAATGGACCGAGTAAATATGATAGAATGTTAAAGAATGTTTTATCGTGTGTCAATAGGTTCCCCTTATATTTATCGTGTGTCAATGTTTATATTATTTTTTCTTCTTAATCATAAACTATGTGAAGATTGAGGTATATTTTTTGTTTATAATAAAATAATGTAATGTAAAAATACTATTTTACGTAGTAGCACTCCATCTTGAGCACCCACCCCACCAATTGATATCATATTCTTTTTCTACAACTTTTGTCAAGTCTCTCTCTTATGCGCGTTTATGGAGATGCTCATTTTTTATTATTTTGTTGTTTAATTGATATGATGTCATCATCATGTTCAGATTATTCTCCCCTTTCAAACGATCCAAGTTTCACCACTAATGGTAATGGTTTTAACCACATGGCTTTTGTGTTGCAACCATCATGCCATGGCCCCATTGCCCTTTTATCTCCATCCACCACCGGAATCTCTCCCACTCCTCTCGCCCAGATTCTAACTCTGTATGAATATTTATTCCACTCATGTTAAGCGAGTAACTATACACTTATTGTCTTACACTTACTCGTTGTATATGGGGCGAATAAGTATACACTTACTCACTTGACAAAATTTGATTAAGTGTACATTTACTCATTAACCGTGGGCCAATTAAGTGTATACTTACTCGCTTGACATAAGTCAAGTTAATATTGTCTCAACAAAAAAAAATTGAAAATTCAACCATACCCCGCCCATAACTAAAGAGGAAATAGAAAGAAATCAGGCTGCGGCGTAGCGAGTGAAAATGCATATTCTAATAGATCTTTAATTGGGTTTAACGTAGAAGATTTAGATATAAATTTGACTTAGAAATGAACAAGATTGTGTATATGTATATATGTGTGTAGATCCTATTATATTGGGTTTGATGGAAGTTTAAATGGAAGAAAGTGTAGCCACGAGCCTGCGACAACAGTTCTGATGATGATGATAATAGTTGTCGATCAGCATTTTCATCAATCGCATCGGAGGAAAAATTGTGGCTGTTAGATTTGAAGGGAAGAAGATGAAGATGCCCGATATATCAATAGAAGAATTACTTGTTTTTTTGACTTGGAGTAGAAGAAAGTAAAAATGTGCGTGTAAATAGCAACACCTATTATAAATCAAACTCATGTTGCTCAGGGGTTGGGTTAATGGGTGGGCCCCATGATCATGGGGGTTGGGTTAATGGGTGGGGCCCAATGATCATGGATCTGTTTGGTCGGTTGCAAAGACCCCTCCACTTCCTTGGTTACGTTAGCATATTCCCCACCCATTGAGCCAAGCTCACCAATAACAACTTTTTTTGTAATTAAATTAGGCCCATGGCCCAAAATAAACGTTACTTTTATACTAGATCACATACACACGTGATCCATGTGTTATTTAAATATATCTAATTCAAATTAAAATATAAAATTAAGATGTTAAGTGATCTAATAGTTAAGCAGTAAATTACTTTGTCAAAGGTTTAAGGTTGGAACTCTATTGCATGCATATGTTTTAATGAAAAAAAAGATCGCAAGGATAATATAGGAAATTCAATAGTCTGTCACGGTTTTATGGCAGTTGAAATTAGTAAACAAAGCTGTGTTATATTTACAAACTACCTATTTTACTTCTGTAATTTTCATTTTCATAAAAAAAGTGTTCTTAATAGAAGTTGAATTATCCTTCATTACTAACTAATATAGGTTGATACTTAACCACCGGGCAATTTTTCTTTTTTGTTAAACTTTAATTTTTTTTATCAAATTATATACATTCGAATAACACAAGTATCTTGTGTCCAGGTAATTTACTAATTGTAGAGTGAATAGGGGGCACCCAAATTGTTTTAATATATAGTGAATCTAGTAAGATTTTTTTTTTTTCATTTACACTCCTTCCATAAGAAATGGGTATTCCTACTTCGACATTGAAATTTTAACAAAACACTAATTTAACCTAATCATCAAGAGTATATGCTAAACAATAATGTTTGGAAAAAGCAATATGGGGACATGCTTCAAGGAAAAAGTGCTATATATGTCTCTTATGTATAGCTCAATAGTGTTCTTATAAATTCTAGAGTAAACAACTCAAATGATCATTAAATTTTGGGTCCAGTACCATTTTGGCGATCTAAATTTTGAGCGAGTACCACTTTGCCACTCTGTCCAATTTAATTTTTAAACGTGACAAAATGAAGCCACTTGAGAGGCACATGGCTTCATGTACCTTCATTATGTCCATACTGTTACAAAACACCTAAACGCACATGGCTTCATTTCATCCAATTTAACAGCTAAATTGGATGGAATGACTAAAGTGGTAATAACTCAAAAGTTGAATGGTTAAAGTAGTTTGTTTTGAAATATAATAGCCAAAGTGATACTCGACCCAAATGACCAAATTTAGTGGTCATTTGGGCCGTTAACTCTAAATTTTATTTATGATAAAACCAAATCACTATTTAATATATTTGCAACATGTCACAATGTCCCCAACATGTGTCATCTACACTAACAAGAAAAAGGGGAGAAGACCTCCCCTTTTGAGGCCAAGTTAGGATAACAAAATTAATGAATTTCCAATTTTGTTCCTATTATAGTTATCCTTATTCAAAATGTAATGCATGTTGTTTGAACCCGCAATACGTGAGATAACAAGCACACCTTTATCCACTGAACCAACTATGTTCTTTATATTTTAAGTTTCATTTTAAGTTAAATGAGGTGCTTGCAAAGAAAATAAGCGTGTATACAAATTGTGAGTGTTTTAAGATATAGTTTCAAAACAAATTACACAAACAAATCCTAAATATCTTAAGTGCATTGTGAGGCCATGTTAATATATGTGATCCAAAACAAATTTGATAGATTCAAAGTTAGGAATGATGATGCTCAAAAACATGAACAAATTGGGAACCAAATCAGCAAGAATAATGTCTCACTAAGAATAAAGAGTAAGGCCTAGCTAGCTTGGCATATCATTGTCAATTATCATCTTGTCCATGGGCCATTGTGCACGAGTAAGAATAATGCTAACACCACCAACACCCCCAATATGTATAAGTTGCAATTAGATACCACATATATCATGCACTTTCAAATATGATTATAATTAATGTGGGAATGTTTGGCCAATATTCAATGTGGTTATAATTGTGGGCATGAACGTTCGAGAAGTCGAATTATTTGTGTGGAATATGGGGCACACTTTCATATCATGACGAGTGCCGTCATTAAAGTTAAAAGCAAATGGGCGCGACATCTTGTTACAAGAGTATCCATAGCAGGTAATTTAGTCGTATGGTAAATGAAGTGTGTTTATTCTACTTGAGTGGCAAAATATTGGTCTAGTAGTGATAATATAAAAGGATACAAATAAATAAATATTGTGTGATATTTTAAGAGATATATAATGTAGAGAGGGCGGCGAAGCAGGAGAGAGAAAGTATAAAAATAGGAGAGAGAGAGAGAGAGTCCACACTGAACAATGTAGCGCCTCACCTCAAATGCCCAACTGTTAGGCGCGCTTATAGGAGGAACTTTTGGGACGTCTTGAATTATGGGTACACATACGCGAAAAGTGTACGACTTGGAAAAAGTAAGCCACAACAACAACAACAAAAAAAGAAAAAAAGAAAAGAAAAAAGGAAAATGAAAGAAATCCATATTAGTAGGAAAGGCTATTAACTTTGTATATGATATAGATGAGATTGCATGTATTCACCTTAGAGGTGCATGTTATCTTTTGATTACTTTAAAGACACTTTCATGAAATAAAATAAAATATCTCCTGTATGTTTAATTCTTTACTTTTACAAATTTGAAATTATATATACTTTCATAAATCACCTTTTTAATTATATTTCATACATTATGATCGATATATAATGCTTAGCTAGTTAGGGGCATTTAACATACTACTTCATGTACTCGTTTTATGTTTGAAACATCTGTATATTCGTGCGAATTACATACTAGTAAATTGAAAAATAACGGACAAACTCGATCTTAGCCAAAAGTAAAGTATCATTGAGCATTGCATCCTCCACAAAAAACGCATCCGAGTTCACCTTAACACAACCCAAGCCGAGACAAGACCATCACGAACCCAACTAAGGAGACACAACATGCGAATTGGAGTGCACCATGTCGAAGTTGTCAATAAGAGATTCCTCTTCAATAATCGATCACACCTTAGGCGCTTTTCCTTTGATTTGAAAAAAAGGTGACGGGTGACCCCTATAAATTACATTTTTTTCTTTTCCGAAATTAAAAAGTGACTTTTTTTTCGTATATGTGTGCCTATTGTTGTGTATATATATTCGTAATTGTGCTCCTTGGTACAAAGCGCCTTTTTCAGTGGGATTTGAGTAATTTTTCACCATCAAATGTCTCATAAAATATGTTACATACGTGTTATTAATTTATTCATCTATAATTTATCACTTAAAATTAGTAATATTTGGATTAATGGCATATAACTTGGTTTTGTATAAATTTTATAGAATTAGTAAAATAAAATTGTCTCTGAAGTATTCTAACTTTTTTTTTTTTGAGTACATTCATGCCTGAGCATTACTCAAACTTAAGACCTCCTTGCTAGTCGGGAATGAATTCTAGCCGCTAAGTTAATTCTAGTAGTTGTCTTTTAAAATACTTGGATGCTATAGGATTTGTGTGACATGATTGCCCAAAATATTTACACATCTAGTTTATAATTAGCCCAGCATCTTGGGTCATCCCCAATCTATGGCTTGGTCTGAAAAATAAAAAGAAGGCCCAAATACTCACGATTTAATCAAAGAAACAAAGCTCACTTGGGTGAGATTAGGGTAAAATTGTTTATATCCATGACTTCTTGTTAATTGCGTTACCGATTAGGTTTAATTATGGGTTGGGATACGCTTAAAAAATATATATATTAATGACTTAATTTGTTTATAATTTTTTTTAATAACTTAATGTAGAAATATCCACTACATTAATGAATATATCCACTTTAATAATTGTTTGTAAATATTACAAAGATGAAATTAAAGGTAAAGTAACAAAAGGTTAAACGTAAAAAGAGTAAAACAACTCCTCCATCTTCAATCTCTTCAGGCTAAAGCGAGTTCTGGGGCATATATGTTCTTCTGGCGTGACTTTATCTGACCAATTTTTGCTGCCAGAAAGTGATTTATTTTGGGGTATTGCACTTCTCATGCATTATTTTCCTCTTATTCACCGCCAAAAAGGTCTTTACACTGTGACGTTATATCATCTCGTAAGTGAAAAATATGTATTTAGAATAAGTAAATAAATGTCAAGTTGAGAATACTAGTTATAGTTTAGTATTTGATTTTACCTCTTCCGTAACAAAAAAAAATTTGAGTACAATCCATCCGACAGGTTTACTGTTTTCCTGTTTTACATCGGGATATCATCGCCATCACTTCTAACTGATTATAACACTAATAAAGTTTCTGAAATAATAAATTCTTACAAGGTGGATACCTTAGGGTCTTGAACAAAATATACAACTCATTAGTTCTTGAGTTGACATTAAATATTAAATTAGGTTCATTTGAAGTTTGTAATATTGAAATCGAATTAAATTGTTATATTATAGTTTAAATAAGAATATAATTTTAGATATGAATTCATAACGAAAAAAAATATTGCATGGCACATAAAGTTAAATGTTCTCCCTCTGATATGTTAGAGGATTGCCACTAAAATAAGCCGTATTCAATACTAATTCCTAATTCTTTCCAAGCTTCTAATGCCCGCTTTAATTTATATCATGGAATCTTTTTCGTGTTACAAAATATTGTTCTATTCATTTATTGACAAAAAATATTTCATTGTTTTATGTATAAACTAATATAATTCTAGGTTTAAATTTTGATCAATCAAACTATTTGCTAAGTTAATAGAGTGTTCTTAATATAAAATTTTAAACAACCCATAAGAAAAATTAGGAAATAAATTAACATGGAAGTAGAGTTTGATTATGAATTTTAAATTAAAAATCAAATATACAATTACATCCAAATTAATTCTAATTGGTGGATATAATTTTTAATTTCTAATCGAATATCTGAAAATGTTATTTATTTTTTATTTTGAATTTTAAATTTTTGTATAAAATAATGGCTTAAATTTAGTGTTAAATATTCAATAGGACTAATACTTTTTAATGCTAAATATTTAATTATTAAAAAATAATAACCGTTAACCTCTTAATAATTTTAAAATATAAATATTATATTATACCTCTAAATACTAAAAGTTCTCTTATTAAATATTGAGACGCAAAAATAAACACGCCCTGAGTATCAATAGAGACGAAATCACCCGTAAGATTATAACCCCACGTGGGAAGGATAATTCGGCCCTACGCTATCTCATTAATTGCAGTCCAACAAGGCAACTAATTGAAAAAAGGAAGAAAGAATTTTCTTAGTTAAAGGATATATATGGATTCCTTGCTTAATTTCTTCTCTATAATTTTATCCATTTCTATAAAATATTCTTGTAATCAACCTTATCCATTATATACATTATCCATGTGACACTAAAAAAATCAGACAGAATCACGCCCAAAGTTCTTTTATGGTAATAGTGATCATGGAATAGGTAAATCAAATATTAATAATTTTAAAGAGATTTAAGATTTCGATTAAAAAATATTATTTAAATAACGTGACACTTAAATATGCGGTGATTAGTGAGTAAGTTGATAAAAATATTTCTCACCCGCCAACAAATTATTTATATCACATTGTATTTGGGTTAGTTTTTTAAGATACTTTTTGAAATAACATCGATGATAAGAAAAAAAAAAAGATCTTGAAGAGACCATCTTGGTCCAATCCTAGACACTTTAAAATATTTTTTCAAACTTACTTTCATTTCAAATAAAGATTTCCTTTCAAATCAAAGAATTCTATCGAACTGAGTATAATCGTATGTGCGATGGCATCTACTATATCAAGAATATTAATGAAACCGACTAAGTTAGATTTTTTAAGTACTCATATTTTTAAATAGATTATATATTTAATCCTAAGATCCAATCTCACTCATGAAACACCGCCGGAATGCTCTTTATTATAAAATCCTAACAGCAAATAACTGCGCGGCCAATCAATGTCTTCTTCCATCAATAAAATTTAGCCACGTGTCATAGTGGGTTGCTGACACATGTCCACTTACCATTTGTCGGATTGCTTTGTTGTGATGTGGCACCTGGCAGCCAAATTTTCGCTACAATACAAAGACTTTTACTAGTGCTCAATCTTTTCATTCTTTCGCTGCGTTCATTATGTGTATACCACTTTCAAAAATTACCATATCTATATTTTTCTACCATATAATATGTATCAGACCGATTTTAACAAGAACGGTTTCTTATTTATATATATATATAAAGATCACCAATTTATTTTAATCGTTAAATAAATAAATTTTTTTATTTCTACTAAATTTAATTAAAAATTTTAATTTGGTAGCGGGTTCAATGAAAACTTTATATATATATATGTGTATATATATATTCAATTTCCGACATTCAAATTTTATATGATAATCTCGTAAACTTATAAAATGAATCTTTTGATAAAATTTGTGGAGTGATCTAATTATTATAAAAATTATCACTACCAAATTTTATAAAAATATTTGTCCATTTAATCCCACAAATGGATGATCATTCTTGTTCTTAAATAGATTAATTGTCTATTTTTCAGATTCGGCTTAAATATCCATACTCACTACAAGAAAAAAAGGCTTATATGTGGCTTTTAATATTTAAAATATGTCGATCAAATCACAAATGATATAAAAGATTAAATAATACTACATTTGTGTCGCCTTTTAAAACTTTATATAACTATTGTGGTAGTTTAGTTGAAACCGACATAAATTCGAACTAATTACGTCGGTTTTTAAGTGATTTACTTATGACAATATATGATGGTTATTTAAGAAAGCGACATAATAAACACATTTTTTATTCCTACACCAAATCTGAAATTCGCGTGACACTTTTTGAAATCCCAAACATTTTAGAATTTTCTTAAAACATTAATAGAAAATCAAATACCGATATCGGTATTTGTACAAAATTATAAAATTACCCCTCTCGCACCTAAAATTAGCTTAAAATAATGCTGAAGGAAGGATTTTAACTCATGTCCTTTAACTTGAAAGTATATTTAATCCTCAAGTAATCAAATTCAATTATATGTTAATTTCTAACGTAAAAAATTATGAAATATTTTATTGTACATGTATAAAATACGCCTTACTAGTATAATATAAAACGAATACGATCAATAATTAATCACCACATATCATGGTCCCACCCCTTATATATGTTAGGAAAAAAGTGCCTGGACAGTCATGACTCATGCAGCTCATTTTTTTTTTTAATTATTATTTTGCTAGTACATGCATGCTCATTTAACCACATAAAAAGGTTCTTTTAAATACACTTGAAGATAATAACTTTTTCAAGTTTGTCCATGATAGGGTTTTCAACAACTGTAGTGGTGATGTTTGTTCTTCAGTCACTTTTGAGGTAATATTAGGATAGTTTATTCTCTATTTTGGGGTGATGGAGATTTAATTTGTTTCTCCTTTTTTTATTATTTTTTTTAAATAAAGAGATGCTATCTCAATCTAGAGACAGAACATGCTACAAGATTTTACAATTACTTATAATGATTTTTATGTAAAATTTTATAAATAAATTATTTAAATTTTTATCAACTCGACTGACCTCAAGATAAATTTTTTGTTTCCGATACCCACCATATATAACTTAACCTGTGGCCCCATTTTTGTGCAGAGCACTACAGTGGGAACACAATTTGTTAAATCAAAATCCTTTTGCAATTCTAATAATTATTTGTTGGTTGTGTGATCTCATTATGGGGATTGACTAGAGCCAAGTTTCCTGAATTATTTCTTTTATATTATTTTACATTGATTATATTATCTCTAATTATTATAATAGTTATTAGGGTTAATTGAATTAATCTTGCATAAATGATTTTTTTTCATTTATGCCAAATTTATCTAAAAGTTTAAATTTGGTAGTGGGTGCAATATATATATATATATATTCAATTTCGGCCAATGAAATTTTATATGATAATTTCACTGACATTCTAAATTGAATCTTTTGATAAAAATTTGGTGGAGTTATCCGCACATTATAAAAATCATCACTACTAAATTTCATAAAAGAAAATTGTCCACGTACCTAATCCTTCAAATAGTTGATCCTTCGTTTTCTTAAATAGATATATTATCTCTTCATTAGATTCGGCCGGAATACCCATATATACTATATATTAAGCGTGAGCAGGGGGGTTATCAGTATCTAAATAAAATTACAAAGTCACACCTCTCGTGAAAATTATTATAAAATGATACTAATGGAAGGATTTCAACTCATGACTTTTAACATGAAAATGTATTTCATAATCTCTTACTCAAATGCAGTTATATGTTTCTAATGTAAAAAAGTATTAAATATCTTATTGTATACGTATGAAATATGCCTTATTAGTATAATATAAAGCGAAAACATTCAATAAGTTATCACCAATATCATGGTCCCACCCTTCATATATGTTAAGAAAAAAGTGCCTGAACAGTCATGCTTGCTCATTTTTTTATTTTTTTTTATCTTGGTAGTACATGCATGCTCATTTAACCACATAAAAATGTTCTTGAAAATACATTTGAAGGTAATATCATTTCTTACATAAACAAATTTGTCCATGATAGGGTTTTCAACAACTGAACCAGTGATATATTGTTTTTCAGCCAAGTTTGGGGTAATTTTAGAATAATTTATTCTCCATTTTAGAGTGATGGAGATTTGTTTATTTTTTCTTTTTTTTTTTTTAAATTAAAAAAATTTAAATAAAATGAGGCTATCTCAATCTAAAGACACAACATATTGCAAGACTCTACAGTTACTCATAGCAAATCTTACTTAAAATATTATTTTTAAATTATTTAAATTTTTACCGACCCAACTGACCAAGGTTAGAAAGATTTCTTTCCAAAGGCCAAGGTGGACCAATACCCACCGTGTCTAACATGTGGCCCAATCTTTATGTAGAGCATTATAGTGGGAACACAGTTTGTTAAATCAAAATCTTTTTGAAACTCTAATAATTATTTGTAGTTGGTGTGATCTCATTTGCAAATTGTGGTATTCATTATCGGTGTTAAATTATACAACACAAGAAATAGAGAAATTATATTAATGAGCAAGAAATCCACAAGGGGTTACATTGTTACAATCTCACTTCTATTTACAATGGAATTGACATGAATATATATACAAGTAAAGAAGGAAACAAGAAGCCTAAAATGAGGAAGAAAGGAGGAGACAAGGAGGGAAACATGGAGGAGGGAATAAAGGAAAAGAAGAATAATTCTAAGCTTTAATAATTACAAATAATAATGCTAATTTATGTTGGAGAATATCATCATTCAATAATATTTCTAACACCCCCCTTCAAATCAATGGCAAATGGGCGGTAGCTTAGTTTGGAAAGCAAATCCTGAAAGCGTCCTTTTTACATGAGAATCTCCAACAAATTGGAAAACTAGATCTAGAACATAATGATTATAATTACATAATTAAAGAAATAAAGAACAAAACATAATGAATACGGAAGCATGGAGCATGAAAGCAGGAACATGGAGGCATTTGCAGGACATGGAGGCATGTGCTTAGATCTACTTTAAACCCCCCCTCAAGCTGAAGGAGGCTCTTAGGGATCCGAAGCTTGGATACGAGAAAATGGAATTTGGTTTTGATTTTTTTTTTTTTTTTTTTTGACATGGATGTGACCGACAGACGGAACGGCGGTAACGGCGATGACGGGAGCCGACGGAACGGCGAGGTCCGGTGTAGAATTTCCGGAGGAAAAAACTTGATCTGAATACGCAGCAGTACGTAAATTTCAGTAACAAGAAATTGAATCAGTACCTAATACTTGGAGGTACAGCGAAAGGCGACCCGCCGGAAATATTAAATTGAAGAGATTGAATATATATAGATATTTTTTTTTTTTTTATTTTTTATTTTTTTAGAGAGGTGGAAGAGTAGCAGTGGTGCTAGTAGTCAATGATGGCCCTTTCTTTGGTTTTGGTTTTAGAGAGATAAACTGAAGTTTCGATATGAGAGGCGAGAGGTTTCCGAGGGTGTTGGTGGTGCGGAAGGAAGGGAACACACATTATTGAGATAAAAAAGAGAAAGGCGATGGATTCTGAGAATCATCAGCACCAAAATTCAAGATATCAGTGAAGTTAGAAGCAGAGAGCGAATTGTATCCTATATCTCCTAAGGTAGTCCAATCCGGAGTCATTAATCCGGCAACCTCCGCAACAGAACTAATTTGAGGAGACCCCTTTGAGAAACCATGCAAAGCAACTTGGTAATCTGACAGAGTCGGATATGCCGGCATATCCACTGCTGTCAGAGGATCCCCGTGTTCTGAAAGATTCACGGTCGGTAGATGGATATCAGGGGTTGATGTAAAAAGGAGCTATTAAAAAACTTATTGTACGTGAGGATGCTCCAACAAATCTTGCCTGGGTCGGAAGAACCCCAGGTTTAGAGGATTCTCTGAGGGGCCAGATGGAGAAGCGAAGGAGCCTGGTGGGTGAGCAAGGGAGTCGGATGGATTGGCCCTTGAGGAACTTGCAGGAGGGTTAAAGGAGCCAGGTGGAGAGGCAAAGGAGCCGGATGGGTGAGTAAAGGAGCCGGATGGAGAAGCGAAGGAGCCTGGTGGGTGAGCAAGGGAGTCAGATGGTGGCCCTTGAGGAACTTGCAGGAGGGTTAAAGGAGCCAGGTGGAGAGACAAAGGAGCCGGATGGGTGAGTAAAGAAGCCGATGGAGAAGCGAAGGAGCCTGGTGGGTGAAAGGGAGTCGGATGGTGGCCTTGAAGGCAATGATAAAGGAGCTGATGGGTTGCCTCATTGGAGGCTGGTTTTAGTTTGGTTTTGGATCTTGGTAGTACGTGATGCATGCCTCATGACTTAACCACATAAAAGGATTCTTGCCTTAGCTTCAAAGAGAAACGAATCGAGAGTTTCACGATGTTTTGATCCGGTACGTGTTGTAAAAAAAATATCAACACTTTCGTGTTGTAAAAAAAATTACACTTTTTAAACGGAAAAGATTGTGTGATAATCTCGACGATGATACGCATTTGGAAAGATTTTAACTGATTCACAAGAAGGAGGACAAGCTCTGCGGCGAAAAGAGCACAGGACTGGAGTACCTCGCTGGCGGATGCTGATCGACATGGCTGTTTGTATTGGATGAATGGGAGATTTGCAGTGAGGATGGTGCTATTGGGTGATTTGCAGTGAGGATGGTGTGTTTTGATTTTAATGGCAGGAAGCTGGTGAAAGGGTTAAAGGCGCCGATCTCGAAATTTGAATTTCGAATTTCGAGGTCAGAGCAAAAAGATGTCGGCATTTGATGATGGCGAGGGTTTGGAGTTTGCGGAATTTGCGGGTTGTCGGTTATGGTATGGATTAGGGGTTGTCGGTTATGGTATGACTGAGGAAATGGACGGTGTTGCTTGGGATTGACGGAGGAGAGAATCGGGAAGTTGAACGAGTGGATGAGTGGTGCAATGAGATCAACGGCTCTTGATGTTAGAATAGGAAAATAAGAAGGTTTAGGGGCTAGAATAGAAATATCAGAAAGTACAGGGGTGAAATTGTAAATATATCTGACGGTGTCTGGAATATTCCGTCAATTCTGACGGCAAGCAAATGGCGTTAACCGCTGACGTGGCTGACACGTGACTGACACGTGGCGCTAACTGGATGTCACGTGGCGGACACGTGGCGCTGACTGGATGCCACGTGGCGCTGGCCTGGATGCCACGTGGCGCTGACTGGATGTCACGTGGCGGACACGTGGCGCTGACTGGATGCCACGTGGCGCTGCCTAGATGCCACGTGGCGCTGACTGGATGTCACGTGGCGCTAGTGTGTCAATGATGTGGCAGTGGCAGTTGCAGTTTGTAAGGAAATAGAGGAAAAATAAAATGCTATTAGTAGGAATCGAACCTTGCACTAAGCTGTGGTTACCTGATGGTCTTGCCAGCCAGGCTGAATGCTTCAATAATAATTATTTGGACGTGGTTTTATTTGAACAGGTTTGCTGCGTAAAGTCTGATTCGAGTAGTGTTTGGAGGCGTATTTGATTTGTTTGATAATGGTGATAGGTGTGGTGGCTTGGTGGCGAGGTTGTGTGGTGGCTGGTGGTTGGTGGCGAGGTCGTGGTGGCTAGTGGCGAGGTCGTGGTGGCTAGTGGCGAGGTTGTCCTCTGATACCATGTTAAATTATACAACACAAGAAATAGAGAAATTATATTAATGAGCAAGAAATCCACAAGGGTTACATTGTTACAATCTCACTTCTATTTACAATGGAATTGACATGAATATATATACAAGTAAAGAAGGAAACAAGAAGCCTAAAATGAGGAAGAAAGGAGGAGACAAGGAGGGAAACATGGAGGAGGGAATAAAGGAAAAGAAGAATAATTCTAAGCTTTAATAATTACAAATAATAATGCTAATTTATGTTGGAGAATATCATCATTCAATATCATCATTTCTAATAATTATTCATGTCATTTCTAATAATTATTTGTAGTTGGTGTGATCTCATTTGCAAATTGTGGTATTCATTATCGGGTTGATTAGTGCCAACTTTCTTGAATTACTTCTTTTACATTGATTATATTATCTCTAATTATTACAATAATTATTAGGTTTAATTAAGTTAATCTTGCATAAACAACTCTAATTAATAACGAATCACATCAACTATAGAGCCGCCAAAAAAGTGCCGCACATATAGTTCCTAGAGCCGTCAAAAAAGCGTTGCATTATTTGGCGCATTATGTTTTCGATCTTTTTATTATTTTATTTTTTTTTACTGCAAGAAGTTGAGATCTTTTGTTTTCAAATTGATGACATCTGATTATTTCCCTCTAACATTATATGATTATAATTTTCATTGCGATTAATGTAATTAGATATTTTGTGTACATAGCAAACCTTAAGGACGGAGGCATAAATTGATATTTCTTTTGGGGTGGGGGTGAGGTTACATATTTTTACTTGTACTACCACAAAAAAAAAAAAAGAAGTTACATTTTAGTGGTGATATTTTGCACCAATAAACAATTTAGCGGATTTTTTTTTTGTCTCCCATATTATCATTACAATGATTCATTTGACCGTGAAAAACATCAATTTATATTATTTTTGAAAATAATTCAATTCATACATTTCCTTACTTCTAACAACTTTGCTATTTAAAGTGACTTATAATGGTAAATATTATTTTTTTTATTGTAATTAATATTAATACATATATTGAACCATATATATATGTTAGGTAATTCTTCTACTTATATTTGTGGGATGATACTCACTTTTAAAATTTATAAAGGCGAAACCTTATAACTTTTAAATATTCATAATTAAATACTTGTATACTTATATTAATAATGAATTTTCTTTCTTTCTTTCTTTTTTTAGAGAGGGGGACAGGCATGGATATATCCTCGTCAAACCTCCTCAATAGAAAAGTTGTCGTTGCACCATCTATTTTTAAAATTGTACACTAATTCATAGGAGTGGCCCCTATGATCTCAATTGAATGAATTTACTTTCGGTCTTAAATTCAAAGCTCTATTTTTTTTTTTCTTTTTACATATCGATCTTAAATTACACTTTTTTTTTAGTCCCCCCTTTTTTATCCATTTCTTTCGTCGCAGCTGCTTTGATCCACAGCCCTGAACTTTATTCTAATTAGTAGCAAGTTTCGTTTCTCTTTTCTAAAGCAAAGTCAATTTGGGTATAATTCTTTTCGGGTGTTCTTAAACGCACCCACAAAATCAGTCTTCTTACCCCACCAAAATCCAAAATTAAGTCAAACTTATTCTAAAAAATATTATAAAAAACTTTCTTCTCACCCCAATTTCTTTTTAAGGAAAAAATCATCGCTATTCACTTCTTTATTTCCGCGAGTTTTTTTTCCCTCCATCGTCTTTCTTTTAATATTTTTGATAAAAATAAACTTGATCTTTTAATATTTTTGATGTAGTAAATTAAGACATATATTTATATAGTATAAGACTTAATTATTACTTTTGTTAATTAATTAGTTAATTTCAACAGCTCCTTCGAATCTTTGCAATCTTACCTAACTTATTACTCCATATCGCTTACATGTACATTTCAGAGAGAGATAGTTTACGTAATGTATGTATAAAAAAAGTTAATAAAGAAAAAAAATAGTGTAAGGGCTTTTCGGGGTTTTTCTTTAAATATAATTAATGTTTAAATTTTCATATTATAAAAAAAATCAATTTAATTTTTGTTTTATTAATAATTGTGTTGAAAATAATTAATAATTTTTTCAAAATGCCTAAAAATTAAAGGATGATCTAAATTTGATTGGAAACGGAGTAAATATTTCAAGTGCATGGAAAATTTCTTTTGTATATCAAACATACCACTATATATATATATATATATATATGAATTAGAGCTTTTGATCTTTTAATATTTTTGATGTACTGAATTACGACTTATATTTACTTATTTGATAAAAATAAAATTTGTAGACAAATTTAAAACATGAACAATAACCATTTAAGAGCAATGCATAATAAAAGATTATATGAAATTTCATATAATTGCTAAAAATGTATTTATCACAATTAATATTTTATATCTTCAGAGGAACTATTTAGGCGGAATTTTTAATGAAATTTATTAAGAACAATGTAAATTTTGTTTATTATGTCTTATTTTAATGAAATATTTAATATTTTTATTTTTAGCGACAAAACTTTATCGTCTCTGCATTATTTCAGTAAACTCATCCCACCACTGGGGTGAAGTGTAAGATTTTTTAAAGATTTGATGGGGTGAGAAGAAAGTATTCTCACACTGGGTTGAGAAGACTGATTTTGTGGGTGCATTTAAGAACACCCTTCTTTTCTTGTGTATTTTAATTATCTATATTATTATATTTTCAACGTGAAAAAGATAACGATTATAGTTTTTCTGGGGTGCTCAAAAAATTCCAATTTTTTTATTTTCTTAAAATATGAAGGGTATTTTAACAATTTAATGTGTGTGTAATATCTATACTATTTCTAAAGCATGATTGTAAATCCCTCAGCAGGGATATTGGTTTGTGTTTGTTTAATTTTGTTGGTTGATCAGCGAATTCGGTTGCTCATACGTTAGCTAGAGCTTCGAATTCTTTGCCTGGTTCGGTGGAGAGCGTGTTCGCTCCTCCTTCCTTGATTTCTGATGTTCTTTGCTTTGATTTGATTTAATGGAGCTTTTCTTCTTCTTTCAAAAAAAAAAAAAAAAGCATGAGCATAACTTTTTTGGTAAATATGCAAAATTACGAAATAGGAATTCAAAGCTAAGACTTTAAAATTAAAGAACACATGTTCTTATCACTGAACTAAATTCTATTTGATTTACTTATTTTGTTTTAACAACATATACATAATGTCTTGAATTATTATATAATATATTTTGTCGTGGTCTTTATGACAAGCTGTTCTTCCCTCCCCCCACAAAAAAAAATTGGGGTGGAACAATCTTTGCTCGGAAAATTGAAATTGTTGCATGTCACAATTACTGTTTTCAGGAATCAAACTTAGCACCATTTTATTTCAAAGTTTAGCGCAGTTTATTTGTCACTACGCCACATCTTATCGCTTTTGTTATATATCATATTATACATTCCTAAAGTGACAATAGTATTAAATACATAGCAAATTGGAATTTGGCCCAAGATTTTAGTGAATAGCACAATTTTTAGAATTTAACTCAATTGTTTTGGTTTTATCCCAATTTCGATTTTTTTATTACAATATTCTATTTTTTTTAGACTAATAATCTGACTAAATTATCGTTAATTAGTGAATGATAAGGTTGCTATCATCTTCATTTTTTAAGCAGTATATTACATAATTAATAATAGATATTTAGCACATCTAATATTATTTATCATTAGCTCTAACCCAATTAATAATGGATACTTATAAAAAATGTATATATATATATATATATATATCTACTAAGATTCTTTTTTAAATTAGTTAAATAATATATACTACCAATGAATAAAGGCTACATCTCTCTATACGAATTGTTGCTTGTCTATTTACGGAGGTTTTGAAGATTGACTCCTAATTCTTGTGGCACGTATCTTCCATTACGAAAAGGAATATAGTAGTAAGAAAACACATCTTTACGATATCAATCATCAGTGTCAAAGTTTAGTATTTGTAGCAAAATATGAGATTTACAAATGTTCCAATGTGAAATTATGTGTTATTGCGATAAGCCTTTATATGATCCAAGTGACCACCTATAATCATTTTTTCAGTGCATGAATAATGATTGTTGGAACGGTCAGTAAATTCTTTCTTCCCACTCGTTTGAGTCTCTCTTTACATTCTTTTATATTTAACATTATTGATCTTGATGCTTTTATTATGACTGTGTTTTTAATTTTATTTATGTAATGTCTTTTCTAATATGATTGTATTTTTAGTTTGACTTTTGAATGCCTTTTTTAATATGGCTGTCTTTTTAGTTTTACTTGTGTAGTATTTTTTTTTTAATATGACCATGTTTTTTGTTTTATCAGTGTAATATTTTTTTTAACATGATTGTATTTTTAGTTTTATCTATGTAATTTTTTTACTATGACTACATGTTTAGTTTTATTTATATGTAATATTTACCACTAATATATCTTCTACATGCCCAAAATTATAATGTTTGATACTTTTAATAGGACTATGTCTTTTAATTTTACTTGTATAATCTCATTTTTAATATGACTATATTTTTAGTTTTATTTGTATTTAATATTTACGTTTAATATCTTATAGATGCTCCAAGTTCAATATTCTATGTTTACTACAAGTCAACTTCTTAATTTTCTTAATATATATTTATCGTAAGACAATTAATAATTACCAAAAGTTATCACTTGTAGTTTTATTTACGAAATTTTAAATTTGAATTAAAAACCATAAAAATCTCTAAAAGATGTACGTTCTAGCAACAACTAAATATAATTTTAGGCGAATAAAAAATTTAAATTTGAATAGTTAAAAAGACAAGATAGGAAAACTAAAAGGAAAAAAAAACATTTATAAAATATATATTTAGAAATTATCCACTGGTCATTTACTAATTTTAGTTTAATCCTTTGTACTTGGATGCGCATTTGTTAATTAAAAATTCCTCTTGGGGTCTTTTGGTATATATAGGAAAAGTTTACTTAGGTCTTTCTGGGTTCAAGAAGACAATTGACTTACCAAAAATCTTTACGGATTAGTAATAATAGAATTTTTATTTTATTTCATATTTTAATAACTTAATTTTCTTGGACATAATTAATAGATTAAATGCCACAAAAATACCATTCCTAAGCATTGATTAAATTGAAATAAATATCTTTTTATAGTATCGACCCTACTCTAGACATGTTGTATAATTTTGAGTCAAATACGTGGATTGATTATATTGAGTGACATGAAACCATTTTATCCTCTGGGTCTCACATGAGCATGTAACCGAAAACTATTTGCTTTGGGTGGAGTTACCCCTTTATATATGTGTGGTGTAATTTTGGGCCAACAGTTGGACCAATTATATTGGGTGACAGTCGAAGAGCCTGTGAGACAATTGAGCCGAACACGTGAGTGAATAAACTAACCTAGTTATTATATTAAAATTTGAATTGTTCAATCTAAAATTAATTAGTAATAAATAGAATAATATATTTTATCTTATAAATTACTTTACGAGACTTCGATTCTTCCACGTATGATTTACATTCTTAACGCTATTAATGTAAAATAAGGAATGTAAAACAAAGAGAATAAAAGGGTGATGGATTGAGGGAAACAAGAGACGGGGTGGCCAGTAGGAGAGAAATAAGGGAGGACCACTTATAATCAAAGTGGAAAGTAGGGCTTTTGAGTCAATATTTTGTAATGCAAAGCATACGTCAATTTTCATGCATATATATAGATATTACATACATATAACATATATATATATATATATATATATGTACACACACATATCTATATATATAAAGCCAAGTCCCAAAAAGAGTTCTATTTATTCTTTTAACTAAAGAACGGATATCTCTTAGGAGGTGATAAAAAATTTAATTTTTTTGATGAAATTTGGTGAGGATAATCTCCATGATGAGTAGTAGATCAACTCTATCAAATTTTATTAAAAATTAAATCAGGAAATAGGTAAACTAAAGATTGATATATATGCGTGCATTTCGACCATTGAAATTTTAGATTTTTATATCACCTACTTTCCGGTTGAATTTTTTGAGAAAATTTGGTAGAGCTGATCTACAATCGTCATGGAGATTATCCCCATCAAATTTTATCAAAAAAACCTCAATCATTTACTCCATCAAAAAGGAAAATCTATTCTTTAATTAAAAGAAGTAAGCCATTTTTAAAGCCCGGCTATATATATATATATATATATATCATTCATTTTACATTAGCTAGCATTTTTTATTTTATTTTGGAACCGCCCAAATTAATAGTATTTTCTTTTAGATTTAATCAATATATATATATATGAAATTCCACATTAATAAATATATGTATTATATTTACACACACACACATATATATATATATATATTCTTGACAATGATTAAATGTAGATTAATATCTTTTTAAAAAATACTTAAGGTGGAATGATGATTTTGAACATATCGCATATATATACGATATACTATTCTTGATTTGGTGAGAAACTTTGAGCACTTTTGTTTTTGAAAGAAATAATTTACCGATTTGTTGATGTGTTCTGGCCTCCTTCAATAAAGTATGAAAAAGATTGATCAAATAGGTTAAAAGCGCGCACGCGCATAAAACAAATGAAATTAATTAAATTAAACTAAGGTACTCCAAGAATAATTATATTATTCTCCATAGACTGAGAGTCTCAACTTAAGTTTAGATAATGTTTATTTAAATAAAATAGCTTGAAATTAAACTAAGATACTCGAAATAGTTAATATATCTCTTTGTCTCTCATTCATTTATGCAAATAATTGAGAATTTCAGTTTGAGTTTTCCATCTTTTCCTTCTTTTTATTTTTTTTTGAAAAGAAAAGTAACACAAATTTTAGTATTATTTTTAGTCAAAGATACATAATCCATTTAAAAGACCGAAAGGCATATTGGGTTGCTTAACACCTTCCTAATCGGTAGCTTAGTTCCCGAACCCCAAACTAATCTAGTTTCGTAAAACATGTATAAGAGAGAACTTATCTGTAAGCAATCTCTATACTATTTGTTTTTCAGTAAAAATAAGTTGTCGACTTTGAAAACAAGTTTTTATAAAGACTTCACATTCCATTGCCAAATAATGATTTTCTCTAGAAGATCTAGAACTCGGGTTATCAAAGAAAAACACAAATTTTATGATTTTTTTGAAGGAAATGGAAAAAAAAAAAGATCCATGTGTGCTGTTTTAAATTGTAGTCTAATTGAATTTTTTTTTGTGAGTGTGGGTACGAGTGCGATAATTAAACATGGAAGCCATCTTATAAAAAGAATTATGGTTTATAGTTTTGATAAAAATATATATAAAAGAAAGGACTAATATCTCTTGTTTTTAAAATATTACAAATATTATAGGGAGTGAAATAAAACCTAGAACCTCCCAAGGGGAAATTGTATTGCCCTAACGCATGATGTACTAAAAAAGATCAAACCTAATGCGCGCGTGATGACCTAAAAGTTTTTTAGCAAAACCAAAGCTATGATACAACATACATGTGCAAGTATTTTGAAATTTCATCTCTAATGTGTAGGCCACCAAAGCTGGCAGCTAGGGTCCCACCAATCATAAGGGTTTCACCACCAATCAAAAGACATCTATTTACATAACCATACATAGAATTGTAAGGTAATAGACTGATTAGCTTGGAAAGATAGACAGAGCATAGGGTGATTTAGACTTTGGGTGCCATTTGTTTTTGCTAATTAGATTCTGGGTGCCAAAGTTTAGCGTAACAGGGGTTTGGATACCATTTTGGACGTAATCAGTTAAGCTAAGCAATCAAACATTACTTGCTTTATTATTTTGTAAAATTTAACCATTTTGCCCTTGCTTACATTTTCAACCAACCGTTCGCATTGTTTTTAATTTTGTTTTATTTTGTTTGGTGATCATTGAAAACAGAGAGTATGAGAAAAAAAAATCCCCAAATCAAAGCCAAACCTAGCCTTAGTTTTGAGTGAAAAAAAAAAGCAATTGAAGTAGCAATTAATGAAGATTTGGAAGTTTGGACTGCCATTCAGGTATGTTTAGGGTTTTTATGTGTTCTTTATTATTCTTTATCATTATTAAGGGTTTAGTTTTATCAAAAAAAGTTTGCTTGTTGTTTATATATGGTTTAGGGTTATTAATGTGTTGCTATTGATTGAGCCCAGAAATTGCATTTCTAATCTTTTAAACAAGGCTCAATTAACTTATAGTTACTGTCCAAAACTAGAAATTGCATGTAAATTTAGTTTAAGTATGAAAAGAAGGCACTGCATTGTATTTCTATATTACTAAGCCATTTTGCAGGCCTAAAGTAGTTAACCAATTGAGGTTGGATGCAATAAAGGAAGTTGAAAGTGGAAAAGTACAAGAAGAAAGTTCGAAGAAGAAGTCAATATCCATTCCGAGGCCCAAGGCGAGGAAAACTCCGCAAACTACCCCTAAAGTACTAGCAAGAGGAGAACAAGCAAGTCCCCAAGCATGAATGAAGTGAATGCAAGTATCCAAAAGTGATTCCAAGAGAAAAGAAGCTCAATCGAATTAATTCCAGAAGTTTTCGAGCAAAATCAAGAACTGCCGTAAAAAGCCCGAAGTTGTAGCTAATCAACCATGACCATAGGATCGATCCCCCATGTGAGGATCGATCCGCATTTCATTTTTTGGCCCGTTTTCGGTTTTTAACTCTTTTCGGCCAATTTCTTCAAGGTTTATTCAACCCACGACCAGAGACACTTGTTATTATATAAAGGGTCATATATCTCATATTTTAGGATACGCAACAATTTAGAATCGATTAACAGAGAGGCTGAGAGCACCGTGACTTGCTTGCGACCTTTTGCGCTGTATCTGAAGGTCGACTTTGAGAGTTTCTTTTTTTAATTTCTTAAAACTACTGTTAGGTTAGTTTATTTATGATATTTTGAGGCTAAAATATCAGTGTAATCAACATTAATTCATCACTCAATTCAATTTTCAATCGCATACAGGGTAACCCTAGTTTTCTTTAAGAGTGCGTTTGATTGCAAGTATGGAATTTGTATGGAAAGAAAATAACTTCCAGGCAATTGAATTGCCTAAAATTGAGTTGCATGGAAAATTCAATTAAATGTGTTTGATTGCCTTAATTTTCTACCCGAAAAATATTGGTTATATTGTAGCATTTTTAATGTAGAAAAAAATATTGATGTTTTTTTTACATAATTCTATAGTCATGATGAATCTTATTTAATTGATCTTGATTAGTAGATTTTAAATATTAAAATTTTATTAAATTTTGTATTTTAAGTTATAGCATTTTTAATGTAGAAAATGGGTAAAATTTTGTCTCGAAAAATGTGTAATTGCCTAGAAAATAAATACAAGTCCCCCCCCCCCCAAAGAAAATGTTTTCCTTGTTTTGGTGGAAAATGTGAGCATGTGAGAAAAAGTAAGAAAATATTTTTCCTAGAAAAAAAATGTCAATTAAATACCTTAAATTGTCAAATCAAGTGAAAAATGGGTATTTCTATGAAAAAAAAAGCCAATCAAACACATCATAATTGTTTTTATTTGTTCGTTTGCTTTGATATTCATAGAGTAGCTAATTTAAATCATGTATATTCTGGAATCAACCTTAAACTCTCGTTTTAGATGTTGGTTTTAGGGTTTATAAGTTTAGTTTGTCGATTTTTCGCTTTTTCGTCGTTTTATGCTTGATTCTTGTTATGTATTCAAATAGTTTATTGTTTTTCCATGTTATTCATGTGTGTTTTATTATTAGGGATGGCAACAGGTCGGGTTCGGGTCGGATTTATAAATTCCATCCTCATCCCCATCCCTGCCTCCATCCTTGGTTCCCCGAATTGGGTAATCCCCATCCCCGTCCTCGTTGGGTATCAGGTCGTCGCGGGAATTCCCCAACAATAATTTTTTTTTAAAAAAATATAAAATAAAAAGAAAAATGAAGTTAAAAATAATATAATACATATACAAATATAAGTAAAATTATATATATACACAATGGACAATGGAATCTTATATACATATATATTTTAGCTACATATATATAAGGATAAAGTAAAAAAATCACAAAATTAAGTATATCGGTACGGATACGGGGTGGAGACTCCCATACCCGACCCGAACCCGACTATTTTTTAAAATCCTCAACCCAAACCCGCCTCCAATTATTTGTCCCTATACCTGCCCCCTTCTGGTCGGATACCTGCGGGTACCCGAACCCACAGATATTTTTACCATCCCTATTCATTATTGCTTATTAAGAATCTAATTTTTCAGAATTATTAGGGTTTAGGTCGATTTTGTTCAGTTTTTGTCGGTTTTGAATTTGTTTATTATTTTTGCAGTAAAATCTTCGTTTTAAATTGAAATTGCAAAATTTCAAAGCCAAAAATTTTTAAATTTGATTTTCTATATTATTAGGTACGTATTTAATGATTTTCATGATTTCTAAGTTTATTTTCATATTTTTTTTATTATATCTAGCTAAATCCTTAGTTAGAGATCCGTAGTAAAAGATGCGTAATTAATCTTTGAATGTAATCCAAACTAGGTTTGAATATGATTTTTCCATTGGTCATAGATCACCTACTTAATGTATGAGTATTTTCTTATCTTTGCATGCGTTAAAAACATGTTTCTATAAGTTAGCTCAAAAGTTCCATTTAATTAAGAGCCATAAAAACATTGATTCACAGATTTTTCAACTAAGACCCTAACGTGGATGATTTGAGGACGGTCTTTATCCTCTAATTAGTTGAGTTAGTTTCTTAAGAGAATTGGCTGATTTGGCGCTGTTTTGGTATTTATTCACGTAAGTGCCAAAAAAGTGTTAGTTTTGACTTTCGGCATTGTTTTTAAGACAGATTTACTTTGAATCACGTTCAAACATATTCAAACCTTATAGGAGTGTTAGGCTACTGATTTTTGAAAAGTTTAATTAACTTGGATTATTTTTGTCACGCACTAGTAATACTAGGTTTTAGATTACGTTTTTTTTTCAAAGTCAAATGCTTCACTGCCGAATTTTATTACTCAAAGCTAGTCTATAAAGTCTTTGTCATGCATGGGATATCATATACTTGAAGTAGCAATATAATTGGATGGTTGGAGAGTCTAGGAGCTGAATCTTAGTGAAAAATCTTGTTTAAGCTTATATTTGGATTACCCGTTTGGACTAGTTTCGTACTCCTCAACTACGGATACTCCTAACGTTTGTTTTTCATTGATTTAATTTAATTTAATATTATGTTTTATTTAGTTAGTGCGCTATTTTATTTAGTTTATTTGCATGTTCTCTTAGTGCATTTAGGAAGCATATTAGGTAGATAACTTGCGCTTATGGATTCTCTTTACTTTTGCACCCTAGGATTATATTTGCCTTTAGCTTTAGTTTAGTCAATTAGCAGTTTTAATTTAGTTTCATTTTCCTTCTTTATTCCCGAATTCTATCATCTTTTTATTTTTTTTCTCTTCTCCCCTCTAAGAAAGATAGCTAGAGAAATATATTACTTGCCTTCTCTGTGGTTCAACTATAGACTTTCTCAAGTATACTATAACTTGACCGCTTACACTTGGGTGTATCAACTTGCTCTTTTTGGGCGTTGTCAGCTATACAAATTTTCTTATCATTATATGTGTTGTTATGTGTCACTTGTATTGTATATATAAATATGTATGTGTGACTGCATTTTTGTTGTTTACCTATGGGTTTTGTTTTGTTTTTATTGAAGATTTCATGGCATTACGTGGTATTAGATCATTTTTTTGTCGTTACGGTGGTAGATGGGCTGTAAAAGATGTTAAGTATATTGGGAGAAAAACATTTTGGCTTAATGATATTGATGGTAATGAATTTTGTTACATAGACCTTGTTAAAGACTTGGAAGAAAAATCTGGTGTAAAAGGGGGTAAAATTTAGTGGTTGTGGTGGGATGGTTGTATTTCTCCCATAGAGAATGATGCTAGCATAATCGACATGTGGGACCACATTGTATACATTTTAGAAACTTTTTCCCATAACTATGAGGTTTATGTGAAGTCCATAATTTTTTGGCTCCACTACATCCATTTGGGCATGTTGTTTCCTTTTAGGAACAATTGCTCATCTCGTGGCCATGTAGGCAACATATAAAGCAACCATATATTGTTTGTACTTTGACTTGAAGAGGATGATTGTTCAATTTCTTCTTCCAACCATTTGAATCCTACATAGTTGTCATGTTAGCATTTCAAATATTCTTCCCATAGTTTTTTTTGTCCTTAGAAATTAGTAACTTCCTCAATCCATTGCATGTATGAACTTCACAATTACAGTACACCCATTTGCATTCAGTTGGAATATACCTTCATGCTAACACATTTGGCATATAACCTATGAAACATGGACACTTTCTTGGAGGCCATGTGTCAGGCCCGACACTTGTTGGACACTTCAACACTCTCTGATACTCTCTCTGACACTTAAAAATTTAATTATAGTCTCTAATACTTGATAATTGATTTAAAGGGTTACTACTCCTAGTTTTTTTTCATTGCAATATCAACTGAGGATGAGGCAACTAAGCCAGTTTTTATATTCCCCTTTTGTTTTCTACCAATCTATGGAACAATTTAGTCTATGTATCATTTTTGATGCTTTAATTATGGAACAATTTAGTGATGATGTTTTGAGTATTTTAGTTATTAATGTAATCTAGTTTCATTTTATTGAATTCTTAAATATTTACAATGTTTATTGCATATATAATTAATTAATTAAGAACGCGTCCCCCATGTGTTGTGTCTTACATTTTGAAAAAATTGCGTGTCATGTGTCGCGTGTAGTGTCAAAAAGCGCGTCGTGTCGAGTCTATGCTTCATAGCATACAACCTATCACAAGCATTTTATTGACCATAAATTTGATTAATGCAAATCCAAAGTATGATTAAATTGCAACTATTTTAACCACTTCAGTTGCATTATAACCTTCACCTGCATATTCTACTTTCTTTCCTAGCCTCCTCCCATGTTCAATGAATTGTTGAGAATTAATGTGTTGTTGAGGTTGCATTTGTTGTCAATTTATACATGTTTTTGGTTTTAATAGCTATTTTTTTGGTTGTTGAGAGCTTCTCATTAATTGCACATTTTTTTTAATTAAATTTTTTTTAGATTCTTGTGTAACCAAGGGCAAAAGAGTTAGATTGTACAAAATAATAAAGCGAGTAACGTGTGACTGCTTGGACTAACTGATTCCGTTCAAAATAGCACCCAAACACTTCTTATGCTAAACTTTGACACCCATAGTCTAATTAAAAGGTACAAATGACAGCTAAAGTCTAAATCACCCTAGAGATAATTAAGCGCACTAATTTCCGAAATAACTCTATCAATTGTCTCTCTCTCCATATTCAAAATGTAATCCTAGCTAGTGCATCTAATTATTTCCTTAGGTAGATAATTTCAAGGTAAAGGTCAAAATTTATATTCTTTGTTTTTGTCAAATGGCATACAAATCTTTATATTATTTTAATTTATATAATTCCCATAATGGCAAAATAATATTATTTTTTTCGTGTCTTACTAATTTCTATATTAGTGACTGTTTTTAGTCTACCAAGTATTTTTTTTCCCAAAGAATATTGAGTTTTGTGGATTTTGACCAAGGATCTTTTAAATTTTATTATTCTTTCACTTTTATAATTTTTAGATTTAACTATTTATTACATACTATTTAAAAAAAAGCTGAGTTCTAATATAAATATTTTACAAGATATGTAGATAAAAAGAAATGTTAAATATGTCTTAATTTTTTTTAATAAATTTTTTTTAATGTCTTTATGCATATATATATATATATATAGAGAGAGAGAGAGAGAGTAAGCTTTGCACTATGTCTAACAATATCAAAAAAATTGATTCCGTTCAAAATAGTATCTAAATATTTATTATGTTAAACTTTAACACTCATAATCTAATTAAAAGGAAGAAATGATAGCCAAAGTCTAAATCACCCTGAAAATAATTAAGTGCACTAATTCCCAAAATAACTCTATCAATAGTCTCTCTCTCTCTCTCTCTCTCTCTCTCTCTCCATGTTCAAAATGTAATCCTTGTGCATCTAATTATTTCCTTGGGTAGATTATTTCAAGGTAAAGATCAAAATTTATATTCTTTATTTTAGTCAAATGGCATACAAATCTTTATTTTAACTTTATTTATATAATTCCCGGCCCATAATGGTTTCATAATATTATTTTTTTCGTGTCTTACTAATTTCTATACTAGTGACTGTTTTTAGTCCACTAAGTATTTTTTTCCCAAAGAATATTGAGTTTGGTGGATTTTGACCAAGGATCTTTTAAATTTTATTATTCTGTCACTTTTATAATTTTTAGATTTAACTATTTATTACATTTTATTAAAAAAAATAAAAACAATTGAGTTGTAATATAAATATTTTACAAGATATGTAGATAAAAAGAAATGTGAAATATGTCATAAATTTTTTTAATAAATTTAATTTTTAACGTCTTTATGCATATATATAGAGTAAGCTTTGCACTATGTCTAACAATGTCAAAAAAACTTATTTCAATTTTTTCGTCTAGAGTCCCAAGTGACCTTAGGTTGCCTCTACTTCAATGGCCAATAATGCGCAAAATTATCAAACTTTTGCATTCCTTTCTCACTCCTTATTATTTATAAATGACTGTCACGCCCCCACCGTCGACCGTTGAAGCTAGCTCCATTGATGTACTTATTTTAAAATTGAAAAGTAAAGAATAATTTAGGATTTAATTGTGCTGGTAGTCTTTGAAATCCATTGCTTGTTTATATACAAAAGTACATACATCTGCATATATATATATATATATATATATTTTTATGCAGCCATTCTATTAAAAGGACCAATTTTTTAAGCAGTAATAATTTTGAGGAGGTAAAGGGATGAATTTTTTTTACAAAACTTTGTAAAGATACTTTTTATGATTAGTAGATTATCTTTACTAAACTTCATCAAAAAAATCAACCGCAAAATGAGTTAACTAAACATCTTAAATTTGAATGGCCAGAAAATGCGCATATATATCAAATTTTAACGTACTAACCCCCTTTTTAGTTAATTTTTTTGATGAAATTTGATAGACATCATTAGTATTAATCATGAAAATCATCTTCACAAAGTTTCATCAAATAATTCATCCGTTTACCTCCACAAAATTGTTGGTTCACATTTGGTTTTCTTAAGAGAAGGGTTATATATATATACATGGAATGTAACCACCCAGGTTCTTTTCTAAAATGGCTAGTTCAAGTTGAAATTTAAGTTCATATATAACGCACACCTATGTATATACCGAGTACCTTTCTATTACACTACTATTATGGGATATTTGGGTCATTACAAACTCTCCCCGTTAAATCCCTGACATATTTGTCAAGCTAGGTCAACACACAAACGATCTTGGCTCTTGCTAGCCGCATTCAGCGATTCTACCTCGTCGTCAACCATACAAACACATCCCACAATATTTGTATAGTCACATAGTAGCGGTCCTTGGTCTACTTTGATACCATATGCAATCACCTGAGTTTTCCCCCCAAAATGGCAATGCCCAAGTTGAAATTTAGCTTTATAACATTTACATATATACCCAAAATCTTTCCATTATATTACTGGTGTAGATTATTTGGGTCGTTACGGGGGTCATGATGTGATGTGGACCGTCCAAATAAGGACCGGTCCTTTAGCAACTATTTTTTATTGTCAAAACATTAAAAAATCAATATGTTTAACAACAAAAATCCGTTGTTAAAAGTGTGTTTATGTCCAGATGGTCTGCACAAACTGCTCCAAATCCTCGCCGTACGTTCATATATATATATATATATATATAACCACCTATCCCATTTTTTTGCTAGTTTTGTAAATACAAGACTGATAACAGCATGCGCGAAATTCATCTTAGTTGAACTGTGAAGAAATTATTATTCCACTTTGGAAGCGAAAAAAGTTCAAAAGGGAATGATCTCCGGTCTATTTAAATCGTTGACAATGCACACTCACTGATCCACAAGTTAAACTATTAATGTAACAGAAAAATGTTATTCAATGTTTTTTTTGGTAGCATTTATTCAATGTTTTTAAGCATAATCTATTTATCTAGTCTAGTCTAGTATATAAAGTCTGAGGAGGATTTTTGGTGATTGTATAAAATTATTATATTGTCCTTCGAACTAAAAAAATATAATAAAGTAATGCTTACAATTTTATTTTATTTTAATCCATTGCTAGCAGATATATTATTTTATTTTAATTTTAGCCTATGACTAAGTCAAGAAAGGAAATAGCCTCTACTAACTTATCATACCTTATTTCCTGATCGTTTGATATTGTGTATAGACTGAACAAAATTTTTCTATAAAACCCTAAAAGTGAAATCGAATTTCACCCTCGAGATCTCTCTGATTTTATCTCATCTTAGCATGAACCGGAGTTGGTGTAAATGAATCAAGAACATGAGCTCGATGGAACCTCATAATCTTATATTGTATTATTTTCGATATGTAATCTTGCACCAATTGTAGGCAATAGTTTTACCAAGGTTTGCCCTTTATTTTTTCCACGGCAAAAACCCTAATTCATGAATATTATAGTTAACATGAGAAGAGAAAAGACCAGCGCCTATATGAGGCTACGATAGGGACCCTAAGGAGAAATAAGAGTTTGTGATTCCTATGGGAAGCTGGAATCCCCTAATTTGAAAATGAAAGTGATTCCTTCCATATTATAATTCATACCATACACTAAAGAATTATGATTGTACTCTAGTCTATATCTCAAAATTACAGTTCGAGCTCCTTATTATTATATGCTTATTATTCTTCCCACATTAAGATTACAAATAATTGTTATTTAAATCAAATTATATATTGACAATCATATTTAAATGACCTCTTGATCATTGAGCATACCACTTAAGTTATTTGATATTTTGGATTACTTAAACTTTGCTTTCTTACAAGTAACACATTTTTCACAAATTCTTTCAATGTCTCTTTTCATGTGAGGCCAAAAAAAGAGTTCTTTCAATACTCCTAAGGTCTTAGTTATACCAAAGTGTCCTATTAGACTCCCACCATGCACCATTTTCATAAGTAATAAACGCAATGAACATTTAGACACACAAAGTTTATTTTCACGCATTAAGAATCCATTATGCCTAAAATACTTATCAAATGCCACTTTTTCACATGCATTAAAGATATCTCTAAAATCAGCATTATCATAATACAAATCCTTGATGTACTCAAATCCAAGCAATTTAGCATCTAAAGTAGCAATTAAGGCATATCTGCGCGATAAAGCATCCACTACAACATTCTCTTTACCTTGCTTGTACTTGATCACATATGAGAAAGTTTCTATGAACTCCACCCACTTGGCATGACGATTGTTTAGCTTTTGTTGTCCCTTTAACTGCTTCAACGACTCGTGATCCGTATGAATCACGAACTCCTTCAGCTAAAGATAGTGCTGCTATGTATCCAACGTTCTCACCAATGCATAAAGATCCTTGTCATAGGTAGGGTAATTTAGAGTCGTCCCACCTAACTTCTCGTTGAAGTATGCAATTGGCTTCCCTTCCTGCATAAGAACATCGCCAATTACATATCCTGAAACATCGCATTCAATTTCAAAAGTCTTTGAAAAATTGGGTAAAGATAACAAGGGGGCGTTACTTAGCTTGATTTTTAGTAATTGGAATGCCTTCTCTTAATCCTTTCCCGTTTTGAATCCAACATTTTTCTTGATCACCTTAGTTAATGGCGCTACAATCATGCTAAAGTCCCTCACAAACCGTCGATAGAAACTAGCAAGTTCATGGAAGCTTCGCACTTGTCCAACACTTGTAGGACTCCGCTAACTTTGAATAGCCTTAACTTTCTCTTCATCAACCTGGATACCTTGTGCACTCATAACAAAACCAAGAAACACAAGATTATCTGTGTAAAAGGGCACTTCTTCAGGTTAGCATACAATTTCTCCCTACGTAAGACATCTAAAACATATTTCAAAACCATGATATGATCATCTAGACTCTTACTATATATTAGAATATCATCAAAATAAACCACAACAACTCTGCTAATGAATTATCTTAAAACACGGTTCATTAAGCGCATAAAGGTACTAGAGCATTAGTCAAACCAAAAGGCACAACTAACCACTAATATAACCCATATTTAGTTTTAAAAGATGTTTTCCATTCATCGCCTTCTTTCATTCTAATTTGATGGTATCCGTTCTTTAAATTAATCTTAGAGAATATACTAAACCTATGTAACTCATCAAGCATATCATCTAAACATGGAATGAGGTGACGATACTTTACCTTGATATTATTTATGGCTCGACAATCCACGTACATTCTCCTCATTCCATCTTTTTTCGGTACTAGCAAAACTGGCACTGCACATGGGCTCATTTTCTCTCTCACATACCTTTCTCTAGCAGTTTCGTTACTTGCCTTTGAAGTTCCTTCATTTCCTCCATGTTACTCCTATAGGCTAATCGGTTTGGAATGGATAGACTGGGTAAAAAATCAATTTAATACTCTATTTTGCGAATGGGTGGTAATTCTTTTAGTTTATCTTCTGAAAAGACATCATCAAAGTCCTGCAATAGAGAAGCAACAACATTAGGCAAAGAAGAATTTAATTCGTTAGCATTTAAAAGATCTTTTTTGTACATAAGTACAATAAATTGATTACAAAGCATCGCCCTTTTCACTTCACTAGCTTTCCATAAAAATTCTTTTACCTTCTCTCAAACTTGCTTTCAATAATCAATGGTTTTTCCATTATAGTTTTTTTTCTCAATTTTTTTTCTTTTTCTCTCACTCTCTTTCTTTTCTTCACCACTCTCTCTGACGCGATCCCGGATCATACTCCTAACTAGGTTGTTTATGAATCCTTGACCCGTAGTCTATATTGAGACTAGAACCTTGGAATATGACGAATTGATGGATAATGGAACCTAAATCCAATGCTTAAAGAAGCGCGAATCTCAGTATAGTGAACAACGCCACAATCTAGTGTGGATGCTAGATTGATAAGTCAAGAAACACGTGAATTAATCAATTCAACATGCTAAACATGTTCTTAGAGAACACAAAGAGAAAACTCTCAATTTAATTAATCACAATTGTCTTTATGATAACATAATATTGTGTCTCCTTTAAATAGGAGAAGCAAAACACTAGAATCCTAAAACAATAAGGAAACTAATTCCTATTAAAAATAGGAATCCTAAATAAAAGGAAACAAACTAAATATTATCTCCTAATTAAAATAAGAGACATATTAAAGAAATAAAGAAGCTGCCAAAATAATAATAAAAAACTAATTAAATTGTTTCACCAGCGGGTTGTGAGAACATGCTAGAAAATAAGGCTAAATTTTAGAGATTAAGGCGTGCCTGTGCCTTATCAAAACAATACTTTTACCTTTTGGTCACAACTCCCAGCTTTGACGTGCCCACATTTTAAGAAAATACTTATTCTGATTTCTTCACCTTTTAACTTAGAGTTTTCTTCATCTTAAACTCTCATGCCCAATCTTTAGGAACTTATTGGAATGCATGATTATCATTCAAGCTTCTTGCATCAAGCATGTGAAATTCTATGGAATTCCTTTTGAATTTCCATGCTCTATCCTTGTGTGTCATCATGTGTGGATCATCATTTGGAATGCTATAAACCACCATGATTGAATAGAAATTGGAGCTAGGCCACATCATATCACTTTCTATTTTTTTTAGCACTCCTTTGCTCTTCCTTATTTTGCAGCTTCAACTGATCGGCATAGGCTTGTTGTGGCAGTAAAGGTGCAGGACTGATTGTTCTTTTGTTCATCTCAAATGAATATTTATTGGTGAAGTCGTCGTGTTTAAATCTTCGATTATATTGCCAAGGTCGACCCAAAGCATATAGCTGGCTTGCATGGGAACTACCTCACAAAGCACTTGGTCCTTGTACTTATTAATGCTAAATGACACCAAGACATGCTTGTTCACCCTCACTTCCCTGCTATCATTCAACCATTGCAATTTGTAAGGCCATAGGTGCTTAGTCTTGTATAATGCTAGCTTCTCCACCATCTTTGTGCTAGCCACATTAGTGCAACTATCTCCGTCTATTACCAAACTACACACCTTACCTAGCACTAGGCACCTAATGTGAAAAATATTATAGTGATGCTCTTTATCTTCTCTTGCTTGCACGCTAAGGGCACTTCCAGCAATTAACAACTCGCCTTGGATGGTGCTCCCCTCTTCTTCGATATCCTCTAGAGGTGGCATAGGTTTAGCACCTTCTTCTTCTGTCTCATATTTCCCATTATCAAGAAGAGTCATTACTCACTTGTTCGAGCATTGAGTGGCAATGTGGCCTCTTCATTGATACTTTCAACAAATAATGTCCTGGTTTCGGGTAGTAGGAGTTTTAGTGGTGTTAGGAGCTTCCTTGCTTGGCTTCCACTATGTGCTTCCAATTTCGAATCAACTTTCGGTTTCAAAGTGGTTGCCTTATCATCCTTCTTCCATGGACTTTATTTCCATAGAGCAGAATAAGAACTTTGGCTTGGAACTACCCCTCCTCTTGAGTTGCCTCTCTATTTTAATTGCCATGTGAACCATATGTTCAATCTCAACATATGACTGTAATTCAACCGCGTTGGCAATTTTTCGGTTTAGCCCACTTAAGAACCGCACCATAGTAGTTTCACAGTCCTCTTTAATATTAGCCCAGATCATAGCAACCTTCATTTCTTTGTAGTATTTGTTAACACTACGATTGCCTTCATCAATTGCTTCATCTCATCCCAAGTCTCAACAGGCCCTTCATCACTACACCTTCGCTCTATCATCAAGTGATCCCACCAAACAAGTGCATAATCTGAGAATTTAATTGCTGCTAATTTTACCTTCTTAGATTCGAAATAGTTATGGCAAGCAAACACAAGCACGACCTTTTTGACCAACTCAAGATAGGCTTCGGGGTCATTCTTCCCTTAAAAAGATGAAATCTTCATTTTAATTCCATTCATGTTTCCATCCTCCCGATTAGATCCCCCATTAAAAGTCTACCGTTTCGTTAGTTAGCGATTACCGAGTCAACATCGCCATCCCCATCGTCAAAGTTATCCCGATAAAAATGATTAAAGTCATTCTCAGCCCTCCTTTCTCTAGGCAGCGGTTGTCCACTTATTTGAATATTGCGTGATTTGCCGGCTTGTTCGATTTAAGTGCTTTTGACTCTATCTACTTTCACCCGCATTCGTTTTAATTCATCACTCATCTCTTTCACTTGCTCTTTAAAGTTACCCAACTCATCCCTCATCCTTTTTTTAAGGTACTCATTATAGCTTCTTGGAATAACTTAGGATCAAAATTAGGGCATTCTCTTTCATTACTGTTAGACATATTGCTACAAAACAGAGGTTATCACAAAAGAGATAAAATTTTCTCACTGCATTCCCTTATGTGTTTCGCTCAGAATGTGTCACTCTGATTTTATCACTTATGTTTAGCTGTAAAAAAAATACCGATATACCTCTCAATTTGTACCTTTTGGAATTTTTAAACGAATCGAAAAGCAAGAACCCCCTCCTTGGTTCCCAAACAGACCAATCACAACCCAAATGATTAATTGTAAGCTATGACAAGTACGTTTTTACTAAGAATTCAAGAAACAAGAATCCCAATGAATATAGGCGCAACAAGAGGCAAAAAAATAAAAAAAAAAGGTGCAAAAATTTGGTCCCGGGGTAAAGTAATTTTTGGACTCCTTGGACCCTATACAGCTCGAATCCAAAAAGAAATAATGGCAAATTTCAAAAAAATTTGTACTATATATATTTTTTCTTTTTTTTAATTATGGGTCTCTCAACTTTTACTTCAATCTGGTGTAGTGGAAATTTGCAGAATTTGACAACTCAATGAAAAAAAGAAACATAATTCGAAACATCAATAGAAATCGAAGCTTAAAGCTCGATCAACACTTTAATGTAACAACAATTTCAATTTCATGTTCAGTAACGAGGGTTTATATGTAATAATCGAAGTTTATCAACGCTAACAACTTTGGATCTCAACAAAACCCTAATTATGCCGAAAATCTTACCCTAGGCAAAAGCAATATGAACTGGTTTTTACGATATCAAATAGTTTTTGAATGGACATATTCGCAACTAGGGTTCAGAAACAGAATTTGAAAAATTCGACTTTAAACAACAAAGATGAAACAAAAAGAGAAGATTCATAATTCGCATCTATTTAGCAAGCAAGAACAGAATCAGAATCATATAAATTTTTTTTTGATATATGATGAACACGATAAATAGCAAGTAGGATCGAATTAAAGAACACCAATCTTAACAGTGGGCACGAATTGAAAAAGCAAAAAAATTAACAAAAGATAAAACCTGGATAAAAAAGTTCCATCTGATACCAATTGATACGACCCCGATCATACTCCTATCCAATAATACGAATCCTCAACCCTTGACGTTCAATATTTAAGAACTTTGGAATCACATGAAGCTGATGGAGGTGGAATGTAATACCCCATGTTTTATTTTTCGTGTTGAGCTTCTCTTAAACCTAGATATGGCTTAATCTTCGTTAGAGAGCGAGCATTGAGTTTCGAGCCTTTATAGTTGACCCGATACTTCTAGCATGTCTTGGTAGACACATTAAGTTTGAGGGAGCAATCGTTACATTATTCGAGTGGTTCGGGTTGAAACCGAGGCGATAATCACGTATTTCGACTTTTCATGATTCGTTAGTTTTTGGCCAACTTTTAGAGGCCATAATTTTTTCACTAGATATTCAAATAACTCTCTATTTGCGGCCACGTCTTCATTTCTTTACCCTCTACAATTTTCGTGTTTGGGCCGAGTCAAGATTCAACCATTTCGAGGTCTGTTTTGGGCTTAGAAAGTCATTTGCTACTGCAGTGACTTCCATGATCGATCATGGTCCTCCAGAGGAGTTTTAGAAGGGTTCATGGTCGATCATGGTTCACCTAAATGTCGGTTTTGAGCATATTTAACCCGTTTTTAAGCTATTTAACACCCCTACAACCCCATTTTCGAACATACAATATCAAGGGGAGTGAGGGAGAGTTTAAAGAGCTCTAGAGAGAGAGAGAGACAAGAGATTCTAAACATCTCTTATCCCTTATCCAAGATTTGAGCTCCAAATCACCTTTTCCTTCACTATTCATCATCTTCTCTACCTTCTTCAACCATTGGAGCTCGAGTTTGGAGCTAAGGCTTGGCGATTAGACCTCCGCACATCATCAACTCGTGGGTTCGGCTTGTCTAAGGTGGGGACACTAGTACTAAAACTTGTTTTCTAAAATTTGATTGATGAATTAGAGATTTAAACTATAAATTGGAGGTTCTCATTACAACCATGGATTGATTGCATCACATGGAGTTTGGGCTAGATAAATCTTAGAATAAGTGATAGATATTGGTAGATTATCACTCCTACAACGCGATTGATCATATAGATTTATGATTTAGCATACGTACTTAGATATTCATGTGAAAACCACATCGTAGTTATCTGTATGATTTATAAATTGGGGGTTTTGGGTTTTGTGCATATAAAGCGATTGATTAAGAGCTATAAATGGTAGATATATGTAGATATGTTGTTAGTTGAGGATGTTGAGTATTTCCCTTGAGGTTTGCACCGAAAACCCTTAAAGGGGAGCCGTACGTGATGACTTTCGAGTCTAGAACTCTATGTAGAAGAGAGTAAAGATTGGTGATTATAATACACCTTCAATACATCCTAGAAATGTCACTACCTTAACTTGGTAGGTTATAGATGGCTGTGGCTCTAAGTACATGTAGTTGAATTTGCCATGGATATACCGGAGAGTTATAATCATAACAACTAATACTTGGCTTGATAGGATGACGTGAGTAACATCATAAAACACATATAGCCTTAGTTTGATACCCATAACACGTAATGAGATATATGACATTAATAATGAACTAGTTGGCCTTATAATGTGAATAATCACTTAACGATAAACGTATAGAGTATACGAGTGATGAATACGCTTGTAGAAATGATTAACGGTGATGTTAATGTTTATAAATGGATAGTGGGCGATTGTATGATTATATATATGATGATTAGCCATATGTGTGATTTTGATTGATGATGATGATATTCATTGTGGGGAATGAATATATGTGATGTTTGTTATTGTGATCACGTATATGGGCTGGATATGATTGACCGAGCATCAGGTAGCTCTCGGTGACTCGAAGATGGGCCGCCTATTGTTGCCCATGGGTGAAAATCCCTAAATCGTGCATAGGAAAAATGAAGTCGGTGACTCCGCCAGTGGTTGTAGTTGCCCACAAAGGAGAGCCCATTCTTTGTATTTTGCCTTCCCAAAGGACTATGTGTTCTGAGTTCAATGAGTTTTTTCGGCAAGCGGAGTAGGTCTCGTGTGCCACTACTTACTCAATGGTGAGTTTTCCGGGAAGTAGTTGGGCTATTAATGATCATCACCCTACTAGGGTATTGACTGGTGTAGTTCCTTCCAGAGTGTTGATGTGGTTTGTATGAGGCGTTCTCCTCGTTAACCATTCGGAGTGTTATTTTCGGAAAAATGTCTTGAGGGTTATCTCCGAATGACTTACCTGGAGAACCAAATCCCTGAGCTACTCCCCATTTAGAGGAGACATGGACAGAAGCCTCGAAGCCTTCGGGATCTGTTGCTTTGGGCCTAGACGACCGCGGGGAGAAAGTGAGGCACTATACTAGAGATATGATATGGATAGATGTGTTGTGGATGTGTATTACTTATATTATCATTATTATTGTATCGTATCATATCTTATATGGCATGGTTGATTATATATTTCCTCGAACGAGTGTAACTTTTGTAAGAACGATGGAGACACTATCGTAAAGAACATAAAATACATAGGAAGGTGTTGGCCATTCATAATGTACTAACACATAAAGTGGAAAGTATTATCAGCCAATGGCCATCGAAACATGGTATATGAGCGTGAGAACGTGGTTTGGTTGTGAGGACGAGCAAGTGGTAAAGCCTTGTAGATGGCCAACTATGGAACCCATAACGTACTATAATTAAAGAGAAAATAATGGATACTTGGCCAATAGTCACAACGTACGATATAGGTACCGGATAGCCTAGTATAGCCTTGAGTTACACTTGAAGGTGAATTCAAGTAACTTTATATCCACGATTTCCCTAGTAATGTGAGAATTGACTTAGGGTATTCCATAGGAAGTCTAAGGACGGAATAGGTTGATTGAATAGTTAGCTTACGGGTGACTAGGATAAGATTCCTAGTGGGATTTGTATGCACGGGTGTGTGAGTTGCATTGCACTGCATGGTTTTCAAACTATTACATTAACGCAAAACAGTTATTTTCTATATAAAACTTATATAGATCCCATTGAGCCCGGATTTGGCTCATCCCGTTTTCTAAATAGTTTTGCAAGTTAAGCATTGGGGATTGGCGCGTGGTCCACGAGTCTAGTAGCCTCTGATGTCCGATAACTTTTGTAGTCCTTGACCAAGGACTAGGTTGTATATAAACTTTTGTTATATTAAACTCTTTGTAATTATGTATCGACTTTACAATTATTTTTGGTAATGGATTATGGATTTGTATAAATAGTTTCTACAAATATGTGGAGTTTGATGTGATTGTAATTGTGAAAATGTGCTTTGTAAATCTCACAGGTTTGGTTTTTATTTAACTGAGCTCCACATGCTGGGATTTTGTAAAATGGGATTTTAATGGAATAACATTTTATTTAAGAAAAGTTTTTTTAAAAAAGTTGTGGATTATATATTTTTAACCCGCTGTCGCGCACGGCATCCGTGATTCACAAGGTCCCGAAGGTGAAAATCTCATAACGAGATTCGGGGCGTCACATGGAACCTCGACATAACCCTTTAAACGAGAGTTAACCTTGGTATAGTTATAGACAACGCAATCAATCGATGGGTTAACTGATTGATAAGTTGAAGAACGACAAGAATCCTAATTCTAGTCCTTTGATGCATTCTTAGAACACAAGAGGTGAAAACACACACTCAATCTATTATCAAAATAAAAACCTAATGTTAACAATCACCAATCCTTTCTTATAAATGAGTAACAAACCTACTAGGTTTAGGAAGAAAAAACAAGCAAAAATGAACTATAACAATTGCCCACATACTTTGGACCAAAACAAAACTAAAACATAAAATAAATAAAGTCTAGCCCAGCCCATTATCAACTACACTTTTTAGCATATTCTTGCACTTTCTTTGCCTTGGGCTTGCAATGTAACACCTCAAACTAGGCCTTTAATCTCTGGAGCTTTATGGTCATAAGTATTTCCTTGATTTTCTTTGCTTTAGCTCACGTGATTGAACCATTTGAAACCCGGATGGGATCTGCATAGTCTTCACTCTATGATCCCGCTCCAATGTTATACTTGGGTTCATTCCTCAATCATCCTCCCCATCTTTTGTTCGTTGGCTGGGAGGTTGGAATGACTAATTAGATAATACACAATGCTGGCTGACTTTAGAACTGACTCTTTGGCAAGCAAGGGCTTACCCTATGGAGGAACTCTAGTCAGTGAATTTTAACATTTTTAGGATCGACAATCATATGCTCGGGCATAGCCGTATTTTTTCCTTCATTATTTTCAATAGAGGTAGAGGACCTACATCCTTTGATAACCTCCAATGAAGTGTCATCGGCAACAACTTTTACGCCTTTAGTAGTATGAGACTTAACCTTTTAGGGGGCCCCTTGGTCCTCCTCATAAACTCTCTTCAAATAAGCCAATTTAGAAAACTGGGTGGGAGCCCTAAGCCTCTTGGTCTTTGGCTCAAATTTCTCGGCTGCTTTGTCCCCAGCCTTCTTTTTCCGTGATGACTTCAGCGCTAGCTGGAATCATGAAAGCATCTTTGAATCAGTCTTAGTCTCTTTGTCCTCAAATTATAATCGACCTGAGACTGGGGCCTCGTCACTTTCATAATCAGTTGGTTCGTCAACCAATTGGAATAGTTCCCCAGCCGCTGACTGATGTTTCTTGTTAGTCTTTTATTGTCTGGCTCTTGAGCATCCTAGGACTTTTTAGAAGTGGACTTTGAGGAGGAGGAACCCTTAGAATATTTGTATTTGTTCCAACTAAGGAAGCTTGCCTTTGACTCCTTCTCGTGGGTTTAATTTAAGCTTTATCTTCCTTATTAAGCTCACACCAAGGGATATTGTCCACATCTCCAAGGATCTCCTTCCTCTAGGGGCGGCTTCTTTAGATGAGGAGGACCGCCCTTTTTATACTTATTCTCGAAGTACACTTTCCACTAATTGTGTACTCAGTTAACTATCTTGTACTCGGTGAAAAGCATCATTCTCCTTAAAAGATGGCTCTGGGTCAATCTAATATTTTGGGGAGTCTAACTTCACAATCTTTGTCTTCCTTACCTTTCCCTTTCTTGGTGAAAGACTTTATCGTGCTCATGTAATTGAGCAATATGTGGGTCGCTCGAGGGTGGGTGGATTAGATGACTAGTGCATTACCTTCGTTGTGATGTGTAAGAGCATTGATCTGATTGGCCTTGATTGCAAATCAAGGAGGTCGATCGAAGTCTTTGAAGACATTTGCATAAAGAAAAAATAACCTAAATTTAAAAAAAAAATATACTCGATAAATAAAAGCAAAAGTTACAAGTAATCAAAAGAATACAGACCAAGTCTACAAGCCCGAGGTGGAATAGGTTTGTTGGTCATATTAGGCTCAATATTGCTGGTCACCATAATAGCATCCTTGTCTGATCCCTTATGAGAACTAGGCTGGGGGCATCATTTTGAATTTTGAGATTCGAACCATAGGTACCCTTACTAAGGGAGTAGTAACATGTCACAACATCTAAGCCTAAGTTTGTGACATGGATCTTATTTAAAGAATGAAGTATGCGTGGGGTATTCTTTGGGACCTAACTTATACACTTCAACAAAAGGAATCTCATCGGCCTCAACATGTTTCCTACTAAGCCTCTTAGGAATGCATTTTGTGGTAAACTCAACTATTTGGTTATCAATGGTTAAAGCATTTCTACCCATAACAAAAGATTTGAAGAAATTTAAAGCAATATAGTGCTAAGAAAGTGGAAAAATTAAATAACAAAGAAGAGCATTGAACATCCCAAAAGATAACCCAAAAAAGTTCTAAAAAAACTTACTTGTTTTGGAGATTCTTGGCTCCAAGAACAAAGGCAACGCTGGGAAACACTAAAACATAATAAGATTTCTGAAAAAATGAGAGATTTATGAGAATTCGAAGGGGTTTTTTAGTTTTCCGTCAACAAGAATATAAAGAAGTAGAGTTTAATTGGCTAAGGAATAGAAAAACAAAAAGAAAAGAAGAAAGGGAAGTCCACCTCCAGCAATTCTTTTGATAGGCATTCCATTTCCTCCTTCAGCGTCTTTTAGGCCTCAGCCGAACATCGAAAGTGAAATAGCTCGAACCGATTGGAAACCCAGAGTTCCCCTAGAGGGATAGGGCCTGTTAAGAGAGGCTTTTATAGCCACAAACAGTTCTTTATCTAACATTAGGAACCGAGACAAAATGATGGTGAGCATTTAATGCGTGGGGCCCACATGTACTTCTCGCTCATTTTTTAACGCACGTCCAGCTAATTAGGGTATATACAGCTGGCCTAGTACAGTCTACAACTATAAGGCATATATCCTCTCAAAGAAGTCAATCATTGGAGATTCCTTCACCAGTGGATAACTAAAAGTACAATCTCATTACCACATATCATAAATCTATTTTCTGACCACTTCAAACACTAATCAAATCAAGCCGAGCACCCAACCCCAATTGATAAATTGAGATTGAATGCTCGTGGGGTAATTGTGTGAGGTAAAAATTGTACACGGTCTTCTAACCAAGCCTAGCTTGGGAAGTCCATATTGTTAAGTTTAGAGAAAAGAGAAACTATATTATTATTGAATTAATGATTACATAAGAAATGGGCTCTATTTATAGAGCTAAACAAGACAAAAGAAAAACTTAGTCTAACAAGGAAAAGGAAAACTAATCCAATAAGGAAACAAACACGAAATAAATAAATAAACAAACTAAATAAATAATAAATAACTAATAACTTTAACACCCCCCTCAAACTCAAAAAGGCTTAGAAAGCATTCGGAGTTTGGAAACGAGAAAGTGAAAACGGGCGGTCACATGAGACTTGGTAAACAGATCAGCAAGTTGATACTCAGACGAGACGAAAGGCAAGTGAATAGTGCCATGAGTGTAGTGATGTCGAACAAAGTGGCAGTCAACCTCAATATGCTTGGTACGTTAATGAAAAACATCATTATGGGCTATTTGAATGGCACTTTGACTATCACAAAATAATGGCGTAGGAGTAGGAACGTCAATTCCCATATCTTTAAGTAACCAGCGAAGCCAAACAATTTCAGAAGTGGCATGGGCAAGGGCGCGATACTCAGCTTCAGCACTAGAACGGGCAATCACAGTTTGTTTCTTACTTTTCCACGCGATGAGAGAATCACCTAGAAAAACACAGAATCCTGTTGTAGACCGGCGATCAGTTATATCACCCGCCCAATCGGAGTCGGAATATCCTTGTAACTCAAGACTGGAAGTGGATGAAAAATGTAATCCCTGGAATAGTGTTCCTTTAAGGTACCGAATGATACGGAGAACAGCAGCAAACTGAACAGAGCGTGGTGCAGACATAAATTGGCTGACAATATGAACAGCGTAACTAATATCTGGCCGTGTGATGGTGAGATAGTTGAGACTGCCAACAAGTTGGCGATATAAAGTAGGATTAGGTAGCAAAGTCCCGTCAGAAGCACAGAGTTTGACATTCATTTCAAGTGGAGTATCGGCAATCTTGTTGTCAGTTAAACTAGCTCGCTGAACAATGTCGGAAGCGTATTTTACCTGAGAAAGAAAGTAACCAGTAGACAAACGATCAACCTCAATACCAAGGAAGTAGCGAAGAATTCCCAGATCTTTCATTTCAAAACAAGAACACAGATATGTCTTGAGCTTGCATATTCCATCGAAATCATCCCCAGTGATAATCATATCATCGACATAAATGAGAAGAACAACAATACCTTGTGGAGAGGAACATGTAAACATTGCTGAATCATGAGCACTCTGTGAAAAACCATGGTGAATAACGGCTGTGGAGAACTTTTCAAACCAGGCTCTGGGTGCTTGCTTAAGACCATAGAGAGCACGACGAAGTTTACAGACTTGCCCAGGAGAGTGAGGTAACCCATTAGGAGGCTGCATATATACTTCTTCAGATAGGTCACCGTGAAGGAAAGCATTTTTGACATCCATCTGGTGAATCGCCCACTTACGGATAGAAGCAACTGAAATAAGTGTGCGAACTGTGGTCATACGAGCTACGGGAGCGAAAGTTTCTTCATAATCAATACCATATTCCTGGGTAAAACTTTTTGCAACGAGACGAGCTTTGTAACGATCAACAGAACCATCGGCGTTGGTTTTAATCTTGTATACCCATTTGCTCCCAACAACAGATTTTTCAGCAGGTAAGGGAACAAGGTCCCATGTATTGGTTTGCTTTAAGGCAGCAAGTTCATCGGCCATAGCTTGTTGCCAAAGAGGATCGGTGGATGCTTCGCGATAAGAGGATGGCTCATGTAGGGACAACAGGGCGGAAAGAAAGCAATGATAATCTGATAACTTAGCTGGTGGCCGACGATCTCGAGTTGGTCGAAGTGGAGGATCGCTGTCGGGACATGCAGAGTCAGGGCAAGACATAGAGTTGTTAGCAGTGGAGCTATCAAACACTAAGGGAATGGGGTTAGCCGGTACTGCATCAGGGACATATACTGGAGTGGGTGAAAGATGAGAGGCTTCTATTGGCGAGGACTCGGGGAATGGATCAACAGGCAGCACAGGTTCAGTGGATAAGGTGGTATTTTGGGCCAGAGTGTAATATGGAGTATTTTCCCAAAAAGTAACATGTCGGGAAATACGAAGTCTTTTGGCAATGGGATCATAGCAGCGATAACCCTTTTGTTGAATTCCATATCCTAAGAAAACACACATAGAGGTTTTTGGTGTGAGTTTGGTACGCTCTCTTTTGGGAAGTAATACAAAACAGGTAGATCCAAAGACACGAAGTTCGGAATAATCAGGACGAGTTTCATAAAGACGCTCAAAGGGAGAAACACCATTTGTAACAAGAGAGGGAATGCGGTTTATAATGAATATAGAAGTATGGATGGCTTCTCCCCAAAAAGTAGAAGGGACAGAGGACGACATAAGGAGAGTACGGGCAGTTTCGACAAGATGACGGTGTTTACGTTCTGCAATGCCATTTTGTTGTGGAGTATCAGGACAGGATAATTGAGGAAGAGTCCCTTGAGATTTGAGAAAGTCAAGGAAGGGTTTGGACAGATATTCGCCTCCGGAATCAGAACGAAAAAGTTTGATAGTTTTAGAAAACTGAGTTTTAATCATGGTGGCAAATTCAATATAAATTTGAAGAAAATCGGAACGAGAGTGAAGCAAATAAGTCCAACTATAGCGAGAGTAATCATCAACAAAAATCACATAATATAAGGCACCCCCCATAGAAGCAATAGGAGCTTTACCCCACACATCATAATGCACAAGATCAAAAGGAGAAGATGAAACTGTAGTACTATTATTAAAAGGTAGAGCTGGTTATTTGGCCAGTTTACAAGCAACACAAGGAAAATCTTTATCTAATGTAACTGGTTCTAACAACCCTTGATTAATCATATATTTAAGATGAGAAAAAGAAACATGTCCTAATCTAGAGTGCCAAAAAGATGATAGGTGTGGGTGTGAGGTAGATGCTGTTAAGGATGTATTGGTTGTGGGGGGAATGTGAAGTGTGTCTGTAACATATAAACGGCCAACTCTATGGCCTGTCCCAACTTGCTTGCCCGTCGAGCGGTCCTGCACAATAAAACCCAATAAATGAAATATAATGATTAGTCCAAGATCACATAATTGCCCGACAGATAACAGTTGCATTGAAAGTTGAGGGACAAAGAAGACATCAGGAATAGACAAGTTAGGAGTGTTTTTAATGGAACCAATGTGACTAGCAGTAATAACAGAACCATCAGCTGTGTGAATTTTGGGAGATGAATGCATGAGACTGGATGAGTCGAAGTGTGTAGGATCAAAAGTCATGTGATTTGATGCTCCGAAATCAAGGAACCAAGGAGAAGAAGATGTACTTTATGAGACTGAAAAAGCAGAGGCAATGGTATGATTATTACCGGTTTGGGGAGATGGTGGAGCAAGTACGGTAGCAGACGATCCAGTTGAATTTTGTAGTCCCCGCATGTACCGAGATGTAGGAGAGGGACAATTCTTGACGACATGCCCAAAACCCTTGCAGTAGTTACATTGAACCTGGGAATAATCTCGGGGTGGTGCCGTTTGGGTATTGTGAGGAGGGCGATATGATGTCTGATGAGGGCGTGGTGAAAAGGTATTGTGAGGTGGTCGGTAATTCTGATTCTGCGGGCGAGGAGATGCAGCATACGAGGTATTCGAGGCTGGTCGTGCAACAAAAACTGATGAAATATTCGGAGTGATACCTTTTCGAGTTTCTTCAGTAATTAATTCTGTTAATGCTGATTCAACAGAGGGGAGGGGCTTGCGATGAAGAATAGATGCCCTGATCGGTTCAAATTAATCCCGTAGTACCATGAGAAATTGTACAAGTCGCGTTTCTTCACGAAAGGTTTCCTATAAACCAAAGTCTGTTGTCCATGGAGGTTCCATGAGTTCCAATTGATCCCAGATAACGCACATGCTAGAGTGAAAATCAGACACAGATTGACCTGGTTGTTGTAGTAGCCCTCGTATATCTTGTTCAAGTTTATATTTCTTGGCAAAATTGGTTTGAACATATCTGTGTGCTAAGAAATCCCAAGCTTTCTTTGCGGTATCACACTTTCCAAGCTGAAGACTGATTGATGGAATGACAGTGTTGGCAATCCAGGTTAAAATTTTGTTGTTATTAATATCCCAATCAGCATACTTTTCATCGGTTTCAGCAGGACAAGTTGCTTTGCCATTAACATAATTCCAGAGTCCTTTTCCTTTCAAGAAATTTCGGAACAAAATAGACCAGTGACTATAATTGTTTCCATCCAATTTAATGGTGATAGGAATTTCTGATATTTTCATAACATAAAACTGAACAAGAATTAAGCAAACAGTGTAAAAAATAGAGCACTTGACCTGATTTTATATCTTAGAGATTGAATTTGGATAGACGGAGACTGCGGTTGTGTTCAGAATGCTTGAAAACCTCGGGAACCAGTCTTGGTTGTCAGAGAACCGGTCAGAAAAATAATCAAATGGTGTTAAAAGGAGTGCACTAGATCTGGTTTTGTAACTTGAAGACTGAATCTGGAGAAACGGAGACCGTAGTTACGTCTGGAACAGTTAAAAACCTAGGGAACCGGTCTGAGTTGGCTGAAAACCGATCAAAAAATACAAAACCGGGCAAAAAACTATCGTCTGAACCGGTCTGAGTTGTCTGACTGACGGCGTTAACGGAAAAGCTGACGGCGTTAACGGAAAGACTAACGGCGTTAACGGAAAGGCTAACGGTGTTAACGGACGTTAACTTTAACGGTGAACTCCTGACGCCGTTAAATTTAACGGAAAAAGTACTAACGCCGTTAAAGTTAACGGCAACCTGACGGACAGTTACGGCGATGGCGCGTGGTTTCGGCGAGACGCAACGTCTTTCACACTCGCGGCGCGTGAGGGCGCGTGGCTTGGTTTTTCGAGGTGATTCTTGCGGCTTCGGAATCGTCTTTGGAAGACGAAGGTTTTGGTATGGTATTTATCGAGGTTTGATATATTTATCGATAAAACGGTGCGGATCTGATTGGTGATGGCTGCGGCTAGTGGCTGGTGGCTGGTGGTGGTGATTCAACCTTGCTCTGATACCATGTTAAGTTTAGAGAAAAGAGAAACTATATTATTATTGAATTAATGATTACATAAGAAAGGGGCTCTATTTATAGAGCTAAACAAGACAAAAGAAAAACCTAGTCTAACAAGGAAAAGGAAAACTAATCCAAAAGGAAACAAACACGAAATAAATAATAAATAACTAATAACTTTAACACATATCATAGTTGGCCTACAGTCTAGAATCCTTAGGCCTATGCTATTACAAAATATAAATTATCTAGTCGAGTAATTAAGATATTCTCATATATAAGCCAACCAATATTTGGCTATCACAATTAGCTAATTAACCAAGGTATGTAAACTTAATGAAGACCGACCAATTTTGGTCGGTCGACAAGTAGAGAAAAGTTGAGCTGGAGGATAAATTATAGGAAATAACCACTTATACAATTGTGAACAGGGTTACATATAATTGTTATCTTGGAGTAATATCAAAGTTTACCCTTTATAGTAACTTCCATATCTTTTTAACCCTAATGTAACCCTATCCTATTCATATAAATAAGAAGGGAAAACCCTTAGCTCAGGCATACTATTTTTTGTTTATATTCACTCCCTACTTAGTTATTTTCTTCCTCTAGCCATCCTCCAATTTCTCTGCAGTTGTACTATCTCTTTAAGCTCTTAAACTAATACAATCAACACATACAAACCAAGAGAGGATGTAACTTGAGCAACCAGAGGAACCCACCCTCAAACAAATTTGGTCTTCTTTAATTTTTTTGCCTACTATATATTTCATAGTTATTTGTTACTGTTAGTCGTCATCATCTTTATTTTCTTGTTGCCAATCAATCTTATTGGGCTGATTCTCTTCAAACTAGGCTTGGATAACTTTTAACCACCCACAATAGGTGCCATCTTATGGAATGCCAGCAACGATATTTAAAATTTATTACTCAAACTTTCTTATTTAAAATTTTCGTATAATAAACTAAGTGAATGTCGATAGTGACATTTGAGCCAAAGCATCACAAGCAAAATATTTAATCCTTACGAACTCAATCAACCCTTGTTTAAGTAAATAAAAATTCTAATTTGTGGGTTTTAATATATATTGTTAGTCAAAGGAAAATGTTAGGTTTATTCAATTTTCGTATTAATTTTTTATACAAACTGATGTCACACCACTCAAATAAAATAGTAGAATCATATATTTAATGTATTTTCTCCCTTTCATTTAATCTGATATTTTTTTAGAAAAAAGAAATAGCTCTAGGATTTAGAAACCGGTGACTCCATTGGTGAAATAGTTCCTCTCCCCAACAAACATTTTATTTTTTTTACCGATGCACATAGAAAATATTTTGTTGCGAATGAACAAGATATTGAAGAGTTCTCCGTACGTAAAATCATAATTATTGATACGAGCCTTTTCCACATAAAAAGATCGAGATTCCATTGCAAAACTAAATATCATTAAAAAAACAAAATTAAGTTTGAAAAATTCAATTCCGGAGGCTAACAAAATAAACTTAGAACTAAGCTGAAAAATCTCGCCCCCTAAAAAATAAATCCAAACTAATCTCTGTGGCCCAGGGTTTCATTTAATAAGATGGATGGCATGGATCAGCCAACGGCTGGTTAGGCATGTTTTCATGGTCATCCAATTACATCATATGATAGTGAGATATTTTAGTTTTGTCATGCAGTAAATATTTTCAAGGTTTTAAGGAGAATTTGACTAAAAATATAAGTATAAAATATATATATATATATATATATTCGAATAAAGTATAGTGTTAATGCACTGAATTCAACATTAAACTGTCCCTAATTTAGAATATGCCCCCAAAGAATAATAAGAAAACAAGTAAACTAGGTATTTGATTCCCCAAGTATTGTTATAGTTTCAAATTGCACGCTGAAATTAAAAGCGTGTGAATTTTGTCCTTAAGTTATCTGTCATACTTCATTTTGTCCCTTTCATCCATTTTGGACGTTAATGATAAAAGGAAAACAGCTAGTCCTAAAAATGGTCATTTGTATCACACATAATCATTTTTTAAGATATTGTAGTCAAACTATTGAATACTAACTTTTTCCTTCCACCGGAATGTAAAGAAACAACACAAGCAACAAAAAGATTGAGAGAGAGAGAGACTATCTTTACTGGTATTTCAGTCAAAATAAGAGCTTCTTTTTCAAATTTTGTCGTGCTCTCTTGTGGTTTTTTCCCTTTTTTTATTCCTTCCGTCAACTTTAACGTCTAAAATAGACATAAGGGGAATATCAAATGTCAAGAGATAGTTTAGGGCTAAATTGAAGCGAGTTTTAGTTCAAAAGGCATTTTGGAACCAAGACAATAGTTTAAGGAGCATATATATATATATGCATGTTTTACTCTAAATTATATAAATTTTTCACAAATTATAATCTAATTTTTTATAGATATTTCGTACTGGCCGTCTTACTTTTTGAAGACATTAATAATCTATCAAATATCACAGTAAAACATAAATCAGCTAGCTAGGTTTGAAAAGTCCAAACCCAAAAGCTATCAACTTAATTGATGAGTCTAAAGGAAAAATAAATCAGGTTTGATAAGTCTAAAGGAAAAATGAGAAAAAAAAAAAACCTTGAAAACTAAGCTGGAAAAGATTTGCCCCTGAACAAAACAAACAAATAAAAACTTGTCACTAGTTTCGTTGTGTTCGGATTTGAATCTGACCTTTAATCTAATCTAATTGATGGTACAGATTAGTCATGAGCTCATTAGGCATGCTTTTTGCCATGTTTTGGAATTCTATGAGAATTCCAAAATCACCAATTTTTATTGATTGAATTTTACACAGTGAGTAGAATTTTCCGATTCCAATCCCTATTAAATTTTAAAAAATCAAATAAAAAAATCTACCTCAATAACCAACAAATTAACCCCACCCCTCAACACATCACCATCGTCCCCAGTCCCACCAATCCCACAACACCCCCACCTCCTTTGATCTCAACCCAACCACCGTCCACACACAGTGAATCAAACCACAACCCCCTCTCTTCCCCAACCCCAGCCCCCACACCACCCATGCACCCCACACGATTATAAACTGTATACATATATACCTCCACCAAACACTATTATATATAATGCATATATACACTATGTATATATATATATATATTATATTAGGATATACATGTACCATCTAACACCGTGAAATAAATAAATTCTAATAACTAAAAATTATAAGTAAACCAGATTGGATCGACTTGTTTTTAATTTTAAAAAAAATCTTTCAATCATATATATTGATCTTATTTTGATCTCGGCAAAATAATTTTGTAACAAATTAAACTCAAGGCCAGATGTAAAAGAAAATCTAACCATGTATGTTAGCATGATTTAAAAATAGTCCAAAAATTGAAATGATGTACTCTAAACAATACTAAAAATAATATATTGAGATGACCAATATAATGTACAAATATATAAAGTACGTTCTCAAATATTATGTGAGGATCAAGCGCTTACCATTGCGCCAAAAGCTATAGCTGTTAGCGAAGGCGCAAGCGTCATGGCATTCGATAACCTGCACACTGGATATACCCTCCGGATTCACCACAGAGAGGAGCGCAATTGTAGATTTACCTTTACCTCCAACAACTGGATATATCCTCCGGATTCACCACGGAGAGGAGCGCAATTGTAGATTTACCATTACCTCCAACAATCGCCCCCCCCCCCCCCCCCCCCACACATTGGCGCGCCCCAGGTATCGAACCCGTGACCTCCTCTGATACTAATTGTGAGGATCAAGCGCTTACTATTGCGTCAAAAGCTATAGCTGTTAGCGAAGGCGCAACTTTATTTCCTTATACGCAAGACCCATTAGAGCGTCATGGCATTCGATAACCTGCACACCGGATATACCATTCGAATTCACCACGGAGAGGAGCGCAATTGTGGATTTACCTCCAACATGTAACTTAATAATTTTTCTTGATTTTTTTTACATAATTGCATAGCGATAATGGATCTTATTTAATTGATTTTCATTTATAGATTTTAAATATTAATTTTTTATTTTTTTTATTTTAAGTTATAACATTTTTAATGTAGACAAAATTATTAGTGTATGAGAGTTTATATATTATGTGTATATTATTGATGTGAATGTTTTAATTTTGACGTGACATCTTGATGTAGGCCTGGGATATTTTAATTATCCGAACCGGTTCTATTTTTTTTACTTTAAAAAAGTGAAGAAGTTTACCGGTTCTAACATTTAACCGTTAATGTAAAAAGACGGTTATTGGAAAAATCGGTTTATTGGTTACCGTTAACAAGAAAAAGTAGTTATTGGAAAGAAATAACGGTTCCTTAACGGTTTAACGGTTCGGTTATTTATCTATGTTCTTTGTTATTATTATGTGAATGTGAAGAACCGAACCATTAACAAAAGTTTTAATTTCGGTGACGTGTTCTAAATTCCCACATCTTGATGTGTATATAAAACTCATCAAAGGGTGTGTAGATCGAACTAATGAACACCATAATATATGTACTTTTAAATATTAGAGATTTTTATACTTTTTGGAGAAAAATTTGGTTAAAAATAATATTTTATAATATAAATAGGTAGATCCATGTACATTATATATATATATATAAAGAGGAACTATCCTGCCTAGTGCCAGCCACCCCATACATATATGTACTTACATAGTACCACCATTGTCCACCGACGGAGCTCTGGCGACCTGACCGGAATTACAACAATTAATGATCACTGGAGCTACGACATCCTTTAAATTTATATATTTTTTGAATTTCAAATGAATTTTACAAATTATTAGAATAAACAAATTTAGAATTTTGATATAATTCTAAATGAAAACTACAAATGATCTAAATAACGGTATTATAATTTTATAGAATTAAAATTTTAATAAAATTCTTAAATCGTGTATCAAAACGCACCGAAAAATTTTAAGGTGAATTTGACTAAAAATATACCGAATTAAGTTCGTCCCCTCGAACATTGGGCGTGGTCATAAATGTTCCAATAAAGTAAATAGTGTTAATGCACTGAATTCAACATTTCACTGTACCTAATTTAGAATATGCCCCAAATAATAATAAGAAAATGAGTAAACAAGGTATTTGATTCCCAAGTTATTGTTTTTCAAAATGCACCCCAGGCCTGCGAATGTAGCCCTTAAATTATCCGTCAAACTTCATTTTGTCCTTTCCATCAATTTTGGACTTATGGTAAAAAGATAACGGTCATTTGCATCACACATGACCATTTCATCCGTTTTAGACATTAATGGTAAAAAAAAATTAAAATTGTCATTTGCGCGCACCACACAACTATTTTCTAAGATATTTTAGTCCAACTATCGAATACTAACATTCTCCTTCCATCAGAGTGTAAAGAAAAAAGGCGAGAGAGAGATCCTATCTTTGCCGGTATTTTAGTCAAAATAAGAGCTTTTTTTCTTTTGGTTCTGTGCTCTCCCTTGTGTTTTTTTTCCTTTGTTTATTCCTTCCGTTTACTTTAATGTCTAATATAGACATGAGGGGCAATATGAAATTCCAAGAACTAGTTCAAAAGGCATTTTGGAACTATGAATTTAGTTTAAGGTACATATGCGTGTTTTACTCTAAGAAAATTATATACTTTTTTCACAAATTATAATCTAATTTTATAGAGATATCTCGTATTGAAAGTTTTACTTTTTGAAGACATTATTAATCTATCAAATATCATAGTAAATCAGGTTTGAAAAGTCCAAAGCTGAACGCTAAGTTGGAAAAGATTTGACCCTAAACAAAACAAACAAGTAAAAAGTGATCATTAGTTTTGTTTCGTCGGGATTCAAACCCTGATCTTTTCATTTAATTTGATTGATGGCACTGATTAGCTGTCCGCTCATTAGGCATGCTTTTGTAGTCACGTCATTACATCATATAGTAGTGATGATATTTTAGTTTTGTCATACATGCATTGAATACTTTCGGGGCGTATTTGGTTATCCTAATTCCACACTATGGAATTAAAATTGGAGCATGATTTTAGAAATCCATCGTTTGGACCGATTAAAATGTTATAGTTTTAGAATTATATGAGAATTCTAAAATCACCAATTCTTAATGTTGAATTCTTCATAGAGGGTAGAGTTTTTCACTTCTAATTTCTATTAAAATATATAAATTAATCTATCTCAAATTTTAAAATTGTGTACCCAAACGCATCATCTAAGTTTGAAGGAGAATTTGACTAAAAATATACCCAAGTAAGTTCCCTCAAATATTGGGCGTTGTAATAAATGTTCCAATAAAGCATAGTGTTAACGCACAGAATTCAACATTCCACTGTCCCTAGTTTAGAATATGCCCCAAGTAATAATACGAAAACGGCTAAACTATGTGCTTGACTCCCAAGTTATTGTTATAGTTTCAAAATGGATCCTGAAATAAAAACATGTCAATTTAGCCCTTAAATTATATGTCATACTTTATTTTGCCACTTTCATTCATTTTGGACATTAATGTTAAAAAGAAAATAGTCATTTGCACCACCTGTAATTATTTTTTACAATATTTTGATCTAAATATTGAATAATAACTTTCTCCTTCCACCAGATTGTAAAGAAGAAAAGGCACAAGCAAGAGAGAGAGAGAGAGAGAGAATCTTTACTGGTATTTTAGTCAAAACAAGAGCTTTTTTTAATTTCTTTTTGTGCTGTTCCTTGTGGTTTTAATTTTCCCTTTGTTTCTTCCTTCCGTTAACTTAGTTTAGTTATTTAAATTTGGTACATTGAAATATAGATATATGATTCTAAAAGATTCTAAAAAGTAAACAACTATTCTTAATTTGGATTGACGAAATTTTTGGTAAATATATTCAACAGCCACCAGTCCAAAGGCTGACCTTTTCAACGGATAACTATTTATCCATTAAGAATATATAGTTTAAAATTTTGATATTTTTATTCTAACAACAACAACAATATTAGTTTATAGGAGTTGACATAACTAATTACACTTGCACGCATTAGTTAGTTAATCCATATAGTACAAGAAGACAGGGACAGAGCCGTAATTATTTTTTTGGTAGGACGTTAAAATAAATATGTCAAAAAAAATTGCAAATATGTACGCTAATGTTTAAGAAAAAAACCAAAATATAGAGTATAAGATTGAAGTTAAGACCCCTTAAAAATGGAAAAAATTAGGGCAGTTATATTGCCAAAACAATATTATATTTGCAATAGTATAATACTGTTTTTATGAGTTATATAGTATGTTTTTAAAATTGTACATTGCTTTGGCAATAATGTCACCCAAAAGTTAGAATATAATGAAGAGAGGAAGGTTGAAGTCAAAATAATGAGGAAAAGGGGATTGGGACACCCATTTGTTTAGGTAAGCACAATTTGACAAAATTAGTGGGACGCATCTTTATTTAACAAAATTAGTGGGCCACATCTTTTAATCACTTGTGTTAAAATAGAGAATACAAAGAATAAATAAATAAAACTTTGATGGGGCACTTGCCCCACCAAAACCACAATTACATCCGCGCAAGTAATCAGTCGCATAGTTAAGAAATTTTATGAATGGGTTCATTTTTAAATGTATCACCAATTTCATACCAATTATATTAAATAAATTATCAATCAAAAAAAATGATAAATGAGCGGAGCTAATCGACCCAAAAAAAGCACAACCAAATAGCAAGTGTTTGGACTACATAATTTATTTATTTTCTAACTAGACCCCGTTATTAACTTTAAAAAAAAAATTAAATGGTATCAATTATCTTAGCTCAAATATATCCAAATTATACTATACATTATATACATATTTAATATTAAGTGGGTCACTAGACACCACGACAAACCAAGTGGCCACACGCTCATACATGCAAGAAGACCTGACTTGTAAGGTAATTAAAGATATTAAAAACTTGGTTGAGAACTAAGAACTCTTAAGTTTGAATTTTGGTAACACCACTAATACTCCTACTACCCGAAATAGGGACATTATTTGTTGGAAGTATCAATGGAGAGGCCACGTTTCCACTCAATGCCCGAACAAGCAAGTAATGATGATTCTAGATAATGGGGAATATGAGATGGATGAAGAAGGCGTTGAAGCTATGCCACCTTTAAAGCATATTGAAGAAGAGGAGAGTTCTATCCATGTCAAGTAGTTAATTGCAAGAATAGCCCTTAGCGTGCAAGCAAAGGAGGATGAAGAGCAGCGTGAGAATAATTTCCATACTAGGTGCCTAATGCTAGGCAAGGTGTGTAGCTTGGTGATAGACGGAGGTAGTTGCACTAATATGGCTAGCACGACAATGGTGAAAAAGCTAGCATTGCACACGACTACACACCCAAGGCCTTACAAACTGCAGTGGTTGAATGAAAGCGACAAAGTGAGGGTGAACAAGAAGGTTTTGGTGTCCTTTAGCATTGGGTAGTACGAGGACCAAGTGCTTTGTGATGTGGTTCCCATGCAATCCGGCCATATGCTATTGGGGGGGACCATGGAAATATGATAGAAGAGTTAAATACGACGGTTTCACCAATAAATACTCATTTGAGATGAACAAAAGAACAATCATTCTTGCACCTTTACCGCCACAACAAGCCTATGTCGATCAGTTGAAGTTGCAAAATGATGAAGAGCAACGGAGAGCTGAAAAGAAAAAGAGAGGGAGTGGTGAGGAAAAGAAAGAGAGTGAGGGACAAAGAAAAGAAATTGAGAAAAAAGAGAGTAGAGTGAAAAAACCAGTAACTATTGAGAGCAAGTTTGAGAGGAGGCAAAAGAATTTCTATGCGAGAGCTAGTGAAGTGAAAAGAGCGATACTTTGTAATTAACTTCTTGTACTTGTGTACAAAGAAACGCTTTGAATACTAACGAACTAAATTCTTCTTTACCTAGTGTTATTATCTCTTTATTGCAGGATTTTGGTGACGTCTTTTCAGAGGATACGCCAAGAGGTTTACCACTCATTCAAGGAATAGAGCACCAAATTGATTTCGTACCCGGAGCATCCATTCCAAACCGACCAGCCTATAGGAGTAATCCGGAGAAAACGAAGGAACTTCAACGGCAAGTGACAGAGCTGCTAGAGAAAAGGTATATGAGAGAGAGTATGAGCCCATATATGGTGCCAGTTTTGTTGGTGCTGAAGAAGGATGGAACGTGGAAAATGTGTGTGGACTACCGAGCCATAAATAATATCACGGTAAAGTATCGTTACCCCATTCCCCATTTAGATGATATGCTTGATGAGTTGTATGGGTCTAGTATATTCTCTAAAATTGATTTAAAAAGTGGATATCATCAAATTATGATGAAAGAAGGAGATGAGTGGAAAACAACCATTAAAATAAAATATGGTTTATATGAATGGTTAGTTATGCCTTTCGATTTGACTAATGCACCTAGCACTTTCATGAGATTAATGAATCATGTTTTGAGACCTTTTATAGGAAGATTCGTTGTAGTCTACTTTGATGATATTCTTATTGATAGTAAGAGTCTAGTTGACCATGTACTTCATTTAAAATATGTTTTGGATGTTTTGCGAAAGGAGAAGTTATATGTTAACCTGAAAAAGTGCACATTTTGCACGGATAAGCTTGTATTTCTTGGTTTTGTTGTGAGTGCACAAGGGATTCGGGTTGATGAAGAAAAGATGAAGGCTATTCAAGAATGACAAAGTCCAACAAGTGTTGGACAAGTGCGGTGTAACGACCCAGTCCCACCTCAGTACGATATTGTCCGCTTTGGGTAGCGTCCAGCTAGGCCTCAGCCTTGGAGCATCTACCCTCACGGCTTTGTTTCTAGGAGCTCACGACCAGCTTCCCAGGCGGTCACCCATCCTAGGATTGCTCTAGCCCTCTACTCGCTTAACTTCGGGGTTCTTATAGGATTTGAAGCCAGTGAGCCCCCAAAAGGCCTCATACTTAATTATCGACCATTTCTTACTTATATGGGTCTCCAAGGATCCCCCATCTTCCGATGTGGGATGCCCCCTTTGAGCTACAATTCCTCCTCCAAAGGGAGTAGTACTTCTCGCTCGTAGGGCGTCACATGTAGAGTTTCCATGAACTTGCTAGATTCTATCGTCGATTCGTGAAGGATTTTAGCACGATTGCAACGCCATTAACTGAGGTGATTAAGAAGAATGTTGGGTTCAAATGGGGAGAGGAGTAAGAGAAAACATTCTAATTACTAAAAAGCAAGCTAAGTAACGCCCCCTTGTTATCTTTACCTAACTTTTTAAAGACTTTTGAAATTGAATGTGATGCTTTAAAAAATGGTATTGGTGTTGTTCTTATGCAGGATAGGAAGCCAATAACATACTTTAGTGAGAAGCTAGGTGGGGCGACCTTAAATTACCCTACCTACGACAAGGAGCTTTATGCATTGGTGAGAGCGTTGGATACATTACAGCAGCACTATCTATAGCCGATGGATTTTGCGATTCACACAGATCATGAATCGTTGAAGCACTTGAAGGGACAATAAAGGTTGAATAAGTGCCATGCCAAATGCGTAAAGTTCATAGAGACTTTCCCATATGTGATCAAGTACAGGCAGGGTAAGGAGAATGTTGTAGCAAATGCTTTATCGCGCATGTATGCTTTAATTGTTACTTTAGATGCTAAATTGCTTAGATTTGAATATATTAAGGATTTGTATTGTGATGATGCTAATTTTAGAGATATATTCAATGCATGTGAAAAGTTGGCGTTTGATAAGTACTTTAGGCATGATGGATTTCTAATGCGTGAAAACAAACTTTGTATGCCTAAATATTCTTTGCATGAGTTGCTTGTGAAAGAGGCTTATGGTGGGAGTCTAATGGGACACTTTGGTATAGCTAAGACTTTAGGAGTATTGTAAGAACACTTCTTTTGGCCTCACATGAAAAAAGATGTTGAAAGAATTTGTGAGAGATGTGTTACTTGTAAGAAAGCAAAGTCTAAGTTAAACTCCCATGGTTTATATACTCCCATTGCCCATTCCTAGTGACCCTTGGATTAATATTTCTATGGATTTTGTGTTGAGTTTGCCTAGGACTAAACATGGGAATGATTATGTTTTCGTGGTAGTTGATAGATTTTCTAAAATGTCACATTTCATTATTTGTCATAAAACTGATGATGCCACGAACTGCGAATTTGTTCTTTAAAAAAATTGTGCGTTTACATGACATGCCCAGAACCATTGTTTCTAATAGGGATGTAAAGTTTTTAAGCTACTTTTGGAAGATTTTGTGGGAAAAGTTGGGTACTAAATTTTTGTTTTCTACTACATGTCATCCCCAAACTGATGGTCAAACAAAAATAATAAAATAGAAATTTATTCACTTTGTTGCGTGCCATAATTAAAAAGAACTTGAAAGAATGGGAAGAATGTTTGCCTCATGTTGAGTCTGCATATAATCGATCTATTCATTCTGCATCGATGTTTTTTCCTTTTGAGATTGTGTATGGTTTTAATCCGTTAGCTCCTTTAGATCTATTACCATTACTGTTGAGCATGCTAACCTAGATGGCAGGAAGAAGGCCTCACAGATTCATGAGAAGGCGAGGCAAAACATTGAGAGAAGAACTGAACAATATGTGCAGCAAGCAAACAAAGGAAGGAAGAAGGTGGTATTCGAACCGGGAGATTGGGTTTTGCTGCACTTGAGGAAGGAACGTTTTCTAGTTCAAAGGCGTTCTAAGCTGTTACCGAGAGGATATGGACCATTTCAAGTTGTGCAAAGGATCAATGACAATGCATACAGACTTGATCTTCTAGGTGAGTATAATGTGAGTACTACATTTAATGTTGTTGATCTAAGTCCGTTTAGTGCAGGTGACGAATTGAGGACAAATCATTTTCAAGAGGAGGGGAATGATGAGCCCAAGGATAGCACTAGAGCTGGATCATGGAGTGAAGACTATGCAGACCCCATCCGGGTTCCAAGTGGTCCGATCACCCGAGCTAGAGCTAAGAAGATTAAGGAAGCACTTATGGCCATGGTCCAAGCGAAGATGGGTAAAGCTAAAGCATGAAGGAGCATTGAGGGAGACCGGGCTCAAGAATGAAAGACATTGCTTGTTCAAATAACAGCCCAAGAGATTAAAATGTGTATTTGATAAATGGGCTGGGCTAGGCTTTGTTTATTTTAAGTTTAATTTATTTTTTAGCTTTGTTTGGGCCCAAAGTATGTGGGAAACTATTATTTTCGTTTTGTTTTATTTATTTTCGAAATTGGGCTTAGGTTAGAGTTTTTTTTAGGTTTATTACTTTTTGTCCTATTTAAAGGAGATAACATTATTACTTTAGGCAACCTTTTGAATAATAAAAATTTGAGTGTTTTCACCTCTTGCCTTCTAAGAACGTCTTGAACAACTAGAATTAGGGTTCTTGTTGTTCTTCGACTTAACAATCAATTAATCCATTAATTGATTGTTTGTCTTCGACTATACCAAAGTTCATTCTCGTTCTAGGGAATTGGGTCGAGGTTCCACCTCCATCATATTCACATGATTCCAAGGTTCTTGCGTCTTCAAACGTCAAGGGTTGCGGATCCATCTTAGTTGGATAGAAATATGATTGCAATTCACATCATATTTCATTAAATCAGCATACTTGTTTCCGTACGACCCTAACTAATGGTATTAACCTTAAATAGCAAAAAAAATACATGCTCAATATTGAATCTACATTAATCGGTGTATCAACTTAAAAAAATCTAAACACAAATAATCTAACGACATGCAAAACTACACAATTAATAAATCAAGATAAATTGAAGTATAATAGAAACTTAAAAAAAAAGAGAAACTATATTTAATCTCAAACAATCTGAATAGTGCGATGGTAAAACACTTCTTTCTCTTACTCTTGGATCACTTCGAGAAAGAAAAAGATTACAAACTCTTGCTTAAAAGCTAAACAAAACAATGAGGTAGCTTTTTTCTTAAAAAAGCTATTTAAAACTGCTCTCTAAAAATAAGAACTTTAGACTATTTTTCTTCTACCCCTGGGGTCTTTTTATATCTTTGTTGATCCATTGGATCAAGTAATTTACGATTTAAAAGAAATGGGATCAAAAAGATTTCCGCCTATTAAATTCCACCCTAAAAGTCTAGCTAAAAATTTGGCAACAGTGCGCAGTAACTTCATCTTTTGGACCTCCAGCATCCCTAACATTATTTTTATCAGTCTATGCTTTGTGTCTTTAGGTTTCTCTTAACTTTCTCATCTCGGGGGCTTGGTTTTGGTCATTCTGATCTCCTTGGATTTGGGTTTCACTTCGAATTCAAGTGGATTTTTTGCATAAGCCATGCTTTCTTCCCATTTCTTTAGTTAATTTGCTTTTCTTGTCATTTAGAATTTGCATGTATCATTTTAATCCTAAAAATGGCTCATAATATCACAAAATACATGCATCAATGAATTCTATAATTGCAAAGAAAAATCCATTAACTCAAGACTTTTTAGTGTAACGTCCGTACTTATAAGGACTTAGTTTAGTTGGCTTAATTCTGATACCTAACAAATTATTCCCATTGTTTTATAGATCGTATTGATTAGAAGACTTAAATATTCAACGTAATCGGAATGTTTGCTTCTGGTACCGATTTTGTTGGAAGAGTTCATGATCATATCAGTGTGATTTTGGTAAGTATGGTACATAATTCGAAAATCTAAAAGCATATTTCTTTCAATTTTAGATTAATGGATTTTGAATCAAAAAGGTTTTTTAAATTAGATTGTAGCTTTGTAGAAAGTTATTGTGTAGCTTATAAGTGCTTAATTATGATCACCATGAATGATTACTGAAGGGAATAAATCAAAACACTTAGTAGATGTTTTATACACTTAAAAGGCAAAAATATCATGTTCATGTGTATGCGGATCAATATGCACATGGATGAATCGATACGTTTAGCCACCAAGCTTAAATCTAAAACTTATGAGCTATGGGTAGATATGACTCTTAGCCAGGATCGACCTGTGTGCCACATTCTCTTTCCAATCCTATTTCCAAATTATGAGCATCGTTTTAAAAAGAAAAAGAATTCTTGTTCAAATAGGAATGTGCTTTGTTTTCTTTAAAAAATAGAATTTTATATGCTATGAACATGGTAACAGCTTGGAAACATCCTCTTGCACATAGGGTTTTCTGAAATAGCATTTTTTTTTTTCAAAACCACATAAAGTTTTTAAAAAACACAGCTTATTTGGTTTTTGTGGTAGTGCCTTAGATTGTTCTTCTTTTTTAAAGAACAAATCAAATCCCACCATGCACTATCTTTGAGCCTAACTGAAGGGTGTGTGGGAGTTTCCTATTCATAATGAGTTCAAAGTGTGCTAGATGTTGTATCAACTTTAGCATGCTAGTCATTCTGGAGCTATATACAAGGTGGACATTGCGATACTACGATTGCAGTTGCGTGATTCAATTTTTGTAAGCCATTTTGCGTTTATCAAGTTTGTAAACCTTTTGCTTATATAGTGGAAATTGGACAGTGGTCCATAGAGGATTAATCGTATGTTCGTATGTATACATCTCTATATATATATATATATATATATCTTTTGTTGTGCGTTTGGTTTACTTTAGCAAAGGATCTCATCTTCTTCTTCCTCATAGCCTAAACTTTACCCAAATACCCACAAAAGCTAGTACAAGCTATATAACCCCAATTGTAATCCTTTTATTTAAGCTTTAAGCTAATACAAAACATAAAAACAGACTCAAGGGTGGAAGTACTATCAGATTAGTAGCCAAACTAACCGAGGAACCATCCTATAAACAAATTCAAGTCTTATAGTGTTTATTGGTAGTTTATGATTGTCAAATGGTGATTTTGGGACACTTTGGTGGTGGAACTTTTATTTTCCGCCGAGCTTACCTTCTGTTTTGGGTTTATCAACTTTTTGACACCTGCAAATTTTTATTATTATTTTGATTATTTTACAATCTTATATATTAATATATATATATATATATAGTACTTATTTTTACGTGCAATTAGATGAAAAAAACAATAATGGGAAAGGTTAAGAAATCTTAACTCAAATGAGATCAACTGATGATCAAAGAAATGATACAAAGTTCACAAGATATAAACTCAACACATTCCAAAAGGTTCAAAGAAATTTAAGGGAAGAACATGTATGTTAGCTAGTGATCTAGGATTTTCATGTAAAGTTAAAGAAATTTGGCCATTAAGTTAAATTGCTCAAATTAATATTTGTACTTTCCTGCGAGAGTTTAGAATTTTGTTGTGCATAGGAATAAGTAACAATATGTTTATAGGAGTTGGAACCAAGAGTTGCAAGAAGCTTATGAAAGGTATATGGCAAGAGAGGAATAGAGGGATTTTTGAAAACCATAGGTTGTATATCTGTTGATTGTGTTGTAGGTGAAATTGAGAGATATGTTGTACGTAGGACTGCGTGAGAGAATTTTAGGGTAATCTTGGGGTATGCATGCGCCTTGAATTCTATATGGTTGTGTTCTTTTCAAAAAAATTTGAAATCATGTGAATTATAATATGTGGTTTTAAAATCTCATGATTTTCAATTTAGATGTTCTTTTAAAAAAATAGATTTTTTTTTTAAAATATAGTAATGTAAGTTGAGTTTAAGTAAGAGTTTTATCCATTCAGGCGTTTTAGTGGGAAATGAAAGTCATGGTGGCCAATAATAAAAGAGAGATATAGTTAAAAAAAAGATTGATTAAAATTCAAACTATGTAATTCAATACGGGATTCCAAAATCCCAACATTTTGAGCGGATTTTGAAATCGCATATTTCACTGGATTTCAAAATTTCACCGAATTTTAAAATACCGATACTTATTCCAAAAGAACACTTTTAAATTACATAAATTACGTGATTTACCAAATCCTATCTCAAAATCTTGCGAGAAAATATACCTTATATGTTGTTTTGGTTGGTATATTATTTAAATTTACTCAAAAAGAAATGTGGTTAATTTTTTTTTTTGCCTTTTAAAGAATACAATTTATTTGAAATGGTAATTACTTTTGAGTGAATTTGAAATAGTAGTTATAAATAAGGTAAAAGACCAAAAAGTACAATAAACTTTACACTTTTTTACATAATTGGCAACATACTTTTTTTTTGTTGAAATAATAAAGAGAGAAAAAAAAAGAGAATAAGAGAAATCTTATTTTTCAACTGATATCTAATATAGATAAGGGTTAGCTCTATTTATATTTAGAGCTAACCTCCTTACTTCTCTACAAAATCAATGTTGGACAAATTACAATATATATATATATATACTCAATGAGATAATCTCATCATTCATACCACAATTCCAATGTAGGACAAATTGTATCTTTAAATTTAACATATGGACATTCACATATCAATATTTTACAACACTCCCCCTTGGATGTCCATTATGCCACAATTCAATGACAGTTGCCTCATTAAAACCTTTTTAAGGAAAAACCCAATGGGAAAAAATCAAAGTGAAGGAAAAAGAGTACAACATTCTTCTGGATCATTAAACTGGCATCAAAAGTACAATGTGTTGCCTCGTTGAAATCTTTACTAGGAAAACCCAATAGGACAAAACCCAGTTAAAGGAAAAAGAGTACAATATGTAAATATTAGGTAGCATACTTCAGGATACTCCCCCTGATTATTTACTCCCCCTCATGACGACAATTACATTTAATTTAATAATGAAGTTAAATCATAACAATCTCGTAAATTGATTTTTGGAATATTAATTTTGACAATTACCTCATGAGCAAACTCTACTAAGTTGTCATAAAAGTAGATTTACTTGACTTAAATCTTTGTGTTCTTCTAATGCTCATGTGAAACATGTCTTATAATTGTCAACTTGAAACTTTCTTCAAAATGTGCTATACACACCGCATTGCCTTTGTAGATAATGCTCGAAACATCTATAATAGAACAAGACTAACAAGAACTACGAATATATTGAAGTAAAGATCTCAATCACATATATCTTCGATTAGCTTTATAAAGAGCTAAAATTTCAAAGTGGTTAGAATAAATTACCACTAAGAAATAACAGCATTACCACTAATCAAATATTGAATATAATTGAGATCGTACCTTATGATAATTAGAAAAATATCCTCGATTAGCATAACCTATCAACTTGAAATCATAAGAGTTATGTGCATAAAATAAAATTAGTGGTTCCTCGTGGATATCAGATGATATGTTTGATACATATCTAATGTCTTTTAGTTAGTGCTAGGCTATATATATTGAGCAAGTTAAGAAAGAAGAAAATATCTGGTCTAGTACATTGTGATAATTACCAATTGCATTTAAGAATGGTACTTCGGGACCCATACTTGGCGATTTTAAAATGGTATAGATTTTCATTTAGACCAGATAATCATGGGAATATTTGGCGATTTTACCTTATCCATAAGTACATCTCTCGATCTACAGGTCTAAATAAAATTTCATTTTCCCAATGCATTTTCATTTTAAATTCTTTCATAAAATAGTTAGTTGTTTTATCGAACTCTTCAAGAGTCTCGATTAATGTATCAACATAAACTGCTACTTTTGAAAATCATTTTTGATAATTCGTTTGTAAAGACACATGGTTAGGATTGTTTCTATTTCATTCATTAGACAAATCTTTGCTAAAACTATTGTATCGTATTCTTCCAGAATGGAAAAGTCCATACAATTAGCGTCTTAGTTTTATCGACTACGTACTCTTGGACTTTGATTCAGGCAAAGTTAATCCTTATGGAATTTTCACATAAATGTTAGAGTCCAAGTGCCTGTATAAATTAGCAATTTCAACATATTTGAGTCTCATATATAGTATTTCAACAACTACTTAGTTAATTATCAGATATTTGAAATTTATATATTGGATCCATAATTGGGGGAATATAATACTCATAATTGGGGGAATATTATGCCTTGTGTCTTGTGATTTTATTATTCTCATTTCTTTTCCTGACGAACACCCATTTGTAACCAAAAAAAGGTTACCTTTTGGGGTTCATACTATAGGTTCAAATATACCACGTTTATTTAGAGACTCCAATTCTACCATATAGCAATTTCTCATTTGACCAATTTTTCTTTGTCAACATTTAATCATTGTACGTGGTTATGTATCATTTTTATCATTACCCTTTGATATTTCAGTAGCTACTGTATATGCAAGTAAGTCATCGATGACTATTCCACATATTTCTTATTAAATATTGAGATCTCTTTATTATTTGATACTAATGCCTATTTAGGGACTTATGTAATCTCTTTAGGGACTTGCGTCTTTTTCAAGACAATAGACTCGTCTGGGGCCTTAAAGAGAGTGGATTTTCCCGTAATCTCTTCTTGACTGAAATGGGGAATCTCTTTAGGAGTGTTCTTAGGGCATGATCACTCAGACTTCCTCTTCTAGGGAGCTGAATCTTTAGAACCTATATGTCTGCCACGCTTCTAGCTTAGTACAAATTCATTAACTACCATATTTTGAATTTGTCTTGTAAGGACACTAATTATGGTAGATGAATTTATAAATGGCACGTGTAACTTTGTTACATTTTACTGCATCATTAAATCAATCGGTAATATGTTTGCAATTTCTTGCAAAACACTATTCTCCTTACCTTCTCACATTGTGATGTACGTGGGTCTAGATAAGACATAGTAGGATTGTTCCACTATAATTCTCGTCGTTCTTCTGAAATGGGTAGTTCTGCAGGAACTTTCTTATCTCCCCCTAACGGCGAAAATACTTTCTCATCAAAATGATAATCAACAAGATGTGCAGTAAACACATCTCTTTTCATTGGTTTTAAATACGGGATAATTAAAAATCAATCATATTATGATGCGGACATTTTGAGAATCTGGCGTGCTTGTGTTATCCCATGCAATGTTGAATATTGTATATTGGTTCACATTAATGTTTTTGAGTTATGGGTCATTAGTTGTATCACTGTATTGTGTTTTCTCTTCTTTTTTCTTTTTTCTTTTTTCTTTTTTAAGAAATTTCTCTGTTATTTTGTAAGTTTTCTACCATCAGATATATTATACATTACTCATTTATTATCACCATTTTTTTTTTTTGAATTTGTGGTTGCAGATGGTTTGCAGGATGGTATTTACATGTATGATGGTGAGATTGCCTTATTTTCCCTTCCGAATGGTTTCTTGTTTGATGGCTTGTGTGATGTTGTGCGTTCAAAGTTCACGGAGCTCGCTCTTGATGATTATGAAATAAAGTATTTGATGCCCTGAATCCCGATAAGAGGGTTTATCCTCCGAGACCTGGTTAATCATGGGTGTCGTACACCGATAGCGGGTTAACAAGATATGAATTCACACATAAGACTTAAAAATTTACATTTTCAATAAGCAAAAGCATTTCCATTTCATCTAATCCTGCCATATGGTGAAAGAAATAACACAATATAGCAATTAGCCTCCAACGAGGTTCCAAGTATGGATTCTACAATTTTCATATAATATACAAGTATTTAATAAGTGGTACAACACATATACTATAATTTTTGAAATATACAAGATGCTAAGGCATAGGTCTTTTGACTTTGAAGGACCTTCCACTAAGTAATGGTATAAAGGCAGTCTAAGATATCGTGTCTCTCCAATTCCCTTTCCCAGAAGAACCTGTGTAGGAAAATAATAGGAGTGAGTCAAACAGACTCAGCGGGAATCATATAATATACATATTTAGTATGAAAATAATATTTAGAAATCATCTTTTTATTAGTTAAATCAAGAGATAAGTCATTCACATATATAATATGAGGGAGGAAGAAACCTTTTATTTTAAGACTTATGTAGAATGCATATCAATGTCAAATGGGAATCATGGCACAATTAATGTTTAATCGTCTCATGAGCCTCGAGTCATAATCATATCTCTCGCAACTATCAAAGCGTACGACCAGGTCTACATTTCGTGGCCTTTCACCCATGCGGCAGCAAGGCCTCCCGTTAGTTTTCGTGCACGATTTTGGGTCTTGCACCCAAGTGCACTATTTCCCAACTTCCGGCCTAAACCTTTAGAGACCAAACTTGGGACCATCATGGACTAGTGCTATCGTAAAATCCCAACAACATATCAATCGGCTCATTTACGCAACCATCATGCCATAAAATACTTTTCATTTTTTTATACTATAACATCAACGTTTGACTAGAGGGAGAATTCTCATATCAATTGTTCCGTTTAATTTAATAACTCACAAACATGGGTTTTGTAGAAAGAAATCACCACTTGAACCTTTTGAGTAAAAATTTAACTTTATAACAAGCTTTACTAGCAATAAAGTGGGTTCCAAGTGGTTTTCATGCAAATTAAATGAATGGCTAGAATTTCTTGTTTCATCATGTAATTTAAACCATAAATAGGCTATTTAGTCCATCCAAATCACCAATTTCAACATATAATCAAAAACCCCCTTTTTACATATTAGGTATATATATACACAAGTAATAAAATCATGATTGAATGATAAAAAGTAATAGTATTCAAGAACCTGTTGCTAACATGGTAACAGTTGCAAGTATTCCCATCTCTCAACTAATCTTTAGAAGTAGGGGTGAAGCTATTTTTATTTTTGATTCCGAGGGTGAGGGTGAGGGTGAGGGTAACCTTCCTTTCAAATCGGAAAAAAAGATCAAATGCTTCTTCTAATAGTCTTTGGCTTGCAAAGGAGAGGAAGGAGATTAAGAAAAAAAAATTGCTCGACTCCTCTTGTTAAGGAAATAATTCCAAGGCCAACAGTCGTTGAAACTTTGTCCAGGAAGAACAAAGGCACTTTTGATGTCGGCGCCTTGGGAGGTCGGCGGTCCCTGCTACCAAAAAGCAAAGGTTTTTCCCACTTATTGAAGACACTTCCCTTATTAAAGGTGTGAACACTTTATTTTGCGACCCTCGCTAGATTCCCGATCTTTAAGGAAACAAGAACACATGCATGCACGAGCATTCGTAGATGCATACATACCATATATATGTGATACAAGTCAAAGAAGGAAGTCGAAAGGACACCCAGACGAAAAGTTACGAGAATTACCGGAATCGGTAGCCACCGAAACTCCTGGAAACTTGAGAAAGGAGAGTTATCCATTTAATATCATCCTCAAAATTTGAGGATTGTTAGACATTACCATAAGGACTACTCGAAAATCAGCTCGATTCGACAGTCGAAACTCCGAAAATTTAGAAAACCGGGAGTTCATTTCGGGTAATCAAAATGGAACCTTATCGAAGTCAAAATGAATTCCAATTTGTTCAGTATATAGGTCATGTTGTGGGGAATAACATATCCAAAATTCATCTTCATTGGATATGGGATCATTAAGAGTTAATTCGTTTATCATACAATTCTAGTTAAAATGTCCTTAATAGAAATTAGAGTAAATGGAGGCCTTCCCGAACTCTGATCGACCCAAAATTTTGTTACAAGCTAGAAAACATTTGGAGGGAAAATATATCCAAAATTCAGGAAAATCCAACGGTTATAACTTTACTTGCCGTACAAACAAGTGACCTTGTCTACAACAGGTACCTTTAATTTCCTATGCAGGAACAAACTCTTTGTACCAATCCGAGGAGACCGAGTCCTTCCCGAACTCCGATTATCTTCAAAGTTTTACAGTGTCTATAAGACTTCCATTGGCAATACATATCCGAAAATAAGCATCATCCAACGAATAGAACTTGACTTTTCGTACCAACAAGTACCTTTCGTATGTGGAAATAAACTCTTCGTACTTGTCAGAGCAAAAGGAGTCCTTCCTGAATTCCGATCAACCTGAATTTTTGACATGATATAGAAAACTTCTATTCCGAACACATATCCAAAAATCAACATGATCCCCTAGTGGAAAAGCTTTGCGATAAGCTCCAAAAGTCCTAGTTCAAATATCTTTTCTTGTTCTCCATGCATATTTCAACTATAAATAGACACCCCCCCTCCATTCATGTTTTTCATCAACAATTAAAGGGATTTCATGGTACACACTAAAACACCCTTATTCTCTCCCTCCAAGAGGGCTCAGGTATAATTTTCTCTCTCTTTTTTTATTTATTTGTCAGTCTTATAATTCATATTCTTGTCTACATAATTTCTATCACTTGATAGCTTTTCAAAACCCTTTTTCAAATTGTTTTTCAAAACTAAAGGCGTATAATAAACCCTAATCCAATTCTAAAATAGTATTATTACTTTCTTACTTTTCTAAAAGCTCGGATTAGCAGCATTATTATATGAAGGAATCGATAATCCCTGTATATCCAATATAACTTATAGATTGCTGTGTATATGTGATAAATACTCGATTATGATAGCACTGTTGCCATCTATACCGGTTTAATCAATAGACTATAGTATACGATTGGTCAACTCGCCTCATATCACATTGAATATAAGATTCCACATCGAATCAGTTTTCGAAAATCCTAACGCTTTACAAAATCACTTATTTCATTGCATCTACTATTATCAAACTCTCTTTTCCAAAGCACACACACACACACACACTTATTTTCAAAATTCTGGGCGAACTAGGAAACATATCGTTTTTATCCCATCCCCAAAATTCCAGTTTCTAAAGCAAGCATGAAAGGCTGTAAAGTAATAGCAAGAGCATGCAAGAACTGAATTATAACACGCGCATATCCTACTTAAGAGACCGAAAGGGAGAATTAGGTGCCTAACACCTTCCCAATTCATAACTTAATCCCCGAACCTTCGAATCAACTAGTTTCACATATATTGTGTATAAGAGGATATTTAGTCTATAAATACGTTTCTTTTACATAAACATTTTATTTGTTTAGTAAAACAAACTGGCGAATCTTGTTCTTTTCAAAAATTAATTTTCAAAGCAACACGATATCGCCACCCACGAGGACCTCGAGAGTCGAGAACGCATGTTCTCACAGTGGCGACTCCGCTGGGGATTTTTAAGAGGATTAGACTCTAAACAATTGTTGAATATGCGTGGATAATTGTTTTTATATGCATGTTTTTTTTCCTTTCCGGCCTTAGTTCTAGGATAACATAAATGCGATTTAGGTGGATTCCTTGTTTCCCTTTTTGTTTGTAATTATTGTTTGAGGATAATCTTTTCATAAATAAAATTTGAAAGTACTCGAACAACTGCTAAAGCGCTTATCATAATGTACCTCCATAATTGTTATTTTGTACGCACCCACTAAAAGAGATATGTCGTAAGACTATTCATAAGTTATGATTTGTACTTGGATATCTATTACTTATTATTGTCAATAAAATTTATTTCATTTGACTTTAGATTGTTTTATGAATAATATGTATTAATACTAGTTCATCAAGTACGTGACTTGATTGTGGGATGCTAGTAAATAAATAATAATATTATTTATTTGTCCCTAATCATATGTCAATAATCTAGGACCATATTGATATAATGATTAGAGTATGATTCATCAGATGACTATGTTCCACAAGCCATGGATATGGAGATATCAAGCGGAACATACTGATACTTGTTAGGGAACAATGTATTGGACTGACTCGCTTTGGGGCACTGCGAGGAGTGTTATATAATGTCATCAGTGATGTTCCCCATTAGTGATATCATATTATCCTCAAACCTGAGATCGTCATGGTTACCAGCATGGGGATTAGTGTGATGGGCATCATCAAACGTTACTCTTGATCGAGTAATTATAAAGATGATGATCAAGCATACTATAAACTATGTAGAGGTATGTGATTGATCAAGATGGGATTTGTCACTCTCATATAACGAGAGAAATATATCTTTGGGCCCCTTCATGAGTATAATTAATGTTTGCATGGCCGTGCACAAATGAGGTGTCATTGGTATAAGATTAATTATACTTAGAGATCAAGAAATAAAGATTGAATTATACTAGAATGACACTTGCCTAAGTCTTGTATTCAATCTAGATATCGCTAAACAAAAGGAATTAATATGTGGCATATCATTTAAGGTTGTGTCGTTTTGACCTTTATACCCTTTGGATAGTACTAATGTCTTACTAGAGACCGCTTACTATTTGTATAATTAAAACGGACTTTTAATTACACTGCCAAAGGAGTATAAACCTACAGGGTCGCACACCAAAATGAGTAAGATCAAAAACGAATTGGTCTTGGCCCTAGTTGGACTCGGGCCTAATTCGTTATATTACTTAGGGTTTCTCATTAGGGTTTTCCTTTAAAAGGAAAACCATTAGTCTCCTTTGTTTCACGTGAAAAAGGAGAGGCGAAATAGAGAGAGCCCTAAAATCGTGTACTAGTACACCAAGCAAGGATCCATTCTCGTTCGTGTGTGCATACCGTAGAGGCGTCGTACTTTCTACGCTAAGATAACAACAACAGAAGGATTTGATCAGCCGTGTTCAAAAGTATGTTTTCTGTCGATTATTATTGAACATTATAGATCTTAGGGTTTAATGATTAGTGCAGTTTATTGTGTATATGATGCATGTTCACTGCCCTAATTCCCTTCACCCACCACTATCATGCATTATCACGAGTGTGAATTTACTCTATCAACCTCGGGACTAGAGTTTTGACTAGACCGTGTGACGCGAACCCGGATCGTCTTTCCTAGCCAGGCTAATGGATCCTCAACCCTTGAACTACAAACATAGCAAGAACCTTGGAATACGTCGAAAAGATGAAAGATGGAACCTCAACCCAACGCTTAAAGAAGCGCGAACCTCGGTATAATGAATGACGCCACAATCTAGTGTGATTGCTAGATTGATAAGTCAAGAACAATTGGATTTACTCAATTCAACATGTTCAACATGCTCTTAAAGAACACAAAGAGAAAGCTCTCAATTTAATTAATCATCAAAACTTAATTAATAAAACAATAATGTGCCTCCTTTAAATAGGAGAAACAAAACTAGAATCCTAATTCAAAAAGGAAACTAATTCCTACTTAGAAAAGGAAAATAACTTCTAGAATAATCCTAACACAATAAGGAAATTAATAATAAGACAATAAGGAAAATATTCAAAAAGGAAACTACTAATTCTAATTCCTAATTGAATAATGAGACTCAAGAAGCCCTATTAATTTAAAAACAATTTAAATTAATATCTTCTAGATTATTCCAATGGGACTCCTTGCCGTTTTATCCTCTTGAACTTCCACGCCCAGTCCTTAGGAACTCCATTAAATGTATGATTATCATTTAAGCTCCTTGCTTCAAGCATGTGAAATTCTATAAAATTCCATTTGAATTTCCATGCTCTATCCTTGTGATTCATCATGTGCGGATCATCATTTAGAACGCCACAAACCACCATGGTTGAATAGAAATTGAAGCTAGACCGGATCATATCATACCCCTCTTCTTCAAGAAGATTCGTCCTCGAATCTTTGCTAAGCTTTGTTTGATTCAACCCACATCTTCCAATTTGCAGCTTGGCCTTCTTTGACAAACGGAATTCATCGAACTTGAGGCTATGCTTCAACTCGATCATCTTTAGTTCATTGAAGAAACTTCCCGGCTGATAATTCGGATGGAAATCATACTTGTCCACACCAATGAAGTCTACATGCTCCACTTCATCAACTTCCAACTCCGGTTCTTTGGCTAGAATCTCTTCTCTTCCCTTTGCAAAGATCATCCTCGCTTCCATGGCTGCCTTGGAAATTCCTTGATCTCCTCCGTAACTAATCTCCATATTTCTTTCACTCTCTATGGCTGCCATGCTATTCAACTCCCCCGCTAAATCCGGCTTACCTACAACACTCTCATAAAAGCAAAGAAACATAGTCTCATTCGTGCCAAGAGTGCACTTCTTGAGGTTAGCGATTAGCGCATCAAAATTCATCATAAGCAATTGATTATTCCAACTAATCGATATGTAACAATTCAAACTACTATTGTTACATGACAATGTGATATTCCAATGATCAAAGCCTTTCAAAACAATTTTTCCCAAGAATGGCTCAAAATTTTGATTATTTAAACTCACAAAAGCATTATTCAAATTCACTAAGTTAGTTACCCATTCAAACAATCCACGCTCAGTTTTGAATCCCATAAGCTTCTTTGGGCAACAACTTTCCAATTCAAGTTCATCAACACCTTGCTTTAAAGCTTGCTGTCTATGTTCCAACTCAACTTTTCCTTGGTGTTGATCTCCAACGCCCTGCAAATAAGACACAATAGATATAGGCAAAACGGGATTAAAATTGTTAGTATTTGAAAATTCTTCCTCCGATTCACTCTTTTTTTCCTTAATCTCCCTCACTTCACTCAAGTCTTTTTCAAACTCATTCTCACTAGAGATCACTGAATTTTCTTTTTCTCTCTCTTTTACCTCAGCCTCTCTCTTTTCATTACTCTCTTTTATTTTTCTCTCTCCTTCTTTCTTTTCATCTTCGCTCTCTTTCCTTTCCACTCCTTCACCATTTTTCTCTTGTTTTCGCGCACTCTCTCTCTTTTGATCACTCTCCTTTTGTAACTTCATTTGATCTTCATGAGCTTGCTTTGGTGGCAATGGAACAAGAGTAACGGTTCTCTCATTCATCTTGAAAGAGTATTTATTGGAAACGCCATTGTAATTGGCTTGCCTATCAAGTTGCCATTGTCGACCCAAAATCATGTGGCCGGCTTGCATTGGAACCACATCGCATAAAACTTCATCCTTGTACTTCCCAATGCTAAGAGAAATAAGCACTTGTTCGTTCACCCTTATCACTCCATTATCATTCAGCCATTGCAACTTATAAGGACACGGGTGCTTGAAAGTAGGCAGTTTCAACTTCTCAATCATTGTTGTGCTAGCAAAGTTTGAGTAAACTCCCCCATCAATTATCAAACTACACACCTTCTCTTGCACGAGGCATCTAGTTTGAAATATATTTGCTCGCACGCTTGGGTCACCACATTCAGCTAGCAATTCACCTTCTACGGCTTGTTCCTCAATTTGGTTTAGCACAAAACTTCCCCTCCTCTTAAACTGCTCATAAGTTTTGGTAAACAATTCGTTAAACTTAGAACAACCCTCTTCATCAAACAAGGAAGCCTTTTTCGTGGTACTACTGAAATTTTGTTTTATCCTTTCCCTATTAGGAGCTTCACTTAATCGCATGCGCCGTCTAATTTCTAGATTTTTTACTTGCGCACTATCCCTTTTAAACTCCTCATCACGCCAACTTTGCTCAAAATTAAAATAAGACATTCTTGCGCTGCCAAAATAAGGATTAGTACAAATAAAGAAATAAAATTTTCTCACGCACTCCCTTACGTGTATCACTCAAGTATCACACACTTTTTTTTTCTCTCGTGTTTGTCACTCAAGTAATAATAAACCTCACAATTTTTCTCCTTGGAACTTTTAAAACAAGTTGAACAATATGAATATATCGCAAGTCCCCAACAACCAATCGCACACCCAACAATTAGATTGAGCGCCTTCACAATGATTAACTAAGGACTCAAGAAACCAAATTCTAGCAATATTAATGAGCCAAACGAATTTCTAGAATTGCTAGAATATTGCAAGCAGAATTTCAAAGAACAAACGAGCAATAAGTCCTAGTTTATAAAGCAATTCAAAGTTCCTATGGAGATCTAGAATTCCCAACACAATCCAATTTAAGAACGTATCTCCAATTAGAATCCCCCCAACTAGAATAAATATGCAATAAGGATCAACAAACCCAAACGATTGATTATGATTCGAAATTTTCTAGGGTTCAATGGGAATCCTCAATTTCAATAATAGCGCAAGAGTTCATAGCAATCAAAACCCTATTCCATAAAGCATAAAAAAAACTAAGGTTCTCGTTTCAACGATTCAACTTTCGTGTATTTTAATTCTAAACAACTCACCCTAAACAGAATAATCAATTTTTTTTCATGCAATTTCGAAATTCAGTTTTTTTTTTTTTTTTTTTTTTCAGAAATCACTGTTCACGCGGCACTGTTCATGCAATACTATTCACGCAGCGCTGTTCATCGAGTACTGTTCACGCAACTGTTCACCGTTACTGTTCATGCAACTGTTCACAGCACTATTCATCGTTAATGTTCACGCGTACTGTTCACGGTTACTGTTCATCCGAATAATATTTTTTTTTTTTTTTTTTTTTTTCAGAATCTATAAACCCTAACACATTTTTTTTGGAATAAGATTAACAAGAATGAAGGCCTAGGGTTTCAAGAATCTACCAAGAAATTGAAAGAACAAGAAACTAAGATAGAAAACCTGGATAAAAAAGTCTCCTCTGATACCAATGACGCGAACCCGGATCGTCTTTCCTAGCCAGGCTAATGGATCCTCAACCCTTGAACTACAAACATAGCAAGAACCTTGGAATACGTCGAAAAGATGAAAGATGGAACCTCAACCCAACGCTTAAAGAAGCGCGAACCTCGGTATAATGAATGACGCCACAATCTAGTGTGATTGCTAGATTGATAAGTCAAGAACAATTGAATTTACTCAATTCAACATGTTCAACATGCTCTTAAAGAACACAAAGAGAAAGCTCTCAATTTAATTAATCATCAAAACTTAATTAATAAAACAATAATGTGCCTCCTTTAAATAGGAGAAACAAAACTAGAATCCTAATTCAAAAAGGAAACTAATTCCTACTTAGAAAAGGAAAATAACTTCTAGAATAATCCTAACACAATAAGGAAATTAATAATAAGACAATAAGGAAAATATTCAAAAAGGAAACTACTAATTCTAATTCCTAATTGAATAATGAGACTCAAGAAGCCCTATTAATTTAAAAACAATTTAAATTAATATCTTCTAGATTATTCCAATGGGACTCCTTGCCGTTTTATCCTCTTGAACTTCCACGCCCAGTCCTTAGGAACTCCATTAAATGTATGATTATCATTTAAGCTCCTTGCTTCAAGCATGTGAAATTCTATAAAATTCCATTTGAATTTCCATGCTCTATCCTTGTGATTCATCATGTGCGGATCATCATTTAGAACGCCACAAACCACCATGGTTGAATAGAAATTGAAGCTAGACCGGATCATATCACCGTGGACTTGCGGGGCTACACTAGCCAAAAGCACATGGGACCACTCTCCTTGGCCAAGTATCAAACTAAGGTATATTAGTGACGAAAACACTTACGTACCCAGAATGTATATCAAAAGGTCCTTGCACATACTCGCCCTTGGGGTATATAGAAAGACCTAGCCAAATAGGAGGGAGCCTAAACCTTACCCATCAAACCACGTTTGCATGTAGGATGCGTCAGCTTTAGTACACACGAATTTCTGCATGTTTTCTTGACAGTCAATCGTGAGATTAATGAACAAAAGGCCTTGTTATACATACCAACTCTTGGTTGGCAAGTACGGCCGATGGCTGTCCAACTCCGTCCGTAGAAATCCCTCACTAGAAAACTTGTTAGAAAGAATTTCCCTATCACTACTTCCATGAAAAGCAACGCTAAGAGGAGAGAACTTCCCGATTTTCCAAATTATGTTTTCTAAAAATGAGTAGTTTCCCAAAACAAGTTTTCAAAACTAGAAGGTTAAAAGGGCACTGTAACACCCCGGGCTCCGACCATGGCAAGATATTGTCCGCTTTGGGCTACATGGTCCGACTCACCCTCACGGCTTTGTTCTTGGCAGGGCTACATGATCCCACTCACCCTCCAAAGCACGTCCTACCAGTTAAGTTCCTAGGTGCACATATATGGGTCTCGAGGTTTTCCCCACTTTCCGATGTGGGATTTACATCCTCCTTCCTCAAGGGGACCAACGCCCTCGTCGGCACACCATATTATGTGGGGTCCGCTCTGATACCATTTGTAACACCCCGGGCTCCGACCCTGGCAGAATATTGTCCGCTCTGGGCTACATGGTCCCTCTCACCCTCACTGCTTTGTTCTTGGCAGGGCTACATGATCCCACTCACCCCCCAAAACGCCTCTTATGAGTTAGGTTCCTAGGTGCACATATATGGGTTTTAAGGTTTTCCCCACTTTCCGATGTGGGATTTACTTCTTCCCCCCTCAAGGGGACCGACGCCCTCGTAAGCACACCGTATTATGTGGGGTCCGCTCTGATACCATTTGTAACACCCTGGGCTCCGACCTTGGCAGGATATTGTCCGCTTTGGGCTACATAGTCCCACTCACCCTCACAGCTTTGTTCTTGGCAGGGCTACATGATCCCACTCACCCCAAAAAACGAGTCCTACCAGTTAGGTTCCCAGATGCACATATATAGGTCTCAAGGTTTCCCCACTTTCCGATGTGGGATTTACAGGCACCCCTATAATGCATATTCCAGCCCTAAACCTATCCATGGGGCTCTCAAGTTGTTGCTATCGGTCTGTTTTAACTTAATCACCAAAAAGTGATTTTTGATTTTATTTTCTTGTCGTGTCATAGTTTTCCGAGAATTATGCAACCCATGGAAAAATATTCATTTCCTGGTCAATTCCCGATTTTTTTCTCCCCATTTTTCACCACACTTCGATTATCTACTACTGAGGGTGGTACCTTAACCCTTGAACATCTATACCATCTAATCCATGATCTGGCCCAATCTGTAGCCATCATGAAGGATCCCCAAGTGGCCACCCAAGCCCGTCTTGACGCCCTAATCACTACCAGAACATTTGTATAACCAAACCAACCTAATCCAAATCCAAACCCAGGCAAAAAACCCCAAGCCCGGTGCTAAGTTGCTCCACCTGACATTCTCTAACACATTATCCCAGTTCATGCCAACATTAACCACCGACTTCCCGTGGCCCCTGCTAACATCGTTGTACCACTGGCGTAAAATCCCAAAACTACTTGGTTGAACCTTGAACATAATCAACCCCTTCAAAACCATAATCCTCAAGCCATCCTTGATGCAGATCCGGGCAAGAGGTGTACACCGAGAGTGTCAAGTGTACACCGAGAGTGTCAAGGGTACATGCAATGTAGAAAACCATAACAGCTCCACGAAGACTAGTCTCACCATCATCGTTCGCACCTATTGAGGCTGCCAAGGGTACATCCAATGAGGGTATCAACAAAAAGACCACCCAAACAGCTCTCCAACGACTAGCCTCTCCATTCATCATTCGTACACATTGAGGGTGCCGAGGGTAGATACACTGAGGGTGCAAATAATAAGACCCAAACAGCTCCCCCAAGACTTGCTTCTCCATTTATCATTTGCACTGAGGGTGCCTTAACCCACACCATCACAACCCCGTGGTTGTCTTATCAGCAAAACCAGAAATTCTACCTCTAAAGGTAGAATCAAGTAAATGAAATTAGTTGGTTATCAACTAAAGGCCCGCGGATAATTGACACCCATTCATGAAAATGCAGAACATCGATAATTCTCCTGAAACTGAGGGTATGAGCTAAAGTAGCAATGCACACGGACTCAGATATGATTAAGAATCAAGAAGCAGAGAGCAACTTGTCTAAAACAAGCAAACACAGGATTAGCAGAATCCCAAGACAGAAGTACGCCATTTTTCTTATCACATCACACTCACCTATTGGTTAGAAATCAAATTTTGCCTTTTAGTGTTGCTATATTCTGGGAAAATAGTCGGTCTTGCATGTATTTGCACTTTAGATAATCTCAAGTCGCGTAACATGCTTCATAAATTAGGCAACCCAGGATAATGACATTTTTAAAACAATGGTGTGATAATTTAAGAAGTAAGTGAATACTTGAAATTTAGGAAATCATGGCATAAGCATTTGCATAGTGCATACACATGAACACTTGTATAAGTGTGCCGCGCATTGGTCCAAGAAAACATGAGCACTGGGCTTTGTGACCTACCAGACAGGCTCCGCCACCGCATCCCTGTATATACCTCGATGGCAAACCTCGCGCACCATCACACCTCTAACTAGCCCACTACTGATCATCACGATAAGATCATAAGCCATCCTAGATAGGCGAATCATTTCACAAGCCCTCCCAAAAGGGCAAATCACATCACAATTCTTCCCAGAGAGTCGAATCACCTCAATATTCCTCCCAAAAGTTGAACCACATCATAATTCCTTCTAGAGAGTCTAATCACCTCAATAATCCTCCCAGAGAGTCGAATCAAAATTCCTCCAAGAGAGTTGAACCACATCAAAATTCCTCCCAGAGAGTCAAACTACCTCATAATTCCTCCCAGCAAATTGAACCACCTCATAATTTATCCCAGAGAGCCAAACCACCTCATAATTCCTCCCCGCATATCGAAGCACATCAAAATTCCTCTCAGAATGTCGAACCACCTCATAATTCCTCCAAGCAAATCGAATCACATCAAAAATTCCTCCCAGATAGTCGAATCACCTCACAATTCCTCTCAGAGAGTCGAATCACCTCATAATTCCTCTAAGAGAATCGAATCATATATAGAACCCAAAGCCCTTTTTATAGGCAAATTCCAACAGCAACAAGCCAAGCGCTCTCTACAGGAAAATCCAAAGCCTTTTTTACAGGAAACCCAGACTCTCTCAGCAACAAAAAAGCTCATTTGAAAGGATATTAGAGAAAGATTGGAATGAGAAAATTTTGCAACTGATACGCGGGGAACAAACCCCATAAAAAGAGCTTTTGGCCTAACTTCTTCTCTTCTAAAGATGTCTTCAAGACATGCTTCCAAAGGTTCTCGGACCGAAAATCACAAACACAACACAACAATGTCAAATGCAAACTTTCAAAGCAATATTCTCAAATCACAAGGACGATGATACTCAGAAAACCTGACAAAGTGAGAAGGAACAATGTGGGTACAAGAAAAAATTGAAATAATAGAAAAAAGGATAAATCCCACAGTGCCAAAAAGAATATTAAGAAAAAAAACAGAAAAGGCAAAAAATGGCAGCGAGAGCCACACCAAGAGTGAAAGCTAGGCCAAAATGTCCAGGGTTACGTCTTGGGTGAGGAAAGCTGCTGACCATGCGAAAGAGAATAAATAAGCTGCATCAAAAAAGATTTTAAACAATTAAGGAGGAATAAGGGCATCGAAAAACAGAAAACGATGCAGGCACACAAAAAATTCTCCTCTCACGAAGTCAGAAAATAATAAGCAGAATCGTACCCCGGTGACACAGAAAAATGCCACGAAAGCAAAGCAAGAGGTTAAGTCCAAAACTTATGCACGAGGTTCAAAAATTAATAGAATGTAACTCGATGATTTCTCAAGAAGAAAGTAGCCAACCAAAAGTTCTTGTTTTTCCAGAAAAAAAAAGATCACACAAAAACTCTTTCTTTATCTATCTATGTTTTCTCAAAGACTCTCACTTTCTCAGCAAATCATCAACCTTCGCATCAGTCCTTATCCAAGCCAGTAGGAGTTACCTCCCCAGCAGCTCATCAACCTGCAGCCTTTATCATAGCCAGTAAGAATTCTCACTTCCTCAGCAAACCATCAACCATCATATCTCCAGTTGATCCCCAATCAAGCCAAAGTAATATCCCCAGCAAACCATATGTTTTCACCTCTCAAACCACAACAATGTCTCTAGTAGACCATTAACCATCATATCCCCACTAGACCACTTGTCTTCACCCTTTCAAGCTAATCGAATCAGAATTGTTAATAGAACTGTCCCTACCTGTGGGATTACATCAGTTTAACAATATACCCAAATGTTGATAGAGTACATCCCTGCCTGTGGGAGTACAAAACCTTCCATGCTTGTGGGAGTACATCCCTACCTGTGGGAGTACAAAACATTCCTTGCCTGTGGGAGTACAAAATCATCTCTGCCTGTCAGAGTACAAAACCTTCCTTGCCTGTGGAAATTCAAAATCATCCCTGCCTGTGGGAGTACATCCCTACATGTGGGAGTACAAAACATTCACTGTCTGTGGGAATTCAAAATCATCCATGCCTGTGGGAGTACAAAACTTTCCCTTCCTGTGGGAATTTAAAATCATCCCTGCCTTTGGGAGTACAAAACCTTCCCTGCCTATGGAAATTCAAAATCATCCCTGCCTGTGGGAGTACAAAACCTTCCCTGCCTGTGGGAGTACAAAACATTCCATACCTGTGGGAATTCAAAATTATCCCTACTTGTGGGAGTACAAAACCTTCCCTACTTGTGAGAATACAAAATCATCCATGCTTGTAGGAGTACATCCCTTCTTGTGGGAGTACAAAATATTCCCCGCCTGTGGGAATTCAAAATCATCCCTGCCTGTGGGAGTACAAAACATTCCTTGCCTGTGGGAGTACAAAACATTCCTTGCATGTGGGAATTCAAAATCATTCCTGCATGTGGGAGTATAAAGCATTCGCTACCTATGGGAGTACAAAATTATCCCTGCATGTGGGAGTACATCCCTACATGTGGGAGTATAAAACCTTCTCTACATGTGGCAATTCAAAATCATCCCTGCCTGTAGGAGTACATCCCTTCTTGTGTGAGTACAAAACCTTCCCTACCTGTGGGAATTCAAAATTATCCTTGCCTGTGGGAGTACATTCCTACTTGTGGGAGTACAAAACCTTCCCTGCTTGTGGAAATTCAAAATTCATCGCTGCCTGTGAAAGTACAAAATATTCCCTGCCTACGGGAATTCAAAATCATCCATGCCTGTGGGAGTACAAAACATTTCCTGCCTGTGAGAGTACAAAACATTTTCTACCTGTGGGAATTCAAAATCATCCCTGCCTGTGGGAGTGCAAAACTTTCCCTGGCTGTGGGAGTACATCCTTGCCTACGGGAGTACAAAACCTTCCATGCCTATGGGAATTCAAAATAATTCCTATATGTGGGAGTATAAAACCTTCCCTACTTGTGGGAGTATAAAACATTCCCTGCCCATGGGAGTACATCCCTACCTGTGGGAATTCAAAACCATTCCTGCCCATGGGAATATGTCAGTTCGAGATAGAATCATCGACAAGAGTCATCCCTACCAGTGAGAATACCGCACTCAACAAATCAAAATTAGAAGAACAGGACATGTCCCAAACAGCTTAGAAATCGCCCATCCATCCCTAGCGAAAATAAATAGCAAAGCACGACATCATTTGCATGGCATCGTTTTTAAAATAGCACATAGGATTTATGCAAATGCTACAAAATGATGCGTTCTTATGATCGACCTAGTTTCTTTGCTTCACAAAGAACCCAGGCAGAGAAGGTCTGTGAATACCTCATTTTGTGACCCTCGCAAGATTCCCGATCTCTAAGAAAACAAGTACACATGGATGCACATGCACTTCTAGATGCATACATACCATATACATGTGATACATGTCAAAGAAGGAAGTCGAAAGGATACCCGGACGAGAAGTTACGAGAATTACTAGAACCGGTAGCTGCCAAAACTCCTGGAAACTTGAGAAAGGAGAGTTATCTATTTAATATCATCCTCAAAATTTGAGGATTGTTAGACATTACCATAAGGAGTAGCATACTTGAAAATCAGCTCGAATCGACGGTCGAATCTCCAAAAATTTAGAAACCAGGAGTTCATTTCGGGTAATCAAAAGGGAACCTTATCAAAGTCAAAATGAATTCCAATTTGGTCAGTATATAGGTATTGTTGTGGGGAATAACATATCCATAATTCAACTTCATCCGATATGGGATCATTAAGAGTTAATTCATTTATCGTGCAATTCTAGTTGAAATGTCCTTCATAGAAATTAGAGTAAATGGAGGCCTTCCCGAACTCTGATCGACCCCAAATTGGGATTCAAGCTAGAAAAAATTTGGAGGAAAAATATATCCAAAATTCAAAAAAATCCAACGGTTATAACATTACTTACCGTACAAACAAGTAACCTTGTCTACAACGAGTACCCTTCCTACGTGGGAACAAACTCATTGTACCAATTCAAGGAGACTGAGTCCTTTCCGAACTGCGACCGTCTTCAAAGTTTTACAGGGTCTATAAGACTTCCATTTTCAATACATATCCAAAAATAAGCATCATCCAATGGTTATAACTTGACTTTTCGTACAAACAAGTGATCTTGTCTACAACAAGTACCTTTCCTATACGGAAACAAACTCTTCGTACCAATCAGAGAAAAACGAGTCCTTTTCAAACATCGATCAATCTAAAATTTTGATATGATTTATAAGACTTCTATTCCCAATACATATCCAAAAATCAGCATGATCCAATAGTGGTAAGGCATCGCGATAAGCTCTAAGAGTCCTAGTTGTAATATTTTTTCTTTCTCTCCAAGAATTTTTCAACTATAAATAGACCGCCCCTCCATTCATGTTTTTCATCAACAATCAAAGGGATTTCGTGGTACACACTAAAAGATCCTTATTCTCTCCCTCGAAGGGGGCTCAGGTATAATTTTCTCTCTTTTCTTTTATTTATTCGTCAGACTTATAATTCATATTATTGTCTGCATAATTTATATCACTTGATAGCTTTTCAAAACCCTTTTTCAAATTGTTTTTCAAAACTAAAGGTGTATAGTAAACCCTAATCCAATTCTAAAATAGTATTATTACCTTCTTACTTTCTTAAAGCCCATATTAGCGGCATTGTTATACGAAGGAATCAATAATCGCTATATATCAAATCTAACTTTTAGATTGCTGTGTATATGTCATAAATACTCGATTATGATAGCATGTTGCCATCTATACCGGTTTAATCAATAGACTATGGTATACGATTGGTAAACTTGCCTCATATCACTTCGAATATAAGATTCCACATCGAATCAGTTTCTGAAAAGCCCAATGCTTTACAAAATTACTTGTTTCATTGCATTTACTATTACCAAACTCTCTTTTTCAAATCACACATGCACACACACATATTTTCAAAATCTTAGACGAACTAGGAAATACATCGTTTTCATCCCATCACCAAAATTCCAGTTTCTAAAGCAAGCACGAAAGGCTATAAAGTAATAGCAATAGGATGCAAGAATTGAATTATAATACGCGCATATCCTACTTAAGAGACCGAAAGGACGAATTAGGTGCCTAACACCTTCTCAATTCGTAACTTAATCCCCGAACCTTCGAATCAACTGGTTTCGCATACATTGTGTATAAAAGGATATTTAGTCTATAAATATGTCTTTTTTACATAAACCTTTTGTTTGTTTAGTAAATCAAACTGGCGACTCTTATTCTTTTCAAAAACTAATTTTCAAAGCAACACGAAATCGCCGCCCACGAGGTTCTCAGGCGTCGAGAACGCGGGTTCTCAGAAAGGGTGATGTGAACTTAGGGGCTTCAACTGACCGAACGACCTAGGTGACCAGCCCTGACGTAGTAATAAACAGGTGGTCAATGATACAGCCCCCAAAATTCTAGTGCTCCCTCTTTTCAAAAGGTGGGGGGGTGCTCCTTTCAAATGGCTGAGGCTGTAGCTGCTTTTGTCCCACAACCCTTTTAATTCAATTATAATTCCAATTTATAATTCAAACGCACCCTTTATAAAATTGAAAAAAATATATACTTATATAAAATTTCATGAGGGAGCTGAAGGTTCAAATTAAGGGTATGCTCTTTTGAACATATCTATATTGTGGTACAACATATCGTATTATTATAATTTTTAAATTAATATACCATGTCTATTCTTACGGTTATATATGTTACTAAATTGTTAAAACGAATGTTAGTTTTGATATACTGTATTCCAATCTAAAAAATGTTAGTTTTGAATTAACCGTTTCCAGACAAATACAATCATGTTGCAAGCCAAAAAAATAAAGAAAATAACCAATGACTAAACATCGAGAACTTTTCAACGAAAACTTGAAGTCTTCCTTTAACGAGAAAGTTAGCCCATGGATAAATATATATATGTGAGTGTGTGTGTGTTAGGTTCCTCAACAAAGGGCTCCTCAAAGGCATTACACAACAACATCTTCAACTGGAGCTAAAGAATGAGTAAGAGGCCTTGGAATGGAGGTCCTTACTTTGACTGGGCTCCTCAAAGGCATTACACAACAACATCTTCAACTGGAGCTAAAGAATGAGTAAGAGGCCTTGGAATGGAGGTCCTTACTTTGACCTTAACTCAAACATCACTTTAAGCGCCAGTACTAGCCTTGGTTAATTTTTCCTTATAAACTTCCTTAGTAACGGGATGTAGAAACATCCCTAACCATACTTGATTCCCTGCCCTTAGTTGTAGGACTGATTTTTAGAGTAGAACTATTCCTAAAAAATTCCTTCAACAAACAAAGAAATGAAAAAAAAATACGCAAATGGCTCCCTAGCCATAAACTTGAGATCAACAGTTGAACTTAAAATCTCAAATAATGGAGGCAATAAATTAAATCCTATATTCAAAAAAAGGAGGCCATTAACTCAAGTTTCATTTTAAACAACATCATGAGAGGCTTTATTGACTCCCTTATTAAAACTAAGAGGAAAGGAATGCCGATGAACATCGATCATGAGCATTTCCCAAATTATTAACATTGTGCTCAACAAAGTTCACTTCATCAGGAGGGGCTTTATTAACTCAAGTTTCATTAAAAACAACATCAGGAGGGACTTTAATGAATTTTGTTTCTATGCTCGGAAGCCTTAATTTCTTCATCAAACTTTTCCTCATCAGGAGAACTATAAGGAGACAACTTAGCTCTAGCCCAATCAAGATTAGAAGTAACATAGTTTGCATTTTAGACCCCCCCTTTAGTCCATTCAATGTTCCAAAGGTTGATCACCCATATTTTCTTCTAGCCTCTTCCTCAATAATGGAAAGAATGTTGACTCTAAGTGGAAGAGAAAATGCTTGCACCAAAGTTTTGTTGGGATGCCTTTCCTTTGAAAAAAAAGAATTTAACCTCGTTCTTTGCAGACTCTCCCACCTTTTTAGTATTCTTTCGTCAATTTTTCGGAGGTCCATTGGCACCAAATTTGAAATGTCACATTGGTATGACCTTTTGTTCGAGCAGGTTAACAAGTTTAGGGTGTAAGAGAGGGGACATTTTTCCGTAAACATCTTATGTAGAGCTATCAAATTGTTATAACATTGGTATCTAAACATTATCATTACGAAAGAACGTAGCCTTTCATAATATAGACAAAAGGCAAGGGTGTAATGGGGGAGGCAGTCATAAAAGAATAATATTTTTGTTCAGTAATTTGATAAGTAAAGTAGAAAGTGTTTACAAGAATGAAAATTTGAGAAGCACAAACAAATAAAGAAGAATAGAGAAATAAAGGAACAAAGGAACGGTAGAAAAACAAAATATAAAAATGGAGGGCCACTATATATGTACTTGCAGAAGCAAAAAGACCTCCATCCTCACCTCCCTCAACTTCTTCTTTCAAATACTCCTGCTCGTGCAAAGTACATTATTGAGAAGACAAACAAATATTCAAAAATTAAATGGCAACATCACCACAATAACTGGAACAACAAGCACTACCCACGTTAGCATCACTTTCAGCATAATGTTTCGACCCCGCGCTGCCACATTTATGGGCATTTAATGGCATGTTAATTTTTGAATCATTACACATACAATCAAATCAAATTACTAACTCATCTCAAATATTTCAATTTATAACAACTAAGTACAAATGATCAACTATAATAGAATTGGAGGAAGTTCAAGGTAGAACCTCAGGGAAAAACGTTATTTTGGTTTAAAAGTAGTTTTTCTTACAAGGGGGATATAAGAAAAATAGAAGAAAAGATGATTGGGAAAGAACTAATTTAACTAATTAATTAAAAGCAACTTAAAACTAACCTAACATGCAACTAAAATGAAAATATAAACTAAAGCGGGTTTTCTAACTTAAGGGCAACCTAATGAACACAATGGGAACATGCGAAAGGAACTAAATAAGAAAATAAGTAAAAATAGTGCACCAATCATGCAAAGCAGTAGCTAAATTAGTATAAAACTCAATGGGAACATACATTAGGGGTATCCATAGGTAGTAATCAACACAACTTACAAACGGTGAACGCAGTAACAAGTTTGTATCCAATTGTCCACTAAAAACTAGCCTTTAATGTACCCACTACTTGACATCATAACCAAGCATGGCACATCACAAATCATAAATGAAAAGTACCATATGGACCATTAGTAGCTATAAAATCAAGCCGTAGAACTTAAAGGTTCCAAAAGCACTTGTTTATAAAAGTAATACACATGCTTAACAAAAACAAGACCTTTTATTGAAAACAAATTTAGAAACCATAATTACGAATCTTAATTAGTTTGAATGCATGAAAAATTGATTAAAAATAAATCAAGTATTAATCGGGCGGTGAAAAATAAAAGCTGGCAATTTTTAAATCATATGAATACATAACTTTAAACACCCCATTCCGCGATAGATCCCCCTTCACTAGACATGCTTGTGTGAAACTTGAACTACTGTTAGTGAGTCTGTTAAGAATTCTCAAAATTCATTCCCACACTTCTATAACGTTTATGGTATTTTCAAAACTTCTGGGAATTTTGTATTTCATCATTTTATGCACCACTACCACACTGAATCAATCACATTCGCATTCCACCATCATTCCCAACATTTCTATATATTGACTTCTAAAATTTTTAGAATAAAACCCTAATGTACTAGGCATGCTGTAACACCTTGTGTTTATGTATTAATCATGTTATGTTAAGTAAATGTTGTGCGAAAATTGGTTAAATGATGATCTTAGTAGGCTAACTAGCAAAAGTTGAAATCATTCATAAAGATTGTGGTTGTATCCGATAAATTTTGGAAAATTTTATATTTATATTTTAGGGAATTTCCTCTTAGAAAGTTGTAGATCTTTGAATTACCTTTTCGTGGACATAAAGATCATCCCAATCGTAATATCGAGCAAGAAGTTATGGCCGAAACAAGAACAGTGCTCCAGGGCAAAGATTGACCGGCAGACCGGTATAGGGATTTCAACATACTGGTTCGGCTTATAAATTTTGGGAAAAATGACATGTGGATCGGTATATGGTTTTTCATATAGGTCCAGCGTTTAAAAATTTGGGAAAATAGAGACTGCGGACCGGTTTTTCATTTTCCGCATACTGGTCTGCCAGTAAAACTTGGGCACCGACTTAAACTTGTTTTAAGGAAAAAATCACTTATTTTCACCCCAACTTCGAGTTAAACATCAAAACACACCAAGGGAAGGTTCTAGGAAGTTCTAGAGAGAGAGAAAGATTTCTACACATCTATCATTCTATATCAAAGATTAAAGCTCCAAATCATCCAAACCTCATTCTCTTTCACTATTCATCATTTTCTACCTTGGTTATCCATCATGGGAGCTCGAGTGTGAGCTAGGGCTGCGCGGGGTGGAGTTGATACTTCATAAATCTAGGAGTTTTGCTACTCTAGAAGCGTGGTGACGCGAGGATTTTAGAATATCGTCAGACGGGTTTCGATTAACATATTTTCTTCTTTCTTTGGGTCTACAAATTGAGGTAGGGGTTTTTATGGCTTCAAAACTTGAAATAGAGTTTTATTTTACACATCATCGTGTATTAAACTTAATTACCTTATAAAACTATGTCATGATTTTTTAAATGACATTTTATGATTTATAAGATATAAATGGGTGATTTGAAGCAACTTATGCCATCTACACTTGATATACTTGTAACACCCCATATTTCATTTTTGAGTTAATCCTTCAATTAAGCCCGGTTAAGGCTTAATCTCTGTTAAAGGGTGAATTTATGTTTTAAACCATTCATAGTTGATTCGACACTTCTAGCATATCATATTAGGTATATTAAGTTTGCTAGAATGATCATTTCACAATTCGGATGCTCTGAATTGATATCGGCTCGTGAATGGTGAGTTTTGGTCTTACGCGATTCTTTGTTTTCATCCAACTTTGAGCTATCGTAACTCGTCCATCTATGATCCGATTAAGATTCTGACCATGTAGACAACTAGGTTTTGATGCATTCTACAACTTTCGTGTTTTGACTAAGAGCTAATTCATACTCCTTGTTGATCAAAACGTCGTGCGAAGTAGGCCAATTGCAAAATCTGGTTGTTCGGTAACACTATGGCAGAGGGATGTCTTCTACCGATTTTTGGGATTAATACATTCGTAATTTTAGGAAACTTACTTGATGAAAGTTGTAGATCTTTCAATTAGCTTTCCGTCGATATGTGGATCATCCAAATCCGAGTTTGAAGCAGGGAGTTATGATCAAAATACCAATAATGCAACTTTTTGCCAGTAGTAGGATCGATCTTACTCATCAGATTTTGTTGGAAAATCAGACCAGTGCACTTTTTTCCCTGAGTAGGATCATCTTACTCATCAGCGAGAGCGTATTTTGACTACTTTTGACGTCTTTTTCTCACACTTTATCAACCCAAACCACCCAATGTCGAGCATAGTGAAGAAATCTAAACAACTTTCATCTCCCTCCAAGATTCAAGCCCTAAAACGCCATCTCTATCACTATTCATTATCTTCAAGCTTGGAATTCCACCATGGGAGCTTGGAGGGCGAGCTAGGGTTTCGGGATTTAGCACCAAAACATCTTCCAACACTTCAATCTCGTGGATTATCATCAAAGTAGGTGGGAACACTAATACTAAACTCATTTTTCAAAGTATTATAAGTTGAACATGAGATTTTCATCATAAATCGGTATTTTCTTAAAACCCTAGGTTTGTTGCATACTCACATGGGGTTGGTTGGTTTAAGGCTCAATTATTGGTGCATAAGGGTAGATTATTATAGATATATCATGTATTATCAACTCTCATCATGCTATGAGCCATGAACTTACATCTACATATCATACCCATTTGGTAGTAAGGTGTATGAACTAGAAACTTGGGAGTTTTGGGTTTTGTGCGCCTAGGATGGTTGGTTATGGATTGTAAATAATGGATATACACATGTACATCATTAATTAAGTATATTGAACCTTATACATGAGAATTGAGCCAAAGACTCACTAAGGTGGAGTAGTATGCAATAATCATTGGGTTTAGTGCCTTACGTAAATTATGGTTAGGATGTGTAATGAGAATACCACCTTGACATGTTATAAAATATTATAAACGTAACTTGGTGAGGTGTAGGTGGCTGTAGCCACCATTATAGAAGGCTAACAAGCCGTAAGTGTACCGGTTAGGCTAGAACCATGGAAACTAAGGCTTATCTAGGTAGGATGACATGAGGACTTTGAATAAAATCCGTTCAGCCTTAATATTTCATACATGACACATGATACAATACAAAGTATCAATACTATACTAGTCGGCCATAAAATTTAAATAACGTTGTGACGAGAAGGCCATGAACAAATGCATGATAATGATGCTTTTGATGATGATATATAAATGGGGTACGATTGTACTTTTGTATATATATACACATATTGGTTTCCACATATATAGGCTTGTTACATATATGTATATATGCAAATGATGACGAGGCCTTTGATGTAAATTACTATATCAATGCTACGTAAACGAATTACACACCTTAATACCTTATTATGACTCAGTTGTGGGATAGATTGCACGATTATGGAGAAATGAGAAACAATGATGTTGATTATGATAAGTGAATAATGGGTTGTTATACATGGTACCTATATTGAGATGCCATATGTGTGATGATGGTGAGATTTATAATATATATATATATATATGTGTGTGTGTGTGTGTGTGTGTTCATTGTGAGAAATGAATGGTTGCGATTGTAATTGTCCTTAGTGCACATTGTATTACATGTGTAAGCAAATGAATGGTTGTATCAACTAACGAGTAGGCTCTGCTGCCGGATGGGTGCGCCTAAGGGCAAGACCACGAAATGCATAATTGATAAAACTAACGGGTAGGCACTGCATGCCGGATGGGTGCGCCTGAGGGCAAGACCACAAAATGAAGGCTTGGTGAAACTAACGTGTAGGCACTGCATGCCGGATGGGTGCGCCTAAGGGCAAGACCACGAAATGTAGACCCGTTTTCATGTACATATGGCACACTTTTATACGTTGGTTACTATTATTGTTATTACCGTTGTAACATATCTGTGTTGTGTATATAATGCCTCGGATAGGTTGTATAATATGTAAGCATAATGCGAACACTTGTTAGACAGAACATTGTACACATAGGAAAAACTTAGTGGTAAAGCCTACTAGACGGCCAGGTATGGAAACCATAATGTATTATAATTAAAGAGAAAATAATGATAACTTGGCCAATAGCTACAACTTACGATATAGGTACCGGATAGCAGTGGTAGAGTGTGGAACACTTGAGAGCGAATCCACGTGTTATGACGAACTTTAGGGAGCTAGAATTTGATACGAGGTGGCTTTAGACTAGCAATCCACTCATGTTATGGAAATTCCCAAGGGGTCTACTTCACGGGACGGGTAAAGGCGAGATTGGTTAGTTGGATAGATAGCTTCCGGTGGCTAGGATAGGAGTCCTAATGGGGTTCGCATACACTCGTGTGTGGATAGCTTTGTATTACACGGATTTCAAACTATTGCATCAAGTAAAGTATTTATTTTATATATAACGATACACGCGCATATGTTAGCGATATGTATTTTCAATACAAAACTTATATAGTTTTCACTGAGCCCGGATTTGACTCATTCCCTCCTTTCACCAGTTTTGCAGGTTCTACCTCTGGGGTGGCACGTGATATTCGAGTATAAGAGCCTCTAATGACTATGGACCGATCCTAGTCCTTCATGAGAAGGACGGTGTTGTATATTTGTTTTATTTTAGTGTATTGTATACGAATCATGGTTTTATGTATAAATGATATTTTGGCACACTTGTACAAATGGTTTTCGTATGTGGAGTGGATTTAAATGTTGATGTATGGGACTTTATTTGTATGAAATGATTTTGATATCACAGGTTGGTTTGTTAAAGAAACGAACTCCACATTCCAAAAATTTATGAAAAGGGTTTTCATTTGGTTCATGTTTTATTTAAGAAAAGTTTTGAAAAGTTCATATTTCTATTAATTTAAACTCGTCGTCATGCACGGCATCAGTGATTAACCGAGTCCCAGAGGTAAAAATCTCAGAACGGGATTCGGGGCATCACAATACTTGTATTATTTGTAGTATATGAAGTATTTCTTGGTTTTTTGGATGATATATGGTTGAGATCTGTAATACCCCGTATTTCATTTTCGTGCCAATTCTCCTCTTAAGCATATTTAAGGCCAAATCTTTGTTGGAGGAGTCGATTTTTGTTCCAGAACCTATATAGTTGATCCAAAACTCCTAATAAGTTATTTTAATGATATTAAGTATGTATGAAAAGTTGGAACACATTTCAGAAAGCCGTTGTTGAATTTGGCGACTAACGGTGAAAATTGAACTTTTGCCAAAATGAGTTTTTGGCCAACTTTGAGAGGTCATAACTCTCTCATACGAAGTCCAAATGACTCTCCTTTTGCGGGTAGAGTTTCATCTTTTTCCCCTCTACAATTTTCGTGTTGAGCGCGAGTTGAGATAACATCATTTTGGGGGTCAACGGGGCACGACAAACTGGGAACATTGTGCAAAATTTCTCTGATCGATCGGAGAGGAGGCAGCGGGTTTTTTAACCATTTTAGGCTAGATATTTATGCCTTTTTCTCCCCTGATCTTCCCCATTTTGACCTAGCACCATTAGAGGGAGTTAGAGAGAGTTGAGAGCTGGTTTTTGGGGAGTTTTTGAGAGATCCTTTGCTATCCATCATCATGACCCAAAATCACTACCAAATCACCTTCAAATTTTCATCTTCTTCAATCCACCATTGCTAGGGCTTAAGCTTTTGGGGAAAATTCGTGATTGCTTCAGTTTGGCTCAATTCATCGCTCAACGTTCAATGATAATGTGAACACCCCAATCCACGACTCTCGTAAGAATTTGGTTTTCATACAAACAAGCATTCGGCATCAAGTCTTGAGTCATCATGCAAACAGGAGACCATTAGGAAAAGCCTTGATTTTTGAGCGCGTCAGGAATCTACCGCAACCATGTCGCCACTTCGCTTACTAGGACAGGGATCGACCTAGCCGCACGCCCTAGCCGCACAGTCGCTTCCTAGCCGCACGGTTGGCTTCGAGCCGCAAGCTCGAGCCGCACGTCCTAGCCGCACGCCCTAGCCGCACGCCTTAGCTGCACGCCTTAGCTGCAGCCCTCCCTAGCCGTACTGCTGGCTCCTAGCCGCGCGGCTACCCAAGCCATTTTTCTGCATTTTTTCTCTATAAATAGGACCTTTGGGCTCTCATTTTAGACATCAACACTCACTAGTGTTTTTAGTAAGGTGAAATTCTGCCAAAATTATTAGAGAGTCATTTCTTTTAGAGAATTTCTAGAGAGAGAAAGTTAGTGAGAGAAAGCTTTAGAGAGAGAAAGTTCTAGAGAGAGAAAGAAGCAATCGAGGCAAGGTTCTTGTTCTTCTTCAGGCGCATCAGGTACGTCTTTCTTCCACTCTACTAATTTCAATACTGCATTTAAATATTGTTTTTAATTCAGAAAATTAGATAACTTGCAAAGAAGTTTATTGCTTTCAAAATAAATCCTTTCTAAATTTTACAAGAAAACTAAAATCCGTTTTGACACGTTTTCAAAAACAAACAAAAACAGTTTCCAAACGAATGGAACTACGAGACTCTGATTTCATCCTACGAATGAATACGTAGGCGCTTGCAAAGCTCGAGTCTGATTTCGAAATATTATTTTAAATTAAATTTATCCGAAAAGGACAATTCCAAAAACCATTTGAACTACTTGCAAGATATCTAAAATAGGAATTAGATACATGATCCATTAAGAGACCGAAAGGGCGAATTGGGTGCCTAACACCTTCCCAATTCGTAACATAGTTCCCGAACCCTAGCAAAGTATATTTTTAATTTCTGGTTTCAAACGTATGAAAGATAGTTCGTTTTTGAATTATCCTTCGTACGATCTTTTGTTTGTTTTCCCGAAAAACAAACTGGCGACTCTACAAAACACGTTTTCCTTTAAAACAGAGAACGAGGACTCTTTTCTTCTCGGGTCGCGGGTCGATACCCACAGATAGAGCTTCAATAAGTTGGGAACACTATTACTCAAACCTCTTTTCAAATTATATTGTGTTACATGTTTGATTTCAAATAAAAATTGGGGGTTTTGCATATCATCTCTAAGTTATGCTTGTCCATGGGGAATTGGGTCTTTTTCTTTGATTGTTTGGTTTATTTGTGGGTTATATAACTCCAATTTGTTAATTATACTACAATTCCCCCATTGTATATAGATGAATATGAAGTTTCGTATAAAACCCATCTGGACGGATACGATAGTCGATAATTTATAGCGATACATATATATATGGATATATTTATGGGTTTAAAGTCTATTTTGGTTATTTTATTTCATGTATGTGATATCATTGTTATGGTGAAGCTATTGACTAAGTATTACAAGATTTATATGAAACCCACCAGTCTATACCTATAAAGAGCATATTTGAAATGTGGTTTCGAATGGTTTATGTATTGAGACTATATTGGAAAGTTTATATTGAAACTTATTATTATAAATTGTGTATTCCACTTGGCTTGGGGTGGTTAATTATATGATCGTTATAAAAGTTCTCAAATTGGTGAATATGGTTTATAAGGTTCTTGACTAAGCCACAAAATAGCAAACATGATGGACTTGGTGGAGATGGCTTAAACGTAACACTAATATGACTATGTGACGACTTAATATTTATATACATATATAAAGATGATATTTATATGATATCTTTGTATTCCGAGATACATATTTGGTTGGTCTATCTGAACCTTATTGAATATATATATATAGATACGATAGATGTATATTTTGAGTACATATCTTGATTTATCCATATAATTTACTTGATATATACTACTTTCATAAACCATCTTATTTTGAGTACGGACAGGCACTAATGATCCATGGGGTTGACTTAGCCTTAGTGGCTACATACCCTAGTCCACGTAAAAGGACTCCATTATATTAGCGGCATACTCTATGATCCTTGTAGAGGGATCCCGCTTTGGGAGCGGCATGCTCTATGGTCCATCTAGGGGGACCACGTAAGGCGCCATACCTTGCACATATAGGTGGTCCACGGGGGGACCCAGCATTGGGGGCTTAGATCACGATCACTGTGCACAATCAAAAAAATCCTAGATGTTGGATAAAAGATAGTTGGATATGAGATAGATGGACGAGAGATTGTGATTAAAAGATTAGTGCCTACGCTCACTTTATGGTTCCATTTATCGATGATAATATTTTACTAATTATATTTATGATTGATCTTTTATTGGTATTTTAATAGTATCTTGATGATACATACTTTATCGTATTTACGGGGATATGGTTGCACTTAAAATGCATTGCATATAAATTGGTTTTCATTATATTGATAAAGTGAACTTATACGTATATAAAGGGTTTCATATAATTGGAATATGTATATATATATGCATGATAATAACAAAACTACTTCCATTATTATTATGCATTGCACACATTGTTTTAAAAACGTATCACGTATATATATCACCCTATAGTTCCCATTGAGCCTATGATTGGCTCACTCCCATTTTCCAATAGTTTTGCAGGTACTTCCTTGGGGCAATATGAGTACGCATTAGAACCTCTGATGACCATAAATAGTTGTAGTCGTTCATGGACGACTTGTAACTTAAGAGTTATACTAGTACCATTAGTATTGTTTGTATCATTAAATCATATTCAATTCAATTTATATGAGATGTAAGGCCTTATTATTTAACTATTGGGACCTCGTTGGAGGAATTGTCTTATATTGAACTATTTTACTACTATTTGATTAATACTTTACAGATGTGGAGTTGAAGTTTTAGATAAACTTATGTCTTATTTTTATAGGGTTGGTTTATTGAAAATACGAACTCCACGTGACAAAATTTTCTAAAAATGTGGCCTTATATGTAATTTCCTATTATACAAGTTTTATATCATGCATTTTAAACCCGTCGTTGTTTACGCCACCGTGATTAACCGGGTCCCGGAGGTCTAAACCTCATAACAAGATTCAGCGCGTCACAAGCTTGCTTTAGTAGAAAAAATTACATATACCAAGAAATATGAATTTGGAATTTTGAGCATATTTGGCATAAGTTGTTTTAAATGTCCATTCATTAGTATACTATGCATTATTGTTGTGTCAACCGGCATCGTGGCAATTCTCTCGACGAGTTCAGGATGTTCTTGCTGCATATGGATTGAATGATACCTCTGGAAGAGTTTATATCTCTTATCTATGATATAGAGGGTTGTGATACCCTTGATGTTTCAAATGGAATTGTGTATAGATTAGTGCTTGCCGGGATGAAAATAGGTAGGGCTCGACTGAGCACAGTTGCTTAGTCGACTGATGGGCTCTGTCCATCAAGCCAAAATCCCAATTTTTGCACTTTTGCATATAAGCTCCAAAATCAACTATAATTCTTTGGAGACCTCAAATATAAGTTCCTAAGACACATATTTTCGAAAAAACTCAAAGTATGATCGTTTGAATTTAATATGAATTTATTCCAAAATCGATTTTTGCTAGAATGATGTTTTGAAATGATTTTTGATTCAAACTTGATTTGATCAATCTAAGAAAGTTGTAACAATGTATATAAGCTATAATAATAATCAAATAAGAAACTTTACAAATAATCCTAAGCACTCACTCAAATGTCGAATAGACGAGTCTTTGAATGCTTCGATTTGTTTCTTCAATTTGATCTTCACTTGAAGCTTTTGCATGTGATCCTTGATCTTTGTGCTCCATGGATTTGAATTGTGATGAGATTGATCCTCTTGACTTGTCCAATGCTTGTAGAGGAATGATCTCGGTTTGGATTGATCGGTTTTGATCCACGTATGATAATCATTGAAATGTGGCTATAATTACTTCAACACACATGTTAAATTACACATGGTTGATTTATTGTTATTATAAAAATAAGATTAGGACCTACAAGGTCAACAGTACAAGGTCAACAAAACCGTCTGTTTAATTCAGCCACGCTAAGAATTATTTTGACAGTATTTGAGGTGAGTTGACCTAAGTGAAACCTAGTGTCTCTAAGGAACTCAACCATTAGAGGATCTAAAGGTAATATTAACCCGACCTGGGAAAAGGAAATTCTAATAGGATAAGTCTTAGGCCAGGCAGAGATCTCCTCATAAGGATTTTCATTGGGGTCTCATTAATTCCATATAATCCCACGAGGAATGTATAGTCTGCCAAACTCTTCTATTCTTTGGGGGGGTGTAAGTGCAAACCTCCGTATAACAGAATTTGGGATATAGTATTTTGTTTTTAAAGATAAAAAAGGGGAGTATGAAGAGATATTAATTGAAGAACGCTATTAACACACACATAAAAAATGGAGTTACGAAAGAAGAAGGATTTATGAGAATATAGGGGGTTCTAAGTTCAACGAACTCGGAACAAACTTTAACGGACAATCACAACAACAACGAGCCTCGAAAATCTGAAGAGATTTTGTGAAGAAAACTAAAGGATGAAGATAAATAGTTAATGGAAAGTAAAAGGAAAGCAGTTGTATAGAAAAAAAGAAAGGCACGTATAGATAGATATACCAACAGGAGATTTTTCTATCTCTTCACACGGTGGCTCTCGTATCTAGAACTAAAGTATCATCATGACGCCCGATTTAATACAAAGTGACAACTGTGCTTCTTGCCGAAGCTCAAAGATACCACGCTGGCCAATGGCAATCCTACACATGGCATCTCCCCAGCCACCTATATAAAACTTCTCAAGGAAGACAACTATTTACAATAATCTGATAAGGATCAAGGACCTTTTAGCTTCGGCTTCACTCCGAGTGAGCAATAATGCTGAGGAAACCAAGCATCCGAGCTCAACCTAAAGGTCTAGTTCCCATGCGTGGGGGGAAATTGAAGGAGCCCAAAAATAAAAATTCATATCTAGGCCACGAGCCCAACTTCCTAGTTGGCCCATACTGGAAAGGATAACCATTCACTTAAAGGACCCACGACAAAGGGCCAAGGAACCATACATGCTGAGATGGTCGTGCTGACATATTAAGATAGTTAAGATGGTCATGCAAACTTGGAAGGATAACTCTTTTATAGTACAAACTGAGATAATTATAATAAAGTGGTGTGAATAGGGCTTGTGACACCTATAAAGTACTGGAGTAATGCCAAAGTATGCTCTTTTTAGTCTTTTACTATTAATCCTAAAAGTGCATGATGAACCATAATTATATACATATAAATAGAAGGTGTAAGGCACATTACAAGGGTTCTAAATTCTAAAGAATTAATACCAAAGAGAGAAACTAAGTTGGTAAACAACAACTTCATTGATTTAAGCAAATACAACATACACACACAGGGTGCAGGTACTACATGATTAGTCATCAAACTAAACGGAAACCATTCTTAAAACAAGTTATGGTCTCTTTTGTCTATATCCCGACTCATTCTTGGTTAAATTATACTTAAATCCTGATGAGCCCAAGGATAGCACTAGAGCTGGATCATGGAGTGAAGGCTATGCCTATCCCATCTAAGTTCCAAGTGGCCCAATCACCCGGGCTAGAGCCAAGAAGATCAAAGAAGCACTTATGGCCATGGTCCAAGCGATGATGAGCAAAGCTGAAGCATGGAGGAGCATTGAGGAAGCTCGGGCCCAAGAATGAAAGACATTGCTTGTTCAATTAGCAGCCCAAGAGATTAAAATATGTATTTGATAAATAGGCTGGGCTAGGCTTTATTTATTTTAAGTTTAATTTATGTTTTAATTTTGTTTGGGCCCAAAATTTATGGGAAACTATTATTTTCGTTTTATTTTGTTTTTTTTCGAAAATTGGGCTTAGGCTATGCTTGTTACGTTTTCTCCTATTTAAAGGAGATAACATTATTGTGTTTGGCTACTTTTGGTTAATTAAATTTCGAGTGTTTTCACCTCTTGCGTTCTAAGAACGTCTCGAACGGCTAGAATTAAGGTTCTTGTTGTTCTTCGACTTAGCAATCAATTAACCCATCGATTGATTATTTGTCTTCGACTATACCAAGGTTCTTTCTCGTTTTCGGGATTGGGTCAAGGTTCCACCTCCATTAACTTCGCGTGATTCCAAGGTTCTTGCGTCTTCATACGCTAAGGGTTGCGGATCCATCTTGCTTGAATAGAATACGATCGCATTTCACATCAAATCCTATCTAGTGGGGAGATTCAAATTTTTTTGGCACCCACACTACAATTATAATTATAGCTATAATAATAGTGAATAATAATTTTGTTGAAAACTTAATATTTTTTCCAAATCCTAGGATTCCGAAATAACAACCCTCCCTAAAAAATTTGAAAATTTTAAACTAAGTACGAAATTTTAAGATTTGTACCTGTTTGTAAATTTGAAATCCTAAATTTGAGTCAAATATATTATTTGGATCTCACGCCCAAATTCACTCCTAAATCCGAAATCCAAAATGCAACCGAATGAAAATTTGACGCAAAAATATTAAAAATTAAACACCTATGTATCCGTCAATAATTCCAAGTAAACATAAATATCTAACATAAAAGTCGATATATCAAATGTGACCACCATGTATATGTTAAAAGGGCCGTATCACATTTCATTCTAACTAATAAGTGATTGACACATTGATATACCTCGCTCTTGCCCTTATTTATATCAATACATTAAGCGTTTTCTCAACATTTTATTTTACTGACAATAACATTTTTAGTGTTTCTAAATTAGAACGACACTCTTTTATTAAATGTCGTCCAAATCTTTTTTATATAGATGCCAAGATTTGAATTAACAATTTTATTATTACTAGGAATGATCCTAACCATTAAACTACTTCTCTTTAATTTACAATTTTTTGTTTTAATTTAGATCTGCACGTACATACTTAAAAATTAGACATACACACACATTTGTAAGTGCTTTGTTTCTAATATATATGGGATGGGGGGTCCGGGGGGAGGGGGGGTGGCTTGATGAAATAGGGCATAATAAAAATCTGCACACCATCCATGCTAGGTTACATAAATAACAAATTTTAGGTAATTAACAAGTTAACCACTTAAACAACGGGTAACAAGAATTTGATTATATATTTCACCAATAGCATGTTAAGTATTAAATTTACGCACGCAAGAAACTCATACAAACTACTCGCTTGACAACTTTAAGCAAAAGCCACTATTTTTTTTTCCTTTTTTTTTTATTGTTTACACATGAAAAACATGTGTGAACACACAAATTTAGTAATTAAAATTCAAAATTTAGGTCTTGAATTGGATTACAAGTACTCTCTTTGTCTTGATTGAGAATTTTTTTGGGACAATTTTTGTATCGATCTTACAAAAAATTTATAAAATTTATTGCTCATTTTGATTATATTGAATTAAAGTTTTTTCAAAAAGTTTTTAAACAAAAATGATTTTTTTTTTAATTCAAGACGATGGAGCACCAAGTACATAATATAACATTATAGGATTCCTTAATTCTACCTTTGTCCTATATTAAGAGATCACGTCCTATGTACTCTAATAATTTTTCAAATATACACAAATTTAATATAATAAATTATTGAAAAGGGTATGGCCAGCTATTAGCCTATTAAGTTTCAAATAAATATTCTTGCACTCCAAAAAATGTCATCAATGTATCAAACATTTTTAAAAATATATATATATTTACATAAAGTGTCACTAAAGGTAGTTATAAAGTACTCAATAAGATACTCATTTAGAGTTCTAATAGTTAACCCATTTAAAAAACTGAAATTTAGTAGATCGAATTTTAGTTACCAAAAAGAAATACAAGCAATGTTAAACTTTGTGGTTTCATTTATCGAATATTCATACAAAATGTATTGGTCAAGTTTATAAATTCAAAATATACACAGTATGATTATCCAGTAACGCTGTGGTTTTCCAAGAATTATAGAACATTAGGCCTTTGATTGTGTGTAAAAATACAGGTTGCATTTGGTACCAAATTCTAATCCCAATTTGAAGAGGCATAAGGGTACATATTATATTTTACGTTTCAAACAAACACGAATGTCCACCACGGCATTTTGTGGATTTCCCATGTGGAACCCAATTGCCCTTTCTTTAACTGATTCCCCACTCTTTCTCCCTCTTCCCATAATTAGATATAGACAGAGAAACACAAATATATATATATATATATGGAGTATCATTCTCTTGAGAATCGTTCTTAAGTACTGTCTATTTCAAGGTGGTAAACGGATAATTTTTTTATGAAAACTGGTGGAGATGATATTTATAATGAGTAGATCATCTCCACCGGCTTTCATTAAAAAAAAAAAAACCAACTCAATCAAGAGGTGAAAATTTGATATATATATATATATATATATATATGTGTGTGCACATTTGTGAACGTTAAAATTTTAGATTTTTAATTAACTCAATTCCCGTTTGAGTTTTTCGATAAAATTTTGAAGAAATAATTTACTCATTATAGAGATCATCTTTACCAACTTTCATGAAAAAATTCATCTGTTTACCCTTCGAAATGGACGGTACTCAAGAGAAGGGGACTCTATCTATATATATTTATTTTGTACAGTATATATATTGTGAAAGTAATTATTTTTTACTGGTGTATAATACTGTTTTTAGAAGTTGTCATGTAGTTTTTTTAAGTTGTAGATTGCTTTGGCGATAATCATAATTAATTTGGCAATATTATCACTTTATTATATATGTAAAGAGAGAGATATGTCTACGTAGTTTAAAAATTGTTGCAAAAAATGTTGCTAAAACAAATTTAAATAACACGTATGTATGGGAGCATGAGAAAATAAACAAATAAATAAATGATATATAGTGATTGGTTGAAAATTATTTATGAGCGAATCAATGTCATTCCTCACTTTTTCAATTTAATATTATATTATAAATATAAGGGGTGGATATAGGACTATTAATCTCCAAACAAAAATCATTCTGATTTCTCCTCTTCTTTCCTCTATATATATTCTCCCTTATTGTGTATTGGTTAGATCAGCCATTCCTTCATTCCCTAGGGGTCTTAATTATTTCCCCCTTTGGCTTGAAAGCTCTCAACAGCCCTCTTTTCTTCCATTTATTTGAAGGTTAGTCAAAAAAAAATGTGTACTTTTAAGATGTTTAATTATTGATGTCCTAATGCTCTGATTTTCCTTTCAGAAATTTCAAATAATAAATTTTTCTGGTTCTTAATTTGATTAATTGAAACTTTCTCTGGTTATTAGTTCTTAATTTGATTACTCGAATCTCTCTCTCCACCAAAGCTAGTTTGTATTTGTCAGGGTTTTAGTATCATGGACGAACTGTTGTATGTGCTATTGTGTGGCTGCAATTGCTGCTGACAGATTACATGCTACAACAAATTCGTCCCCTCTCTCTCTCTCTCTCTCTCTCTCTCTCTCTCTCGCGCGCGCGCAAAGCTATTATGTATTAATTTGTAAGGGTTTTAGTATGGTAGGCAAGCTGTTGTATGTGTTATTGTGTGGCTGTAATTGCTACTGACAGATTACATGCTACAGCGAGTTCGTCCTGTATCACCTGATATCGACATACTGTATATGTATGGTCACTAATTCTTTCATTAAATGCAAAACTACAAAACTGGATGTTTTAGTACTTTCTCTGAGACAAGAATAAAAATATTTTCGAACCTTCTCCTTAAAATTCAAAGCAGATGTTCTTGCGTTTGTATATTTACATTCACCAATCCTTCCTAATAAGATGCAGGAAATTAAAGTCCGTAAATTTTTTGTTCATAAAAGGACAATATTTTATTAAGCCGAATTATAACAAAGCTTTAATTTAATGCTCTTCTGTTTTTCTCTCTCATACACAAGAACACATGGCACGCATGCTTTAAAAGCAATATATATAAATCGTACTTCTTCACATGCCAGAACTTGAATATCAAATATTTTGCCTTAATTAGCCAATTTAAGTAATGAAGTATCTCTCTGTCATTTTCTCTTTATTAATTTCTCTGTTATTTTATTAATTTTCATCTCTTATGGGTTGTTTGGTTGAAATTTTTGTATCTGCAAAAAATCCAAAGGTATTTTCCGTGAAATCAATTTCTTCTAGTATAGCTTATCTTAACACTTATCTTTTTCCTGTTTAACGTTTTCCAAATACATTGTATTCATGAAACAGGAGAAAATAATAATTTTAGTTTTATTATGTAGCGTGTTTTTCTTTCCTCCTCAACCACCCCAACCCCCCACCCCCCCACCCCCCCCCCCCCCCCCCCCCCCCCCGAACACCTCCCCCAACAATTTTTTTCATTTTTGCAAAAATGTAATTGAACTAACACACCCGAGATATAGCAAAGTTAAAAAATAATGTGGGTTCTCTCCCATCTCACCATGATTCGATTTTTCAAAATCTTGGTTTTCTCCCCCTCCCCAAAGCCGTTTAAGATATACATATGCATCACAAGTAAAAAATAAAAATAAAAAAAAAAAAAAACAATTCAACCATAATTTCTTTATTGAAACACACAAATTTAACCTTGCATTAAACAGCAACATACATCCTTATATTCTTTTTGATTAAAAAAAAAAAAGGAAATCTAATTTATTAGCTAAAGATGCGTAAATGTTATTAACAGTCTAAAGTGTTTATTTTATTTAGCGTTTCGCTTAACTTTTACGCACTTTAAATAATTTTTTTCCTTTCAAATTCATACGTCACTGATTAAATATTATTTTAACAATTGAGTTAACTTAAAGAATAAACCTTACTTTACTCGAGGCTTTTGGAATGGTAGCCTAAACTTTATTTTCTGGTTTGCTGAAACAAGGAAAAGCAGTGAGAAAAGAAGAGAAAAAGACAAATGGTGGCTAAAAATAACAATGGTGGAGACAAAAAGCTGCAGAAAAGCTACTTTGACGTATTGGGGATTTGCTGTTCATCAGAAGTTCCATTAATTGAGAAAATATTGAAGCCTCTTGAAGGAGTTAACGATGTTTCCGTCATCGTCCCCTCCAGAACCGTCATTGTTCTGCATGACACTCTCCTCATTTCTCAACTCCAAATTCGTAAGTCTTACTTCCTACTTTTTTGGGGCGCGATATTGTCAAAATAATTATAATTAATTTTAAGATAACATAAAATATTAAAAATATTTAATACAAATTATCACTACAGTATTTTGTTTTGTCAAAGGAGATTATTACTTTGGCACGTAGTATGGTACCTTATTTTTTTGTGGTACTAATGTTAAAGAAATTATGGTTATTGTTGAATTAATGTACAAAATTAAAAGTATATTGTATAATTTGTTAAAATAGTAATATATTTTCGTAAAGATATAATTGTTTTGGCAATATGGGTAAAAAAATTTTTAATGATATTCTTATTGATTTTATCAACCGGATAATCATACAAGTGTATTAATAAATTATACATTCTAAAAATGTATAATTTACCTATACATTATATATAAGTAATCGGTAGATTAAACTGATAAGTGTAGTACTTGATTTTTTTTATTTTTTTTTGAGTATGGTTGTTGTCACTTAAAATAAGTCATTTAAAACTCTAAAATTTATAGTAAGTAAAAGTAAAATGTTTTTAAAAATAAAAGAAAAATGTCACTGACGATCATTTTTGGACCGTTAGAGGTCTCATCGGTAACAGCTATTATGCTTTAAAAATGATAAAATGATCCGTTTAAGGTGAAATTAATTATTATTATTATTTACAGTTATACTTCTTATTAAACATTTTTATGTCGGTCTATTGTTTATTCACCTTAAAACTTATCTCTTAATTTTATATGTTAAGAGTGACAAGAGTATGAAAAGAATACAACCAATAATTTACTTACAAAAAGCGAGAAATTTAATAATTACACTGATCCATTCTATTTTTTGGAGTTAGTACATATCCTTTTCAATTACAGTGAGCTTTTAGTGTTTGGGCTTTTTAAAATTCTATTCAACTTTAGTAATTTCTTCTAATATTAAAATAAATATATATATATATATATATATATGGCGTGAGTTGAATTTTAGCCGCCCTATGGTTTTTATAAATAAAAGTTGGCATCCACTCTTATGTTTTCTTGGAATTTGGTCAACGGACAGAGTACCTTATAAAAGGTGAAAAATACACCTAGTTCAAGTTTGGATTTTATTTGGTTGAGACAAAAATGAAAATGCAATATTAATGTTAAATTTTAATTACTTGAAAAAAGTCTTAAAAGTAATTATAGACATTAATTTATAATATTATTTAAAATTTAAATAAAATTATCTTATTTCAAAAAAAAAAATTCATACTACACCGTTCATACGCATTTTTATACATTATTAGTTTTCATATATTTATATATTATATAATATTTTTTTAATTCATTGACAATTCCCTACCATGTTAGTTGATACGCCATTTATATCTTACTTAAATATATGGTCTCTATTTTGAGTGGTATTTAAATACATTTTTATTTTATGTCAACCAAACAATTCCCAAGTATTTTAAACGAGGGGTACTTTTGACGTTTAACTAGTTTAACTAACGATTCTATCCAAAATCAGAGCCAAAGACTATAAATATAAAAGTTTGTACCAAAATTTGTTATGAAAACTAATGGGTGGTAAACTCCAAATAATCCAAAAAATTATGGCTAAAACACCCAAGAATTTTTATAGAATCGTGAAGAACCTCTCCTTACACAAGCAAGTACGAACGGATGAAAAGTTATTTGATATATACAAATACAAAAAAGTCAGTCCTTTAAAATATAAATAAAATATATATATATATATACATATAGTGTAAGTAACACTTATATATAGTGTAAGGAGCACTTGTAAATATATAAAAGTGTTTAGCTACATCTATTACTTTTTTAATTTTAAGAGAACTCTTAAGAGATGACGCATCTTTCGTGTATAGACCGACATTTTAGCTCTTAAATTTATGTCACTAAAATATTAAAAGATATTTTTACTGATAAAAATTTGACAATAAAAGAGTGATCAATATTTATCGTCAAAATATTAAAAAAATATTTTCGTCCCTAAAATGTTCGGTTCATATCAAAATTGCACTCTTCATTTTATGTATATATATATATATATATGGACATATACAAATTTGCTAAAGTTAAGATTGATTAATTAAATGAAAAAATTAAAATATATGTCAAAAATTGGGTGAGTTTGATTGATTTGTGAGTGGACCTCTTTATGGTGTTAGTGATTGATGAATTAATTATGACAGCAAATATATATGATAGTGAACCATAACAAATCATGTCGATTGTGCTATATATTTATTATTTATTTTACTTATTTTCTTAAACATAAAGCTTTTACGTGTCCTGAAGGTTCGGTTTATTCACAAATGTTTATAATTAGGTCGTTTTAAAAAGATTAACTTATTGTAATATAAATTTTGTGTAGTGCGTTTTCTCAAAAAAAAAATGTATATAATTTTATTTGACTGTTAAATATTTTAATAACTTTACTTTTTAATTAAATTTTGTCACCAATTAAACACGTATTGCGTGTGTAATTTGCACATATATATATAATTTGATTTTTTTTCTTTTAATATTATTAATAAGTGGTCTAATAATTAAGTGAGAATTATGGTTAGGCCATGATTTTATGTATACATTTATTTGTTCTCAATATTTTTGTGTTAAATTAAAGAATTGTGAAAAACATAAAATCTTGTGCACTCCAATTGTATAAAGAAAAAAAAGTACAAGTTGTACTATCATATAAAAATATTTGGGTAAATCAATTAAAAGATCTTAAAAGTGATATTAGTGGTGGGGATGCTTGTATTCAAGGTTTTTGCCCGTAATTATTAGATGAGTGTTACCTTTTTCTATCAACTTGCTTCTCTGTTTTCTAATTTTTCTCCCCTTGAAATTCCACTAATTTTAGGAGTTCATCTTTAATTTTGACACCTCAAAGATTCTCTAATTTATTTGTTATTATTAAATTTGTACATTAATTATATCTACTAAAATTATTAGACAATTAATTTAAAACATTCTTCATATTAATAGTTAGCTCTTAATTCAAATTAATAAAGTACGTACTTGAATACGTGTGAATCGTATAAATGGTATAGATAGTCATTTTAATAGGGAAATACTATCATCAACGCGGGAATAACTACTACCACAATAATTTACATCAAATTTTTTGTACATTGTGTGTTTAAACATATTGTATTGCTTTGACTGAAGTCAAATATGTTTTGTCTCTGCCTTATTCAACAATAAAATTTGTGTAGGTCTAGCTATTAACATATTTAGACTCAGTTTATTAATTAATGTATTGGTGACATTTCTACTTCTGTTTTAATATTTGGCCATTTTATTTTTATTTAAAAAAAGTGATTATTTATTTTGTATTTTTTACAAATTACAGTGAAGGTGTTGAATCAAGCCAGACTAGAGGCAAATGTGAGAACCTACGGAGAAGGAAATAATTACCGCAAAAAATGGCCAAGTCCATCTGCGGTAATTTGTGGAGTTTTACTTTTACTGTCCTTTCTCAAGTATATATATCACCCCTTTAAATGGCTGGCCGTAGCTGCGGTTGCTGTGGGTATTTTCCCCATCATTCTCAAAGCAATAACTTCACTCCGAAATTTTACCCTAGACATCAACATATTGATGCTCATTGCAGGTAAAATTTCTAATTATCTTGCTTTCATTTTTCATTAAATAAATATATGACTCCGCCACCTTAATATTTATTAATTAGTAATTTTATTTGTGTTTTTAACCGATAATCCATCAATCCCGATTTCTATGCTAGATTAGGAATTAATTTGAAATTGTGAGTTGCGATAAAACGCATTCCAGCCATCTCGTCTTCACACTTGCCTTAGCTGTACTAGATATCTGATTAATATAATTGCGACTTACAAGTAATTAAAGCATACGAAACAAGTTTTTTTCTTGGGTTTATGTATGTGTACAATATAACACCTACTACGCACATTAATTAAGGACATATATATGATGTCATTTGGTTAAGTAATAATTAAATATGTTGCTCATGCTTAGTGTTAGGAGTTCGAGTCCTTGCTTCAACATTATTTATATTGTAATTTTCAATGCGATAAGAGTAACTTTGTAATTTTACAAACCTACTAAAATCCCTTCTCACACTTTGTATGTAGTATAGATATAATAGAATAGGGGATATTTGAATACGATTGAATTTAAAATCCGTGCTTGCAAAAGGCACCCCAATATGCATGCTAACCTCAATATGTAACGACTAGAATACTCACATAAAATGACTTAGCCCAAATTAAAATTTAAGTTCATTGCACCCACATATATAGAAAGAATCAATAATCTTCTCATTATAATACCAATGTATGATATTTTGTGTTGTCACACAATGTTAGATTTAAGAATTTAAGTGATTTTTCATGGAGAATACTTGAAATTTGATCTTTTCCATCAGTATAGTATTTGATTGTATAATTTTCTCTAGAATTGATGTCTTTGGCACAATTTTATCTAGCCTAATTTTATCATTTTTTCAAATGATTCAGAAACCACCTTTATAATAATACTAGCAACGTGCCACATGCTACATTTGTTCAATATAAAATCCATATTATTTGCAATAAAAATATAAGATAGTATTTGGTTAAATAGTAAACACGCGCATTTTTCAAGTTACATTTAAGATTAAAATAATATAGGGTAAATTACCAAAAAATACAATGTACTTTACCCGTTTTTACAATTTGGGTAATATACAATTTTCTCGACATTAGAAACATTGTACTTTAATTTTCTCGACAATTTGGGTAATAATAACCCCCAAAATATTACCCAAAATGAAAAAATAAATAAAGTACAATATTTCTAATATCGAGAAAATTATATATTACCCAAATTGTAAAAACGGGTAAAGTACATTGTATTTTTTGATAATTTACCCAATAATATAAGATAATAAGTTTAAAACTTTTCAGCGCATTAAAAACATGTTTATGATTTTACAGATACGCTAAAACTTCTTTATCCCATTTAATATATATATAATATAAATAAATATCTAATACAAGAATCACATAAACTGTACTCAACACAGTTAGAATTTTTGAAAAAAACTATACTCTATCTGCTTTTTACGCGGCATTGAAAAATCTAAATTATTATTTTAGAGAAGACAAACATGTGTTGTACACTTGTAGTGATGTGACTCACACCTGACAAAATGGTATTCTAAAAGAGAAATCCTTCACTCTCATGATAAATCATTTTGATAGAAACCTTAGCATTGAACATCTTTGATAATCTTTTATATGAAATATAAGCGCTTGGTTTTGATAGATTTGTGAAATTATAAAATTAATTTTTATATTTAAAAAATTAAAATAAAAAGTAATATTTGAACCGATAACTTTAAACACGAAAAACCCATGTTATTATCTTTCACCAATACCACTAAGGGTGCGTTTGATTGCAAGCATGGAATTTACATGGAAAGAAAATAAGTTCCAGGTAATTGAATTGCCTAGAATTGAGTTGCATGAAAAATGTAATTAAATGTGTTTGATTGCCTTAATTTTCTACCCGGAAAATATTGGTTGTATTGTGGCATTTTTAATGTAGAAAAAAATATGGGTATTTTTTTTTACATAATTTTATAGTCATGATGGATCTTGTTTAATTGATCTTGATGAGTAGATTTTAAATATAAAATTTTTATTAAATTTTGAATTTTGTAGTTTAAGTTATAGCATTTTTAGTGTAGAAAATGGGTAAAATGTTGTCTCGAAAATCGTGCAATTGCCTGGAAAATAAAAACTAACCCCCCCAAAGAAAATATTTTCCTTGTTTACAAGGAAAATGTAAGTGTGTGAGCCAAAAGTGTCAATTGAATTGCCTGGAAAAAAAAGTCAATCAAACACCTTAAGTTGTCAAATCAAGTGGAAAATGGGTATTTTCCATAGAAAATACTCCCAATCAAACACACCCTAAGTATATATAGTAACTTTGTTTCGGAAATATATATAAATGTCAAAAATTATTATGAATTATATTGTACATGTATTGAGTGTGACAATTCTAGTATAATACTAACTTATAAAATGATTAAATGTATAAAGTTGTGGGTGTAAAAATTCGATAATTTTAAAATGACATATATATTATAAAATAATTAATTTGGTTACTTATTGCTTAATTAGAATATAATGTTCTTATCAGATTCATTCACGTCAAATTCCAATATAACCCAATGAATCTTAGTAGGTAAGATGTCACAAATTAGATCTTTTTAATATTTTAAAATTTTGTAGAAGCTCCTTAGATTTATTATTGTTATATTTCACTAAAAAAGTAAGTGTTATTATAACAACTAAATTGATAGTTCTTCTTTAGTTTAAATTTTTTTTTAAGGGAACACTTATTTTAACATAATTAATAGTTAGTATTATAAATATATTTTTTTTTATTTTGAGATATGTACATTAATTATCTTCCCCAAAATATATGATTACAATTTCAAATATTTTAAAATAAAAAATAAAATTATTAATTTGAGACGAAGTAAATAAATACCAATATTAATTCAAACATCTAAGATTGAAATTTTATTAATAATTTGGACAAAACTTTAATACTTAGATAGTAAGACAAAAAACAGGTCAGTTTTGCACTTGGTAAATTAAAAATTGTTGTTGGCATGTGTTGAATCTTTCGATATCTAAATTATATATAAAATAACTACACGAAGACCAGAATAAAATATTCCAAAGCCAAAAATATAATAGTAAAAGATTCTAAATAATTCTCCAATGTTCCATATTTGTGATTCGTGCGTACTATCAACCAATATAAAAGATTCCAAAGCCAAAAATATAATCTAACTTAGAATTATTAATTCCTAATGAATTAGAATTCTTTATTTATATTACCAAGGCTTTACCTATTATGACTAGGACTAAGATAATTAAATTAAAAATCAAAACCACCTAAGATTTAAATCTCTCGATCTTCTCCGGCGAGTGAGCTACTTTAGTTGGTATAAGGCACTCATTCGAATTCAAGAAAGGTCATGAGTTCAAGTCTCATTCGAAATGAGATAATTTTTGTTATTATTATATAGTAAAGGGAAGAGACTTAGACCTTCTATTTTTTAAAGAAAAAAAAATTCTCCTACTTCGTTTCTTAATTTTTAAAATGCTCAGAACTTAGAGGTGTAAAAGATGGGAAGTGAAACGGATATTATATATATTATCGAGGATCCGTATCCTTTCTTAAATATATTAACGAAATGATCATTTGCAACCCTTCAAACACTACACTGCTGTATTCTTATCCTTATACCCCTAGGTATGAATTTTGGATTCGAATACGGAACATATTAAAATTTTTGAATATCCTTTTACACCCAATTTCCAAGTCTTCAAAAAGTTTTCACCTACAGTCTTATTTGCATCTTGAAGTATTTCTAAAAATGGTAGACCCAACCAAACAACTAAAATGAAGTTGTAACCTACCTCCGCGCCACTCAACCCCGTCTCCCCCCTTTTCCTCCTCCTTTTCTGCCTTGAAATAATGCCCAAAAGTATGGGTTTCATACAATTTTTTTCGTGTACATAACTTATTAAACTATAAAAAGCACAAAGGGAATGATGTGCTCTTTCTTTCTTTTTTTTGGCCTTTATATAAAGTAGTTATAAAATCTTGCTTTCCAATCTTCAACTTTGATCACCAATTTAGCATTATTGAGTGTAGGTGAACATTATTAAGCCCAACCCATACTGGTTGGTCCAAATCTTTTGTCATAGTTTTTTTTTTTATTTTTTACTAGTAGTGTTAAACATACTAATAAATAATATAAATTTTGTATACAGACGGACTTGATGATAACACAGAAGAGTGTTGTTTTACCATAAAAAATACGAGAGAAATAAGCTAAAACCATTTTTTGAAATATTTGATTCCATGTAAATGATGAAATCAACACACCCTAAAAAGCTAAGAAAAGTTCACAAATCTTTTTTTTCGGACATCCCAATTGAAGAGCTGCATTTTTTCCTAATCGTTGTACCAAATTTTACTATAACTATCTTTTTTTTATGAGTAATTATGTTAGATTAGTGTACTTTTGAAGGATGATTAATATAAACTCCCTTTGTCCTTAATTTAAGGGGAGGTTATGGAACACGAATCATATTTTTCATCACTTGCCACCATATCTATGTATAATAATGTCGCAAAAATAAAATTAATTATAAGAAATTATAACCAAAAAAACAAGGAAATAATATTGGAAAAAAGGAAAAGGAAAAGGAAAATGACATATTGTAAGTTATATTTTGTAGTGGGAGGATCTATAGCCCTAAAGGATTATTGGGAAGCCGGCACAATAGTCTTTTTATTTACGACAGCAGAATGGCTTGAGTCCAGGGCATGTCACAAGGTTAGCTTAACTCTACTTAAAGTATATATATTTAGTATTTTAGTGGATAATTAACCAATTATTTTGTAGATTTGAATTTCATACTTGACTGTTAGAGTTAAACCATCTCTTTCAAAATTTAAATTGTTAGATAGTGGGCCAACTAGCTGGCTTGATTGAATACCAAATATATAAATTTGAACAACAAAATTTTTCAATCTTTCCTTTATCCTGGGTGGCTATTGCTTCTCGAATAGCTCTTGATTAAAGAGTATTGCACGATAAAGTGTAATGAAAAAAAAAATGTCTTAGTCACAAAATCTAATACATAATTTGTCACTGTAAAGACCGTGGATATATATCTATGAAAGCATTATACCATCAACTTTTCAGCTAGTTACTGTGACAAATCTCGAAATCTCATTTTTGCTGCACTTTGAATGGAGCAAAATGGATTTGAAATTTGTCATGGTTATAGAATATGAGAATATTTTACCACCCATTGGATGAAATTCTTGGAGACCTCAATGCTTTCTACCTTGACTATCCAAAGGATGGTAGAGTAGGAAATGACCAACGCTACCTACCAATTTGGTTTCATTTTCGAGTTTGTGTCAAAAATTGCTCATCAGTGACATGCTAACTTTATGTTGAATATGAGTCATATTAATGCCATGCACAAAACATTTCAGCTTGATCCCTAAAATTTTAAACTTGAAAAACTTCGTACTAATATAAATGTGGTAATATATAATAGGCTGATGCAGTAATGTCATCCTTGGTGAGTATTGTCCCTCAAAGAGCTATCTTAGCAGAAAGCGGAGAAGAGGTTAGTGCCGGGGAAGTGATGCTAAACACTCTTCTTGCTGTTAAGGACGGCGAAATTATACCGATTGATGGCATTGTCATACAAGGGAAATGTGAAGTTGATGAAAAAACTTTAACCGGAGAATCTTTCCCAGTACCCAAAGAAATTGATTCCACTGTTTGGGCTGGGACTATTAATCTTAGTGGTAAGCCTTTCCCTAGCTTCACTTTTCCAACTCTGTTTTCGTTGTTTCACATACAAACTATACATACATAAAACATACGGCTTGCATGGGAAATTCTTTAGAACATTGCAAATAAGTTTCGGCTTAACTTGCTTTGCTTATCTTCTTTAGGTTATATCACAATTAGAACTACAGCTTTAGCGGCGGATTGCGTGGTGGCTAGGATGGCAACTTTGGTAGAGGAAGCCCAGATGAACAAATCAAAAACTCAGAGATTCATCGACAAATGCACCAAGTACTATACCCCGGGTTAGTAAATACAAAGAAACATCATTTTATGGCTAGTTGATCAAAATTACACATAATATATTTTCCTCAGCATTGAAAGCCTTAGAGGCTATTTGAAGCACAATTTGCTCATGCTTATTCTACATCAATCAATATAATTTGTCCACATTTTTCACGTGTATAACTGAATGCAATGAGGCCTATTTTCATTTTTCTCACATTTCTTTCCTATTACTATCTAAAAGAGTATAACTACTTTCCACACGCACACACACACACACATATATGTACATGTATGGGATATCAACAATTTTTTGGAGATATAATCTAGGGATACGTTCAGGGGACACAGTGTCATCTTTAGACTTTATGTTGAGTCCCATTTTTGACAAACCCTGTTAATTGATGTATTGGTCACATGTCATTATGCCCCTTGAATATGTCCCTAGTTTGTGTCCTCGTAGTATTGGTCACATAGTCAAACTCTCAAACATGCCGACCTTTTGGAGGCAGGCTTTTAGTTGTGTAAGTTTTCATTGCTAATGCATTGGCGACGAAAAGAAAAGCATCCCCAATCATTATTGACAAAAATCGATCTAAAGACAGACCAGTCACAGAGCTTGACTGTATAAATGCACACATAATCCTTTACTTTGGTTTACACCGCACTAAACAATTTTCCCTTTATTTTTCTTCTGTCAACTGATTTACTTTTGGTAAAATCCTTTTTGCAGCCGTTGTGGCAATAGCAATTTGCATAGCAATAGTACCAGCTGCACTAAAAGTTCACAACCTCAACAAATGGTTGCACTTGGCACTAGTGGTTGTAGTAAGCGGATGCCCATGTGCCCTTATCCTCTCTACCCCGGTTGCCACTTATTGTGCGCTTTCCAAGGCCGCATCCTCTGGTCTTTTGGTCAAAGGGGCAGAGTATCTCGAAACTCTCTCCAAAATAAAGATTATGGCTTTCGATAAAACCGGGACCATAACTAGAGGGGAATTTGTGGTGACGGATTTTCAAAATCTATCAGATGCTTTTGACTTGAAAACTTTGCTCCACTGGTAAGTTTTATCTATTTTCGAGCTTAGCCTGTACATGCGGTACATGTGCAGTTTGTATATGTTTGATTCCAATAAAAGAATTAAACAAAAGTACTAAGTGATCTAATGGTTGAATACATGGGCAACTTATCTAGGAGCATGGGTTTAATTCTTGTTGGTATTCTTTTATGAAAAAAAAAAGCTGCAAGGGTAGAATCGGCAATTCAAAAATGTTACACAACTAAACAACGGTTGTATTTTTGCCTATGTTTATGATATTAGATTACTCCCTTCATCCCGAGTTAAGAGTCGAAAACAAGTTATGTTCTAAATCAGTGATTGTGAAGAAAATTAATGCATTCTTAAAAACTGTGAAAGTTAAGCACACTCTTAATTAGGGTTGGAAGGAGTACAAAGTCTTTTACGGTTTGTTTGATTGCAAAATTTGGAAAAATAACTAGAAAAACAATTGATTACTTAACTGGATTATTGCTCAAATTTTTGAAGGGTTTCAAGCATTGAGAGTAAGTCAAGTCATCCAATGGCAGCAGCTTTAGTTGACTATGCAAAGTATCATTCCGTTGAGCCGAAACCTGAGAAAGTCGATTTGTTTCAGAATTTTCCTGGAGAAGGCATTTATGGTAGAATTGATGGGAAAGATATCTATGTTGGAAACCGGAAAATTGTTGCAAGAGCAGGAAGCGAAACAGGTAGAAAAGCTCATCAGCCTATATATATGTGTATGCGCCTGTGGTGTGTACGAATACTAGACCCCACCTATGCTAACATCGTAAATTTTTCTAATGCATGCTTCAAAGTAAAGTACACTTCTAAAGAAGATTGAGAGCTATGTTAAGAGGGAGATAACAAAAGGAGAGCTATGTATCAATTAGTATCTCTTTCTCTAAGTGCCAAAGGGGGTGGTTTCGTAATTTTAGGGACACATAAAAAGTAACCGCCAACTCTTCCTGCCCGCTCGTGGATAGCGTGTGTGTGTGTATATATGTAATGATTGTGATGTGCTGTACTTTTGGTTTAGTTCTAATCATTAACATGATCTTTGAAATTTCAGTACCAACCTTGGAGGGTGATGCCAATGAAGGAAAGTCCATTGGATACATCTTCTCTGGCTCATCACCTGCTGGAATTTTTAGTCTCTCAGATATTTGTCGAACCGGGGTCAAGGAAGCAATGAGCGAGCTCAAATCAATGGGCATTAAAACGGCCATGCTTACAGGAGATTCTCAAGCGGCAGCCAGTTATGCTCAAGAACAGGTGAACACCTATTTTTACCACAATTTTTGATCATCATCATTGAATCATATCTCATGCTAGTTTCCACCTTCTCATCGTGTACTGGATGTTTATGGTTTTGCAACTGCACCTTCCTGCACATTTGGACACACGTCATATATCCCCCGAAAAGTTACCATAATTTTTTCAGATAAAGGAGTAAAAGTAGTCCTTTAGGTAAAAAAAAAGTTAGATCCAAACTGAAGCTCAAGTAGTTGAAAGTGTGAGTGAGTATTCACGCATAGGGTAACTAGGTTCAAGCCTTGCCCCTGTCCCTCCCCCTTGTCAAACCACCGAAATCTATCCATCTCTTGTATAATGAAAAATGGATAAAAACAAGTCAAGCTATAACTCTTTACAGGTCTGAACATACTTTTCAACGCACTTCGACATGTTTTTGGAGCTAAACTATAACTCTTAATTAGTCTTTACATTTCTGAACTCTGAACATTATTTTCAACACACTTTGACAAGTTTTTGGAGCAAAAATCAATGGCCTGGAATGTGAGCTAGTATATCATGTCAATTGCTCAACCGTACTTTGACTAGCTTATGTGGAGCTGAATTAGGTAAATAAAAACAAGTCAAACTATAACGCTTTACGTGTCCAAACATGCTTTTCAACATACTTTGATGTGTTTTCGGAGCTAAAATCAATCTGTATAATAAAAACAGTTCTAAATGTATTTTTCTTAGGATATATAGCTCAGATGGTATCATTACGTACCCACTTTTCTCAGTAGTGGGCAGGGTTCAAATCCCCTAAAGGGATGGTTTAAAAATCTGTCTAAGGTGTAGTTGTAGCCTAAATATGGTTACTCTGGTTTTTATGTTAGACAAAATGTGCTAATGAATGTAATTGGGTTAATCTGCAGTTAGGAGGTGCGTTAGAAGACGTGCGTGCGGAGCTTCTGCCAGAAGACAAGTCAAAAATCATCAAAGAGTTTCAGAATATTTCACGGACGGCCATGGTTGGGGACGGCCTAAATGACGCGGCAGCACTAGCTACGGCTGATGTAGGAATCTCGATGGGAATCTCAGGGTCAGCGCTTGCCATGGAGACAGGCCAGATAATTCTTTTATCAAACGACATCAGAAAGATACCAAAGGCTGTTCGGTTGGCAAGAAAAACCCAAAGAAAAGTAATTGAGAATGTGATTATATCGATTGCCACTAAGGCCGGTATACTTGCATTGGCCTTAGCAGGCCACCCTCTCGTCTGGGCTGCAGTTCTTGCTGATGTCGGCACGTGCTTGCTTGTGATTTTTAATAGTATGTTACTTTTAGGTGCCCCGAGATTTGGAGGAAAGTGTGGGAAATCTTATGGAGCGTCACATCACTCACATGGTCATAAACATGGAAGCCACTCCTCTCGTAACACACGTCAGGATTGTTGCTCTGGTACAAGAGCTGAAGCCAAGTGTACAACTCGAAAGTGCTCTTCCAAGGCATGTGATCCGATACACGAGCCTGGCCATTTGGGTGAGAAGCATGGTGGGTGTTTATATGCTCATCAGCAAAAAGAGGAAAAGAAACCGGACCATGAACATGCCGACCAGCATCACTGCCCTGGTACAACAGTTGAAGCTAAGTGTACTACCCCAAAGTGCTCTACCAAGACTTGTACTCCAAAACATGACTCTAGTAACAAGTGCTCGAGCTTGGCTGAGAAACATGGTCATTTACATGCTCGTCCACTAAAAGAGGAAAAACAGTCGGATCATGGACCACATGCACACAATCATTGTTGCCATCGAACAACAGTTGAAGCAAAGAGTACAACCCCAAAGTGTTCTACCAAGACATGTGCTTCAACACACAACTCTGGCCTTTTGAGTTTGGCAGCATGCAACAGTAACAAGAGCTCAAGCTCGGCTCAAAAGCACGGTGGGTGTTTACATGCTGATAAGCCCAAAGACGAAATGAAGCATTGCTGCTCTGGTACAACAATTGAAACCAAATGTTCAACCCCAAAGTGCTCTACCGAGATGTGTGCTCCAACAAATGACTCTGGCCATTTGAGCTCAGGATTGTCTAAGAATAACAAATGCTCGAGCTCAGCCGGGAAGCACAGTGGTTGTGCACATGCTGATAAAAACAAAGAGGAAAAGAAGCAATGCTGTTCTAGTACAAGATCTGAAACTAAGTGTACAACCCAAAAGTTCTCTTCCAATACGGGTTCTCCAAAACATGATCCTACCCATTCGAGCACAACATCATGTGAGAATAACAAGTGCCCAAGCTTGCCTGAAAAACACACGGATCATGGTCCACAAGCCCATAAGAATTGTGAACATGGGAACCTTAGCCATTTGAACGAAGTGGTTCACCATGTCAAGCCTCACAGGGTTCATTGCGGCTCGAACCACTGCACAAGCAACCATCTACAAGACTACATAACTGAGGAGGAAATAGGGAACATGGTTAAAGAGTGCTGCAAGTATTATTCATCGAACCACCATGAGGTTCACCTCGAGTGCAAGAACCATGGCTCGGAATATAGACATGTTGGTGGGTGCTGCGATAGCTTTCGGAAGGAGTGTTGTGGAAAGGATCCACATTTTGGAGTTGGTTTTACTGGAGGGTTATCTGAAATTGTAATAGAGTAAAATGTTAAATAGGCTTTTTTTCCCAATGAATGATTGGGGGGACCACTTTTTTGGTTTTTTTTTTTTTTTTTTAATTTGAGATGCTTATTGTATGCTAGTCTAAATGAACTTATCAATGTAAATTAATTATTATTAGTTTACAACGAATTAGTATTATAGGAGTTGAAATTTCTCCAATAAAACTACTGATTATCGTTAGAAGTTGAACAAAGATATGTGTAGTTTCGTGATATGCATGTTATCCAATTTCTCATCTCGTTTTCCAACTTGTTATCAAAATTAGTTATTCTTTCAAATATTTTTCAACTTTGGAATCAAACGCACCGAAAGATCTCACTCTTTTCTCGATATGCTTGAAACTCTCTCAATATCACTCTTTTCTCGAAATGCCTGAAGCACTCTCAATCTCACTCTTTTCTTGATATGCTGAAAACTCAGAGAGAGGGGTAGAGAACACCTCCACATTAAAAGCAAGCTGCACCTAGTTTGGAAGTGTATTGGATAATTTACATGAAGTTTGACGCCATAACTTTGGAAATGAAAAGTTAGGGCGGAGGGAGGTTTTCCATTTACATGGAAAACGAGAAACTTAGTCTAAATTAACTTGTACGATAGAAATTAATTCCACCTAAAATTATGCAAGCAAACATCGCCAATGATGGAATAGCTATTTTTCCATGGAAAGAAAAGTTGTCAAACACAAAGTAACTGGAAGTGTTCATTTTCCGACTCTGGGTACAAGAATAACTCTCAAACCCTTGACCATCTAACAGAAACACATTTATCATAACACCCATAACCGCTGGGCTAACTCATGGATTATGTTAAAACTAGTTTTTTCTTTTTCTATGTTAGCATATATATTTATATTTATGTCCATTTTTATCTAGTTGACTTCTTGTATCAAATTTTTTTTATATAAAGTCCTTTATGCCCAAGAAGAGCATTAGAGTAATAGCATAAAAGCCAAAAAAGTTACAAAAGGGGGAGGTGGGGGGGACGGGGGAACAAAAGGCCTTCCCCAATGACCTCAAAAAACAAACATGAAATAAACCTAAATTGCTTGATGGACTAAAGGAAAAGACCAAAAAGTGCACCAAGCAATTCAAAAACGAGAAAGCATAGCCTAAACAAATACCTAGAAGAAGAGATACACACTAGTAAGAACCAAAACAGAAGGCATCAAATAAAAAAAAGAAGAGAAAAATAGCCAAAACAGTGTGGCAAGTAAAACCAGCAAAAGCAACTAACTACATGAACTGAATCACTAGGAAGCTCAGCAAATGAGAGACAGAGCTACAAGAACTACGCGGAAAACTGAAGCACGGATCTGTGATAATGAAATCAGTGGACAGCAGGCAAAACTGGAACTGTGACGGGGGGATTTGCAGGGACTGCACCTGAAAGCAACCAGAAAATAACCAAAAGACTGCTGCGAAACAGAAAGTTGTAGAAAATGCATTAATCCTCATGATGTGCAGTAATAGCTGTTGCCTTTTCTTATTTTTTCTACATAATATTTTCAGAAGCAACAGAAATGCTTTCAAGCCCCACACCACTTCCCTGTCTGTGGAGAAAAGGCCAGATATCCCAGCTAGATGCACTGCTCCTTCAAATGAAAGAATATCTCAAAATCCCATATCTAGCTCTAGTTTTTGAACTCAAGGTAGTTCATCTTACACCCTCTCCCCAGTCCAAACCAGAGCCCAAAGAAAAAGGAAAAATAACACCATTCCTCTTCACAAACAACACAAGATGAAAAAAACCACCATTAGAGATAACAAGACTTTGACTAGAGGAAATCCTTCCACATCACATATTCCTCCTCCTGACCCTGATGCTTATCAATGGAATCTTTACCTCCGTGATGAGGAAAAGAAAAAGAAGGCAGCTTCAGTATCTGTTGAAACTGTGGGCAGATTGACCTGGAGGGTGAAAGTCCTGTGCTAGAATGGAAGATCTATTGTCTTGCTCTAGTTGAATGCATCCCTCTTGTGAGTGATTCTTGGCAATGGCATCTACAAAGTTTGTATCTGCCATGGCTTCCAAAGACTGGAAGGGTGGTTCATCAACCATGGCTGCCCAGTTTCTAACAGGTGATCACTGAGAGGGGAGTACTAATTTTGGTGCCTGGCTCTAGTGAATTTGAGAGAATACAGTTCACCAGGTGATTTGCAACTAAAAGAAGGCTTATCTTGAATTCTGAATTGAGGTAAAGGTCTGCCATCCCAATTTTCATTGGCGATATCCTCAAGGGTGAGGGTGCATGAGACAACAGTATTAGTGGAGGAGGTATTAGTGTGAAGAAAGAGAGGATTAGAGCTAGCATTTTCTCTTTTGTTTTGAGTCCTAGGGGAACTTGCAGTGCAGACACTATGGCTAGAATCATTACATGAAGAAGATTGAATTGAAGTGGGATGAGGATGAACAGGAGGAGAGATCGTAATGTTGAGATTGCTTGGACTTTGCTGCCTAACAATAACATTAGCATCATCATTTGTCTCTCTAATTTCACAGGGATTGATGATAGGAGGTTTACCTTGTGAAATCATAAGAGAAATTGAGTGAGCAGATGTGTCTGCAATCTCAATTGGAGAGGCAGCAAAACAAGAAGCATTAGGAATGTGCTGTTGATCATAGGAGAAATTGAGTGAACAGGTCTGTCTGCAATCTCAACTGGAGAAGCAGCAAAACAGGAAGCATTAGGAATGTGCTGTTGATCATAGGAGAAATTGAGTGAACAGATCTGTCTGCAATCTCAACTGGAGAGACAGCAAAACAGGAAGCATTAGGTATGTGCTGTTGCTTTTGTTTAGTGGTGGTGTGTAACCAATGCAATCTCAACTGGAGAGGCAGCAAAACAGGAAGCATTAGGTATGTGCTGTTGCTTTTGTTTGGTGGTGTGTGTATGCTTAAAATCAGATGGACAAAGTAACATACAACAACCAGCAATAGTAGATGCCACAGTTCCTCAGTAGGTTTTTCCTCTTTTCTGAAGGGGGATCTTGCTGGTTTTGTGCCTGTCAGCCAGCAGCATGTGCAGCTTCAGTTCTGGCAGTTTCAGTGCATTGCTGGCAACTATGCTTTAGCTACAGTAGTGGCAATTTTTGGTGCAATTTGGCTCTCAGTGGTAGTCATTTCTCTGCAGTTTTCTGTTCTCAGTTTACTGCTTCCTTGCTTCAGTTTTCTGCTGCCCTTCTTCCTTGTATTTTGCACAGTTTTAGCTGTTAATTTTCTTGCTTTTTTTATGGTTTTTGGCCATCATTTTTAGGCTCTCTTTTCTTTCATTTTGGCCTCCTGTTAGGCCTTGCCTTCATTTTTTGAATTGCCTTGTGGACTTTTTGGTTTTTTCCGTTAGTCCATTATGCAATTTAGGCATATTTCTTTTGTGTTTTTTGGGTCTTGGGGATGGCCTTATTGTATCCCCCTCTCTTGTAATTCTTTTTTGGTTTTTTATGCTATTACTCTAGTGCCCATGATTGGGCAGAGAGGACTTATATATATAAAAAAAAAAAAAAAAAATTGCTAATAGGGGTGAGTTTGAAGCCATTTTTTATTCCCCGCCCTGAGTTCAACTTAGAAAAAAGGTCGGAAACTTTAAGGGGGGTTGAGCCTTTCGGTAAAGTAATTTTACCAATGAGAGAGTATTGACAAGCTAAAACAGATTTTTGTTAAACATTTTCATCAAGCTTGATGGCTGGCAAATTTCCTTTGAAATAATGACTAGGAAGATGGGCAAGAAAGCTAGAGGTGGTCCCTTCGAATGCTTGAAGAGACTAGCAAAATTATTGGTTGCATTCGAACTAGAAGATTGGGACACGAGGAGTGCTTGGCTGACTGACAGGAGCGACAAGAAACGAAACAAATGATGTGAGAGGATGAGTGTGAAAGTGGTAAAGAGCTGTTGTAGAGCTTTGTGCTACTGCAATAGAAATGATGGCAGGAGCAACAGTTTGTAGAGTCTGAGAGACAGTGCACTGTTCTGACAGAACTGTGGGATTGGTTTGTGGAATTTGAGAATCCAAAATACCATTAGTAGTTTTGTCAAATGCAGGGAATTGATGATCCTTAAACAAGTTAGAGACTTGCATTTGAGGAGGCAAAGAAAATGCAAACTCATTATCAACTTGTCCTAAAAAGGGATTAGAAGTTGAAAAAATACCTTCACTCTGCTGAAAAAGAAAGGGACTGGCCAGATGCCTATCAGAAGTTGCAGAAATACAACAATTTTGGCCAAAATGAGGGGTTGCAGAGGGTGAAAAGTTGTTCTGGACTTCAGATGGGGGTGGGACTGGTTCAAGCATCCTTAAAGGGATATTTGTGGTTTGTGTGTGGGGTTAGATTGGAGAAAGAACCTGTATTGGTTGATCCCATGGTTGCCAACCCGGAAAGATGTAGTCCGGATGGTAGTGTTAGAACGCCATTTCAAGCCGATTGAACCGATGGTGCATTTCTTGACAAGTATTGGTCAAGTTGAGGTTGAGATTGTTGATGGCGTCCATTATTTGACCGTGACGGTTCATAGCTCGTGGTTGACGAGGAGGGTGTGGTGGTTCGTCTTCTTCGTCTTCATCGGATTGCTCAACATCATTTGGATCATTTGGAATCCATCGTTCATTTTCCAAATGATAGTGCATGAGATGGAATACCCGTTCCGAGTATATGTCGTGTTCCGATAGCTCATAGCCATCCATCTCGTCGTCCAAAGGAATATCAAAATGCTTGAAGAGACGGGTTAAAACCATACCATAACCGAGCCCTCTATTTGTAAGGCTCATAGTCTCATAAAACTTATCAAAGATAAGGCTTGCATAATCAAGTTTGTGAAGACCATTAATTGCCCAAGTCATAAATATATCAAGGTTGGTCACATTAGAGTAACTACCGGATCTTGGCAAAATACAATAGGTTATAATATGATGAATTAAGCGAGCATGTAGAGTCAACATGGCTACAGAGATTCGATCATCCCAATTTGCACCAACATTTTTAAAACGCCTTTTTAAGAGAGGATAAATGGCGTTACGACGAGTGTATCCAAAAATTCCTTCAAAATTTGAAGTGACAATAGTGGTATTTTGACAATTAAAACCAAACATACGAGCAATATCATCTTTTGATAAAGTAATTAAAGTTCCTTTAACAAGTGTTCTAAGACGGGTTCTATACATTTCTCCTTCGCGAGTAATTGGGGGATGCAAATTTGCATAAAATAGCCTCACCAACCTAGGATAAATATCCTCCTTAATGAATAAGAAATTTAGAATTCCTTGTCTACGGAAAACATGTGTAATTCGTAACCCATTTTCAGAAAATAATACTTGATCGAAGAGTTTACCTTCGATAATCGCTCGATTTGCAAAGTCGTCGTGAAAACGAGCTTCAAGTTCATGGGTGAGAAAAAGTGGAGGCAAATCCCCTTGTCCCGGTTGAGGAACATTCACCGGTTCCCTATTGCGCCTTCTTGTATTTCTTCTTGAGTGAGAAGCCATGGATAAGTGAAGTGGTGAGTTGAGGTATTTGAGAGTTTTTGGAAGAAAAGTTGAAATTTTAAATTTTTGCTAGTAGAGAAATGAAATAGAGTTGAGGAAATGAAGTTTAAAAGGGGTTTTATAAAGATTTTGAGAGGAAATTTCTTGAAATTTGAATTTAAATCTGGAGATTTGAATTTAAGATAAGGATTTTATGTAGAGAGAGAAAGTGGTAATTTGGGTTGATTTTGGATGGATTTTGAGAGATTTGTAGTTGATAGATGATGGATAGATGATTTGTGGTGATTATGTAGCAATGATTTGAAGTGATTTTGAGTTTTCAAAGATTGAATGTGTGAGAATGGAGAAAATTCGTGGGTGTGGGTGTGAGGAAGATGAAGAAAATAAGAGAAAATGTGTATATAATGCTGCTGAGTCGACTTAGTGCTGAGAAGTGAGTCGACTGGGTGAGGAAGTCGACTCCCTAGACAATGTGGGAGTCGACTCCCTAGTGTAAATTGCTGCCAATTTGTTTAGAAATTGTACCAAAATTCTTATTTTGCATAAATTTCTTCCATAATCATTAAAATGCTGCAAAATTACTTGTCAATCATAACAATAGCATGTAAAATAAATATAAGCAATATTTTTTAAAAGAAAATTAACATAATTAGTATGATGTATGCTCAAGACTACATGATGATTTTTCATGGATTTTGCTATAATTTACACTTGATTAAAATTTTCTTTGTTATTCCATCATTGATTAAGAATACTATAACTAAAAATCATTTGTTAATTACCACAATAATATATAAGATAAAGACAATAAAAAAAATAATTTAGTATAATTAATAATATATGTGTGCTTAAAATAAGCACTAAAAGTCCTTTTTATGAACTTTTTGGAATAAACTAGATATCACAAGCTTTAGTCATACCGAGTTCACGTCGAATAGTGCAAAAGCGATCATCGGAAAGTGGTTTAGTGAAAATATCCGCAAATTGTGATTCGGTGCTAACGAATTCAATATCAACATCACCTTTTTGCACATGATCACGAATAAAATGATATCTTATCTCAATATGCTTAGTACGTGAGTGTTGTATGGGGTTCTTGGTCAAGCTAATAGCACTTGTGTTGTCACATTTTATGGGAATGTGGCTGAAACTTATTCCAAAGTCCTCTAGTTGTTGTTTAATGTATAAAGTTTGTGCACAACAACTTCCGGCCGCCACATATTCGGCTTCGGCCGTTGAAAGGGCCACCGAGTTTTGTTTCTTGCTTGACTAAGATACTAGTGCGTATCCTAGAAAATGACAAGTGCCACTAGTGCTTTTCCTATCAATTTTGCAACCGGCAAAATCCGCATCGGAATAACTAATTAAGTCAAAGTTGTTCTCTCTTGGGTACCACAAACCAAATGAGCTAGTTCCGGAAAGATAACGGAATATCCGTTTTACGGCAAGTAATTGTGATTCCTTATGATCCACTTGGAATCGAGCACATAGGCATACACTAAACATAATGTCCGGTCTAGAAGACGTCAAATACAATAAACTACCAATCATACCTCGATATTTCTTGATATCCACACTTTTACCTTTCTCGTCCTTGTCAAGTTTCAATTGGCAACAATTTACACTAGGGAGTCGACTCCCACATTGTCTAGGAAGTCGACTTCCTCACCCAGTCGACTCACTTCTCAGCACTGAGTCGACTCAGTAGCATTATATACACATTTTCTCTTATTTTCTTCATCTTCCTCACACCCACACCCACGAATTTTCTCCATTCTCACACATTCAATCTTTGAAAACTCAAAATCACTTCAAATCATTGCTACATAATCACCACAAATCATCTATCTATCCTCTATCAACTACAAATCTCTCAAAATGCATCCAAAATCAACCCAAATTACCACTTTCTCTCTCTACATAAAACCCTTATCTCAAATTCAAATCTCTAGATTTAAATTCAAATTTCAAGAAATTTCCTCTCAAAATCTTTATAAAACCCCTTTTAAACTTCATTTCCTCAACTCTATTTCATTTCTCTACTACCAAAAATTTAAAATTTCAACTTTTCTTCCAAAAACTCTCAAATACCTCAACCCACCGCTTCACTTATCCATGGCTTCTCACTCAAGCAGAAATACAAGAAGGCGCAATAGGGAACCGGCGAATGTTCCTCAACCGGGACAAGGGGATTTGCCTCCACTTTTTCTCACCCATGAACTTGAAGCTCGTTTTCACAACGACTTTGCAAATCGAGCGATTATCGAAGGTAAACTCTTCGATCAAGTATTATTTTCCAAAAATGGGTTACGAATTACACATGTTTTCCGTAGACAAGGAATTCTAAATTTCTTATGCATTAAGGAGGATATTTATCCTAGGTTGGTGAGGCTATTTTATGCAAATTTGCATCCCCCAATTACTCGCGAAGGAGAAATGTATAGAACCCGCCTTAGAACACTTGTTAAAGGAACTTTAATTACTTTATCAAAAGATGATATTGCTCGTATCTTTGGTTTTAATCGTCAAAATACCACTATTGTCACTTCAAATTTTGAAGGAACTTTTGGATACACTCGTCGTAACGCCGTTTCTCCTCTCTTAAAAAGGCGTTTTAGAAATGTTGGTGCAAATTGGGATGATCGAATCTCTGTAGCCATGTTGACTCTACATGCTCGCTTAATTCATCATATTATAACCTATTGTATTTTGCCAAGATCCGGTAATCACTCTAATGTGACCAACCTTGATATATTTATGACTTGGGCAATTAATGGTCTTCACTAACTTGATTATGCGAGCCTTATTTTTGATAAGTTTTATGAGACTATGAGCCATACAAATAGAGGGCTCGATTATGGTATGGTTTTAACCCGTCTCTTCAAGCATTTTGATATTCCTTTGGATGACGAGACGGATGGCTATGAGCTATCGGAACACGACATATACTCGAAACGGGTATTCCATCTCATGCACTATCATTTGGAAAATGAACGATGGATTCCAAATGATGTTGAGCAATCCGATGAAGACGAAGAAGACAAACCACCACACCCTCCTCCTCGTCAACCACGAGCTATGAACTGTCACGGTCAAATAATGGACGCCATCAACAATCTCAACCTCAACTTGACCAATACTCGTCAAGAAATGCATCATCGGTTCAATCGGCTTGAAACGGCGTTCTAACACTACCATTCGGACTACATCTTTCCGGGTTGGCAACCATGGGATCAACCACCTCCGCCGCCGCCTCCACAAGAATGATTCCCGCATTTTTGATGAAGAAAAAGTGGGAGAAGCATGTGTGTTATGTGTGTGTGTCATGAGTGAGAATGGTACACACTCATTTAATTTATCGTTTGTTTTAATTATGCTATGTTTGTTTATTTTATGCTTGTTCAAGAACTACTAAGTTTGTTTAATTTGTTTAAGTACTTTTCAAATTAATCTTATCTATGCAAGCATTTCTCATTTCAATAATTGTTTGTATATTTCTATCTATGCACCAATTTAGGAGGAGCATATTTTTCATATGCTTTCTATTATTATCTTTTTATAAACATACATTAACTCTATTGTCGTCATCAAAAAGGGGGAGATTGTTGACCTTAAAGTCAATTAATCTTATTTTGATAATTACAATAAGTTAATAGAGTGTTATTTAACTCGGTTGTTCCAATGATGATAGCCACCTTAACCGATACATCTTCCAATCAAGTGTAAACTTCAAACCGAAATTGACAAACTCTCATACAAGCTTTACAAATGCTTCTACTCACAAGAAACAAACTCAAATGATCTACATGTGCTATACAATACCAAAAAAGGATCAAAGATCATCTCCATATGTTCTACAAAGGATTCAAACCAAGAAATGATCAACAACATCAATCAAGTGAAGATACGCCAAGAAAATCAAGCATCACGAAGACTCGAAGTATCTTTAAATTGAGTGAGTGCTTAGATTTTATGTAAAAGATATAATTGATCATTCATATAGTTCATGAAATGATTTAACCATGTCAAGATTGATCAAAACTAGTTTTATCCTTGAAAACGTATTTTTACCGAAAACTAGTCATCTTGAAAAATTCACTATAAATTCATATAAATAAATTTTGATACAAAAACTATTTTAGAAGTCTTAAAAAACTATTTTTGACATTCTCCAAGCATCAAAATCGATTTCGGAGTCAAAATGCAAAAATTGAAAAAATGCACACAAAGTCCCCAAACCAGTGCCATGTAGTCGACTACATGGAATTGAGGGAGTCGACTTCCCCATGTAGTCGACTACATGGTTACTCAGTGAGTCAACTTCATGAGCAAATATAGCCGTTGGAATTTTTTCTAAAGTGCATTTTTGCCCCATTAATTTATTTATCCACCACAAACGGCTACAAACTTTTGCTACCTATATATATGAGTTCTAAGACTCATTTTTAACAACTTGAATGATCATACAAACCCATATTTCATATATTCACATTATTCAAGTTTGAAAGCTGAGGCATTGATCAATCTTTTTCATTCTTTGAGCTTATATTCATTGATCAATTTTGATATCTCTTAGTGTAAGCTTCATTTGTAATTCATTATACACAAGAGCTATTATACATTGGTGTTAGTCACCAAAACTTGTTCAAATCAAATTGTGAGAGGTGTATCTCATAGAATTAGCAAGAAGGATTTCTTATGAGAGTATTGAAGGTGTTTTCAATACTTGTGAGAGTGTGTGATAAGTATACACTTGTAGAGGTTTGATCTTCACCCGGAAGGAGATCGGTTATAGTGGAATTTCTCGGGGAACTAACCGAGCGCGGAGTAGGGGGAACAAGCCGAACCGTGTGGACAAAAAAATCTTCGACTTTGATCGGTTCTATCTTTTTATCCCTTGCTTTATTATATTGTGCTATTATTCATTATGTTTGGAATTAACTTTGTTGATTGCTTGATAAATATAGACATAATATTTTCAAATTGATTTTAAAAATACGATTAAGTTTTAAAATCCCTATTCACCCCCCCTCTAGGGTATTTTCCGACTTACAAAAACAACGGTTGAATTTTGGCCTATGTTTATGATATTAGATTACTCCATCCCAAGTTAAGAGTCCAAAATAAGTTATATTCTAAACCATTGATTGTGAAGAAAATTAATGCATTCTTAAAATATGTGAAAGTCAAACACGGACTCTTAATTAGGGATAGAACGGGTACTACAATCTTTTAAGGTTCGTTTGATTGCAAAATTTGGAAAAAATGACAAGAAATTACAGCTCAAATTTTTGGAGGGTTTCGAGCATTAAGAGTGAGTCGAATCATCCAACGGCTGTGGCTCTAGTTGACTACGTGAATTTGCATTCCGTGGAGCTAAAACCCGAGAAAGTGGAGGAGTTTCAAAATTTTCCTGGAAAAGGCATTATGGTATAAATGACGGGAAATATATATATGTTGTAAATCGAAAAATTGTTGCAAGAGCAGGATGCGAAGCAGGCAAAAAAAGCTCGTCCGCCTATATAGGATAAGCTCATAAACAGATATAACTTACACTAGAGAGAAGTTTCCATGTCAAAATTGTTCGAGAGAGTTTGAAAATTTGTCACCAAAAATTCCCCTCTAGTTATGGTCCCAGTTTTATCGAAAGCCATAATCTTTATTTTGGAGAGAGTTTCAAGGTACTCTACCCCCTTTGACCAAAAGACCAGAAGTTATGGCTTTGGAAAGGGCACAATAAGTGGTGACCGGGGTAGAGAGGATAAGGGCACATTGGCATCCGCTTACTACAACCACTAGTGCCAAGTGAAACCATCTGTTAAGGTTATGAACTCTTAAAGCAGTTGGTACTACTACTATGCAAATTGCTATTGCCACAATAGATGCAAAAAGGATTTTACCAAAAGTATATCAGTTAACAGAAGAAAAACAAATGGAAAATTGTTTAGTGTGGTGTAAACAAAAATGAGGGATTATGTGTGTATATATGCAGTCAGGCTCTGAGACTGTTCTATCCTTGGACCGACTTTGGCAGTAATGATTTCTTTTTATCGTCAATGCATTAGCGACAAAAGCTTTCATAGCTAAAAGCCCAACTCCAAAAGGTTGGCGTGTTTGAGAGTTTGACTGTGGGATAGATCTATAGAGTAATACTTCTAGGATAAAAACTAGGGACACTTCAAGGGCATAATGTCATGTGACCAATACATTAGTTAACATGGTCCATCACAAATGAGACTCAACATAAAGTCTATAGATGTCACTGTGTCCCCTGAATGTATACCCACATTATATCTCCCAAAAATTATTGATATTCTGTATATACATACGTATATGTGTGCATGTGCGGAAAGTAGTTATACTCTTTTAGATAGTAATAGGAATGAAATATGAGAAAAATGAAATTGGGCCTAAAAGAATTTAGTTATACGCATGTGAAAAACGTGGATAAATTATATGGGTTGACGTGGAATAGGCACAAGAAAATTGGGCCTCAAATGGCCTCTAATATCATATTAAAGTTGGTGTATTCAATTTAAAAACAATTAGCAATGGCTGAAGTGCTCAAAGGTCTTATTTATTGCGGTTCAATGCTTTCAAAGCTGAGGAAATTATATTCAGCATAATGTTGATCAACTCGCCATAAAATGAAGTTTCTTTGTAATTTACTAACCCCCGGTATAGTACTCGGTGCATTTGTCGATGAATATCTGAGTTTTCGATTTGTTCTTCTGGGCTTCCTTTATTGCAATCCTCCGCTAAAGCTATAGTTCTAATTGTGATATAACATAAACAAGAGAAGCAAAGCAAGTTAAGCCGAAACTTTATTTCTGGCCGTGTTTGGTTTGTTGAAAACTCATTGCCGTGTAAATTATTTGCAATTTTGTAAAGAATTTCCCATGCAAGCAGTATGTTTGTATATGTATAGTCGGTATGTGAAATAACGAAAAAAACAAAGAATTAGAAAAGTAAAAAGAAAGGCTTACCGCTAAGATTAATAGTCCCAGCCCAAACAGTGAAATCAATTTCTTCGTGTACCGGGAAAGATTCACCAGTTAAAGATTTCATCAACTCCACATTTCCCTTGTACAACAATGCCATCCACCGTTATAATTTTGCCATCCTTAATAGCAAGAAGAGTGTTTAGCATCACATCCCCGGCACTCACCTCTTCGCCGCTTTCTGCTAAGATAACTCTTTAACGGACAATGCTCACCAAGGATGACATTACTGCATCAGCCTATTATAATTACCGCATTTATATTAGTACGAAGTTTTTCAAGTTTATAAATATTGGGATCTACCCGCAATGTTTTGCGCAGGATGTTAATATGACTTCTACTTCTATTCAACATAAAGTTAGCTGTAGTTAGTGATCGGCAATTTTTGACACAAACTTAAAAATGAAACAAAATTAGTAGGCAGTATTGGTCATTTCCTACTCTACCGGCCATTGGATAGTTAACGAAGAGAACATTGAGCTCTCCAAGAATTTCATCCAAAGGGTGGTAAATCATTGTCATATTCTGTAAACATGACAAATTTCAAATCCATTTTGCTCAGTACAAAGTGCAGCAAAAATGATGTTTCTAGATTTGTCATGGTAATTGACTGACATGTTGATGTTATAGTACTTTCGTCGACCACGTTATGAAACTCCAAATATCCACGGTCTTTACATTGATAAAATGCGTATTGGATTCTCAAACTACAAATGGTTGGTCAAAACTGTGATTAAGACATTTTTTACATTACACTTTAGAGGTGCAATATTCATTAATCGAGAGATATTAGAGAGGCAATAGCCACCCAGCATAAATGAATGATTGAATTTTTTTGTCGTTCAAACTTAAATGTTTTGTTAGTTTTGGTATTCAATTAGGCAAGCTAGTTCTTAGAGAGTCTAATCATACGGGTGGCAAAAGTTCAAGACCCGTCCTTAGCGGGTGTGCAGAGACCAACCAAGACCGAACCGAAATATAGGGTTTTTTTCGGGTTTTATAAATACAACGGTCCGGTCCGAAATTTAATGGACCGTTACTATTCGGTCCAGTCTTCGGTCCAACTTACAAATATTACACAAAAACCCGGACCGGACCGGTTATATTTATATATATATATAATTTTACTTTTTTAAATATATATACTCCACCACCAGCACATTTCTACAAACAGTGGTCAGATTGCTATTATTTAGGCTATGGATTTTTCTCTTTGTTCATTATGTTTTGGGCCTATGGATTTTTCTTGGTTTGTTATGTTTTGGGCCTATGGATTTTCATTTTTGTTGGTAGACAGCATTGTAACCTCTAATTGGCCCATTAAAAAATAGCCAAAAAGCCCAAATCAAATTAGCCAAGACCGGTTGGACCAATCGAAACCAAACCGTTTAAACTGGTCCGGTCCCTGCTGGCAATAAGGTCTGGTCCGGTTCAAAATTTCATAGGACCGAAATGTTCGGTCCGGTCCGGATGCATGGTCAACGGTCCGGTCACACCCCTATCCGTCATCTCTATCCCCTTCCCCTGGAACTCCAAATCTCTCCGAAACTACACTTCACATTTTTTTGAAATAAAATTGCTTTTTAGAATTACAAAACCCTCTACGTGTTTGCCAAAATATTTATTTTCTCTTTTTAATTTCTTAAAATGATAATTGTAGCCCATATTTTGTCATTCAAAAAATATTTTAGAGGTAGTTGGCCCACTACCTCACAGTTTAAATTTTGGAAGAGACGGTGTAATTCTAAGTTCCAAGTTTAGTCACAAATTAAGTATGAAAGTCAAATCTACAAAAAAATTATGAAAATCAAATCTACAAAACCATTTATTAAATATTCACTAAATATGTATACTTAGAGATGAGCTAACCTTGTGACATGCCCTAGAATCAAGCCATTCTGCTGTTGTAAATAAAAAGACTATTGTGCTGGCTTCCCAATAATCCTTTAGGGCTATGGATCCTTCAACTGCAAAATATAACGTACAAGATGTCACTTTTTAAAGAAAAAAATAAATATATATATACTATTTCTATATCCCAATAATTCTTTAGGCCTATAGGGGGAAAATCAGTTTCCTAGTGAATAATATTTGTTCTTTAGTTTATTCGTGGTTTCTTTAGTTCTTGCACAACTTCAAACCGTGGATTTGTAGTTTTCCATAAGAATCAAGAACAAAGAAAGAAGAACATGTAAAGGTACAATGGTGCCAGTAGGTGAGCAACTGTATGAAAAATACAACTAAGCCAGCGACACTGAGAACCTATAAGTTTGAGTGGTATATCTTGCAGAATCAATTAGGTTAAAGTTGGGGAACAAAATGTACAAACACATCCCCAAATTTATTGTTTTAAACACAACCTTTTTAGCGAGGACAATAGAAAACCATTGTAAAGAGTTTCGGGCTAACAGAACCATTTGACATTGCAGATGTAAAGTTGGCACATGTTGCAAGCTATAACCAATAATAGAGTTTTATCATAACTCGGAAGTAAAGGTCCAAGCAAATTTATGCAAAAGGCCCCTGAATGGTTCGCACCAGTGTTCTAAATTCCCCACTATGAAACTAGGCGGCAACTTGCTGCCTTGCCTGCATAAAATGCCCCAAAAATGTGGGTAGGGATTATTGGGTGGGACAAAATGGTTTCAAGCGGCATATTTACCAATCATTGATCTTGTATTACACTGATTCAAACTGAAAATACTAATGGCATAAATAAAAGCCAAAAGCATGTCAAACCCTGTACCTTCCTAGTGCATACTGCATCCTGTTCTCTTATGTGTTGCTCTAACTCTTCCCGCTCTCTTTGGTCACGCAATCTATCTTCTTCCTGCAACCAAAAATCAAATCATCCAAATTTAATTTTACTTGAATGGAGAAACTAACACTTCCATGAATAGTGCCAAGACAAATTGTATTTTCTGACATATACATTACAAAACAAATAGCTAGTAAAAACACGTAGACAAGCCACAGATAACAAATCTAATACCCTTAAAATGGGTGACTGAGGTAGACAAATATTATCATAAATAGGTCTTTTGCAAAATGAAAACTTGTGATACCTCAGAATCAAAATCTTCTTCTTCAGAAGTTTGTCTTTTAACTCTTCTTTCTTCGTTCACATTAGCAACTCCCTACAGCATCACATTTAGTCAAAACGAAAGTACCAAGTCAGTACAAGAAATGTTAATATAGCAGCTTAACATATGAAACAAAATTGAATTCTATCAATAAGAGTACAAGCACTATGCCTTGTCATCTTCATCATCTTGATTTTCGGTCTTCTTCCTGAAACGTTTCTTGTGTGTATCCTTTCTTTGAGACTCAGAAGCAGATGAAGAAACAGAATTATAGCAAACAGAACCGCTAACATCGACATCATCATTATCATCGTCCAAAATTGTATAGGTGCTCTGCCTTCTCACCAACATTGCCGCCTCCCTCTCTTGCTTCTGATAAAGCTGATAGAAACACACGAGTAACAATGTGCATTAAAATGAGATAATGTTACAAAAGGTTGAGATACCAAAAAATACTAATAATTGATTAAGAGGCATGTGAAACAGTAAAGTTAGTAAAATTGTAATGGAAACTTACTCTTAAACATGAGGTTGTATGCTCGACTTTAGCAAAAATTCCCTGCATAAATGTCCGTGCACTTGCAGGCAGCACCTCCATACCTTCAAGTTCGGACGCAATCTCGGAAGGTGATGAAGCTTTCTTAGCTGCAATGAAATGAATTGAAAATGCACATAAGAGTAAATACGACTCTAATTTCAAAGTAGTCCTAACGAAGAACTATAGAAATACATTTATGCCATACAAACTTACGTACATAAATAGAAGGTTACGTTACTTACACATACTAATGACATATTGAACAACTGTGGGCTGTGAGTATCCCAACAGAGACATTAATAAACCCAATTCTTCAAATCACTCCCCATTTCATTATGCACCGAGTAACATTAAAAAAATAACCATTTAATCACCCAGCAAGATGGAAGCGCTTAAAAATAATCGATACAAAAAGAAAAAGTGTTACATGTAATAGTATAGCTGCTTAAAAGTAACGTGAATAGACAGGGCCCAAACACATACAATTAGTAACGTGAACATGTGCAAAAAGTAACAACTTCATCATATGAATAGACAAGAAGAAAAAAATGTCAGACAACCATCTCTATAAAGTATTCCAGATAACACACTTGAGGATGGTAAAGGAAAGTGGATTTGGGATGGATTGGAACTTGCTCTGTTGATGATGTTATCAGGCAGGGTAAACTCGATGCTGAGAACTAAGATCTGAAAAAAAAAATCACTAAACTGGCTCAGATATAGTTACCCCTCCACAGGAACTCCATTTCAATCGAAGTAGCACATCAATGGGGAAGTGGTGAATCTGCTAAAACTATCATGGTTTAATGGATAGTCCACCACTTTATTGTTGAAATTTTTGTATAAAATTCATCGAGGTGTACTACAAATCCCTGCCTAGGCCGTGCAAAAGTGCTAGCATTATGTTGCCATTAGGAAGGTGATTATGATGTTTGTGTTGGGGGGTGGGGGGGTGGGGGGGGTGTTGGTTCACTCTTTCTTTTTAAATTATTCTTTTGCCTAACAAATAAGTGAAATTTGATTTTTTTAAAGCATTAGTTTCTAATAAAAGCGTTTTGTTTCTGATAAAAAAAAAAAACCATTATATTCTAATAAACAAGGAATTTTGTGGTCAATTCTGAAGCCGCCTAACTCTTAATGGAAGATTAGTTGTATTTTTTTTTTTGGTTCGAAGGTTACTCCACGAGGTGTCCGGGCCTGCTTATGCGCACCTCGACTAATCCCCGTTCTCGATGCGTGGCTGCCGCTGGCCAAGCATTATTTTGACAACGCCGAGAATCAACCTTGAGAGCACCAAGTCGACCCCAAGTTGTCCCAGTGACAGCCTTATAGCACTCGGCCAAGAGGCTTAGTTGGAAGATTAGTTATTGGTGTTCGTTATTTAGGGTAATGTGTGATGGGGAGTAGGGAACATGTAACATTCTACCAGAATTAGAAACAGAATAAACTGAATTAAGGACAATAGAAACAGATGAATAAACAAAACCCATACGTTAGAATCACGGAACTTGCAATGAGTTAGCCCTAAAACTTCCAGCAAACAACAAAGGAATTCAATAGTAAAGGAAACTAACCTGGAATTATAAATTCAAGCAGCAACACCTTAAATACAAGTTTGCTTGATCAATCCAACTGTAGAAGACTGTGGTCACCGAAGGAATAGAAAGTGAAAGGAACTAACGAGAAGGAATCGGAGTGAGATATATATACACACTAGATCACATACACCCGCGATGCGTATGCTACTCTGTATCTAGTTCAAACCAAAATATAAAACAAATATGTTAAATGGTCTAGTGGTTAATTGGCAGATTATTTTTCAGAAGTCTAAGGTTCAAACCCTCGCCCTCTTGTAAGCAAATAAGAGCTTCATAGTGCATATAAGAAAATGAGTTGTTTCTTCATTTTCAAACCCTCTAGTAAGCATATAACAGCTTCATACCGCATATAAGAAAATGAGGATTTATATTGCTTCACTTTTAACCAGTCTTTCGTAATCGAGTAAGGTGTTTATTACTCGGTTCCACCCATTTTTTACAAACGACGACACAATCCCCCGTACACATAATACAACAGCTTCAACAACTCAACAATGTACTTCAAAACAGCATATCACAACTCAAAAGCAAACACACTTGACCAAAAAGTAAACCAACAAACAGTTTAAGAACAAAGTTACAGATCTTAAATGAAATTTCAAACAACTTAAGAAGATTATTCAAATAATAACTATAACTATCTATCAGAAATCAACAGATGTAATAAAATATGCAGATCAAGAACAGATCTATACAAACAATTAATAGACGAAAAGTTTAATTGGCAGGCTTAATTTTTGCCATTAGAAACATTCACAGTCGAGAAACTTTTCGTTCGTGAATTGAATACTAAACATTGGACTACATCTATCAATTGTATCTTTAACAATGTATAGCTAGAATTTTTGTGCACCTAAGATGTTTTCAGATCATTTGCAAGCCATGCATTCTCCACGTATTCCTCGAGACTTGGTGTATAACCACTATGGCACCACTTTGCTTCCGCTAAATAAGATTTGCATAAATCCACCCACTGCGTATTAAAAATATTCCTAATTAATGAATTAGTAGTATATGTATTTAGAAAAAAAATTTGCTAATAACAGGAATCACAAAAGAATGAAGAGGCGCAAAACGTTTATAAAAAATTAATTCAAGAAGCAAGAGTTTACCGCTTTTTTAAGAAATGAAATAATGTTGGAATTTTGGTCCTTGAGTGTGTCATACAATTAATTGTTGTTCTTATTTTATAATATAAATGACAGAAGTATTGCAGAAACTGAATTTAAAATCAACGACTTCGACATCCACAGTAAGAGACAAAAACACTCATTAACACTCCATTTCCATTCAGTCATTCGCAACCAAGTAAAGTGTCTATTACTTGTATCTTGATAGCCGAGTATAAGTCTAGATATTCAGTTTTTGACAACCGAATAAATCATTGTCAAGTTTATACTTGGTCTTTCGCAATCGAGTAACATAAACCTTACTCGGTTGTCAAAAATCGAATGAAAAGCGAGTCTTTTCAAGAAATATTGGGCAACATCCACCCATTTTTATGCGGAAAACTCACAATTAATTGTGAGAAGCATCCACGGAGGCTCCCTAGCTACCTCAAAAAGAAAGAAATCCACTATATCAAAAGTAAGTTTTACAAGATCCGAGTTACAAACATACGTACACAAAGGAAAACAACGACACAATCCCTCGTACACAGAATACAATAGCTTCAACAAACTTAACAATGCACTTCAAAACCGCAGATCAAGAAGTATTAAGAAGATTATTCAAATGATAGCTATTTATCAGAAATCAACAGATGTTATGCAGATCAAGAACAGATCTATACATACAATACAATTAATAGACAAACAGATTAATTTAGCAAATTACCACACACTAGCTTCTTCCCAAGGAAATTCTTAACACCAAAGATCAAAGATCATTAGTATTTCCCTTACAGACCTCACTGAAGCACAAACAAAATACCGTCAAAATCAAAGAATAGGAAAGAACATACTAAATTTGACCCAAGTAGAACAAGATCTGAGCAATCAGACAAACAGCAGCCTCACGATCTTGAAGCAGATCATCCTGAAACCCACCCATCCGGAGTTCTATTACAATAAAGACAGCCTCCCTACAATAAACTCAAGAGCGGAGAAGAATTATCGCAAGCAATTTGAAGAACGAAAATCTAGAGAAAGAAAATTTTAGGATTTTTTGTGCGTGAACAGTGGAAAATGCGTATACACGGTTAATTAAGAGATAAGAGTCAGTTTTTTTAAAACGACACTTTACGCGCCAAGTATACAACGACAAGGGAAAATAGGTCGAGAGACCTTCTTTCATAATTTTATACAATAAAAGGACATTATATATTAGCTTAATGAATGAAGGATTTTTTAACATTATTGTTTTATTGTGAGGACAATTTTAACTTTTAGGTTAGTTGTAAGTATTTTGTCTTTTATAAATTAGATAATTTAAGAATTTTAAAATGACTAAACTGCCCTTCCCTCTTCCCTCTTCCAAATCATAATCCCGCGCACAGACCAGTGAGGAGCGAGAGAGGCGACGACTGAAAGAGTGGGGAAATTACACTACGATTCAAGAGAGGAATTATATCATGTTAGATTGACGAAAATCATCTTAGATCGACAGGATTAACAAAGGAAAGGAGAAGAAATTTCTTAGTTCCATGGATGTTGAAGCACTATCTAGGTATAGCTTTTTTTTCATGTTTTTAGCTGTGCTTTTGCTTCGTTTTGGTTTGTTGTAACTTATATTTAGAGGATTTGATGAAATAGTGTTCAATCAATCCATGTATATGTAGATTATGAAGGATTCGATTAATGCTCTATTTTCCTGCTCTTTTCCTCCCAACTATAGAAAAACTGCAAAACTGATTTTGCAGTTTTTTGGTTTTGATGATATATTTAGATTATAGAGAGAGCTATCATAGTTTTTTGGTTTTGATGATATATTTAGATTATTTGGAAGATTTGATCCAATAATGAGTGATTGTTCATGTTTTGAAAGGTAGTTTTAGCATCCTTTGTGATCTATCTATGTATATGCTCTGTTTTTTTTTTCTTCTTTGTGCAGAAAAAACTGCAAAACTGATTTTGCAGTTTTTCAATTTTTGATCTAAGTTTTTTTAAGTGCATTATTTCTGCATTTGATTCTTATATTGTAGGTGTTGGTTAGTTTAAATGTGTGATTTCATATGTGAATGAATGAACATACATGTTTGTTATGCAATGTATTGCTTCTAAGTTTTTACGTCTCATTTTTTAGGGATCTTGATAGAGGCATTATAGGCGTTGTTTATTACAATGGTTGTTCTTTTGGAATTCAATTGTTTCTCGGTATGAGTGTTGAAGAACTAAAACGTTTGGTGTGCGAGAGGTGGTCCGATATTAATCCCTTGTGTGTAGACCTATTTGGTATGATTGAGAATTTTTTCGAATTCCTTTAGTTTTGATTTTAAAAGAAATGTAATTTTGATTTTGATATATGAATGGTGATGTTTTTCTATTTTTGTGGAATAGACAATATCAAGATGTTTACTATTCTTTGCAAGTTGTTTATTTGAATGCGAAAGACTTTGATTATCTATGCTAAATTGTACTCGGATTTAGTGCAAAAGGGTTTTTGCAGTCAAATATTTCTAGTAAACTGCACGCGCATTTAGTGCAAAATCGATTTTGCAGTGAAATGTTTTTAAAGATTGCACGCGCATTTAGTGCAAAATCGTTTTTGCAGTGAAATGTTTCTAAATTTTACACATGCATTTAGTGCAAAATCGTTTTTGCACTGAAAGCACTGAAATATTTCAGTGCAAAAACGATTTTGCACTAAATGCGAGTGCAATCTTTAGAAATATTTCAGTGCAAAATCGATTTTGCACTAAATTGGGTATGGTTAGGAATGCAATTGATAACCAGCATTCATTAATTAGATTGGGTATGGCTATTATTGACAAAAAATTGCTTTCTATCCTTTTAATACAGTATGCTAGAAACATAGCATACAACTCAATTTTGAAAAGAAATAGGTAATGGCATTTAAAACTTTATCTGGGTATTTTTTAAACCACTTTTATTTTTATAATTTTCTCTTACTCTCATTTTTACTTTAAGGCTCCGTTTAATAGTAATATGAAAAATTCAATCCAGCAAATTGGGTATAAAAATGAAAAAGTGTAACCAAGAAGCAGGACACATTTTTTAAGCTTTTAGTGTTGCAGCATATGAAATGATTTTAGTAGTTGGCTTAAGAATTGGGTTATATTTTCCCTAATTTAAACCCTCATTCAATTTTGTGGGAGAGATGCATGATAGATTAGATATATCAAATATGAAGCCTCAATAGGGTTCAGAAATAACAGTGAGATCCCATATTCATTAATCGGAAAAGGCATTTTCCTTTTCAAACATTCTATATCAAAATATTCATCACCGTGTTATATATTATTAACACTATTACATAAGAACGTAGCCAAATATATAACAAAACCCTTTTAAGCAAAAATGAAGGGTAACATATATATTTCTCCTACTCTATACAGACATGCTCATTGGTCAAAAACCTATTTCTCCTATTCTGTAAAGACATGCTCATTTTTCTTAATGAACTGAATTACGTCATCGATAGCTTCTTGATTACTGCAATCTAGTTTCCAAGAATGTGGTTCATCTGTCAATATAAGCCACGTGATAGTTGCGCGCTTTGCTTGCATTAGTGCGCCGTTACAAAATTTGGGTATTGTTTCCCCATGAATGAGCTTGTCGCAAAAGTCGCACACGTACAAGGCACAATCCACACTGCAAATGAATAAGGTATTGTTGATGTTAGTTTCAAAAAATTAATGTTAATATCATTTTGTATGTTAATGGACCTGCTTTACTCTGTAAAGAACAAAAACAAGTTATTACTCACTCTTTCTTAAACTAAGATTCCAAAATATAACAAAGAAGAAGAAGAAGAAGAATAAATTAAAACATGAAGTGTTTGTCAATATAACAAAGAAATTTGTTGATATTAAATAGGTCAAAATTACACTTGTCATTGAAAACAAAATGAGTGCACCAAGCCTAATCAAATATACCTAAATTCATATTTGCTTTATTACATTATTAGATTATTGGATTCAAATTGTAATTGGATTATCGAATTGAAATTTTAAATTCAAATCCGACAAAATAACTGAAATATTACTAGGCCTATGAACTAAGCAGTAATAAACATGATGTCAAAGTAATTGGTGAAGGTGAACCCAGGCCTTAGCCTGGCCTAAGCGCCCAGTAATTCTGCCCCTATCTAGTATTACAAAAACTGAAAAAGTGTTTTTCAACACATTGGTTTTGTATTACAACTTGTCATCAAAGTCTCGAACGTAAATGTTGGTCGGATTTCAACCCTAGAGGGGGGGTGAATAGGGTTTTTAAAACTTAATGCGGAATTTAAATACTTTTCGAAAATGTTTAAGTAAAACAATTTACTAAACAAATTTATCAAGGAATGTAAGCAAATAAACAATGAAGTTCAAGAGCAAATAATTAAGCAATCTCAAACAATTTAAGCAATCAATAATAAAGAGATTGAGTTAGAAAGATTGAACCGATTTGAAGTCCAAGGCTTTTTGTCCACACGGTTTTGGTTTACCAAACCATAGTCCGCGCTCGGTTAGTTCCCCGAGAATTTCCACTAAAATCAATCTCCTTCCGGGTGAAGATCAAACCTCTACAAGTGTTGTCTCACACTCTCTACAAGTATTGCTACACCACAATACTCTCACAAGATACCCTCTTGCTAACCTTGTGAAATTTACCTTTCACAAAAACTAAACAAGAATTTTACCTTCTTGTTTTTCCTTTGAGATTTACCTCTCACAATTTGAATACAAAGTTGTTTGGTGATTCACACCAATTTACAATAACTCTCAAGTGTTTAAAAGAATACAATTTGAAGCTCACACTAGAGTTATCCTATTTGATCAAGATGATATAGCTCAAAAGATGAATGATTGATCAAAAATAATTTCTTGAATCTTTGAATAATGAAGATAGATGAAGAATAGAGTATATGAATGATTCAAGGTGTTTAGAATGAGTTTTGGAAGTCATATTTATAGTCCCAAAAGTGATATAGCCGTTTGAGGTGGATTCAATAATTAATGGGGCAAAATTGCACATTAAACAAAGTTCCAACGGCTAGTTTTTGCTGAGGGAGTCGGCTCCCTGAGTCTTCATGGAGTCGGCTCCATGACATTTCCATGAGGGAGTCGGCTCCCTGACTTTCAATGGAGTCGGCTACATGGCACTGGAGTGGGGACTTTTGTGCAATTTTCCAACTTTTGCAATATGACTCCAAAATTGATTCTAATGCTTGGGGAGTGTTCCAAATAAGTTTTTAAGACTCCCAAATATGTTTTTGTATCAAAATTCATTCATATGAATTAATTATGAATTTATTTCAAAACCGGTTTTTGCAAGAATGATGTTTTGAAATGATTTTGATTCAAACTTGATTTTGATCAATCTAATAAAGATGCAAGTTCATGTTTGAGCTATATAATCAATCAATTAAGAAACTTTACATTAATCCTAAGCAAACACTCAATTACCGAATAGATGAGTCTTCGAATGCTTCGATTTGTTTCTTCAAATTGATTCTTCACTTGAAGCTTTTCCCTTGAAGCTTTTGCATATGATTCTTGATCTTTGTGCTTCATGGATTTGCATTGCTAGCTTGTGAGTGGTGAGAATGATCTTCTTGTCTTGTCCAACGCTTGTAGAAGAATGATCTTGATTCGGATATATCGGTTTTAGTCGAAATGCTTCGTTGACTTGATCGGATATTCATTGAATGATCCTTGTCAAACTTCCTTTGAGCAATCATGCTATTCTTGATTTTCCAAATAAGAAATCTATAATCTTATATCAAGAACATGTTAAATTACACATGATTGATTTATTGTTATTATCAAAATAAGATTAAGACCTTCAAGGTCAACAGTAAATAAAGTTAAAGGTATATTATTAAGCAACACACATCCCACTGCTTAACCTTTTCCTATGTTAACATTTTACATTTGAAAGCCATCCATAAAATACAAGCCATTCGAGGAACATGGCTCTTCAACTAAACCACTTTCCACCAATCAATAGCTCCTCTATGATCTATCTAAAAGTCTCTCTCGCTGAAGAGCTATTGTTACTAGTGAAAGTCCAGTCTCCTATATCTTCCTCATTACTAATGAGGAACATGTTTGATCTAGTTGTTAACTTTCAAGTTCTCCAGTCTACTCCCAAATAAATCTACTCTACTACTCTAGTGTTAGAATGCACTAATTTAATTGCAATTTTTACAAAGAAAGACAATTTTTTTTACTTGTTTGAAATTTGTGTGAGGCAGTGGAGATTGTAAACTGAGTGGCAGATGAATCTATATACAGTAAATGAGAAGCACAATGGTAGTTTAGATCGCTTCTTTTTATTCTTATTTTGCCTTTTTATTCTTCTTTTTCAGCACACAACAAAAAGATGTTACTGAACATAGTAACATCTTCCTCTTCCTCTTCCTGTGTGCCTTTGTCCCTACAGCCAATTTTTATTGCTACTAGTATATTGAATTTATGGACAAAAACAAAAGGAAGGCAAAGAATAAGCAACATGCTAGGCATTGGCTTAAGAACGGACAACTCTGCGTGGAAGAGATTTAAGAGATTTCGCTACACCATGACACACAAATCATTCTAAAGCTGTGTGGAAAGAAATTAATTTTTTCCTCTATTTGATACTATACTAATAGTAATCACTTATTTAAAATCACTTATTTAAACTAACCAAAGCCTACAATATAAGAATAAAGTGCAAAATACAGCACTTAAAAAAACTTAGAAAAAAACTGGAAAACTACAAATCCATTTTTGCAGTTTTTCTGCACAAAGGAAAAAAGAAAAGGAAAAACAGAGCATTCATTCACAAAAGAAAAGAAAAATACTGCACTCAAACAACCTTTAAACACATGAACATTCAATCATTATTGTTATCAAATCTTGCAAATATAAGCTAAAAACTACAAAAATGAAGAAATATTTCTACAAGATTTGCACAAATCACTACTAAAAATGTAATAGTTCTCCATAATCTAAATACATCATCAAAATTGAAAAACTACAAAAGCAGTTTTGCAATTTTTCTGTAATTAGGAGAAAAAAAACGAAAATCTTGTTGATTTTCCTTTTTTTTTCCTCCTAATTACAGAAAAACTAAGATTGAATAAGAGATACCTGATGATTGATGATGTTGAAGAGTGAGAACGTAATGGAAGAAGAAACAAAGTTGAGAGGGTAAGCTTCTAGGGCTTTTTCAATCACTTTTTGGATGGAGATCGAGTGATGAAGTAAGGGAATGAGAGAGAAAATTAAGATCGAGTGATGAAGTAATGGAGTGAAAGAGGAAATTCAGATCGAGTAATGGAGATCGGATTGGGAGATCTTTGTTGATGAAGGAGATTGAGCTACAGAAATCGCGTGAGTAGAACTGGGAGTGCAAATCGTGTAAGAGGAGTGGGAGGTTGATGGCACAACTCGTAATTAACAAAAAAAGAAAGGATTTTTTCTTAACTTTAATAAGACACATGTCGCTTTTATACTAATTGTCCTTAGTTTATAATAGTAATATAACGTGTCCTTTTATTGCTTTTAATTTTGTAGGATGCCCTTTAAACCTAATGCCTCAAACGACAATATAGTACTAAAATAATACAGACTAGCTTTGCAAAGAGAGCGAAAATTACAGGCAACCGATTGTTCCGGTCAAACTCATCATCACTTAGGAAAAGAAAAAAAAAATTAGTGCCAGCCATACCATAGGAGCTGAGCGCCCGCCGGTCGGATTTTCGCTGCTTTTGTACATGGTAGCCGGCTATAGCAAGCAGAGGATTAGTCCATCCTAATGTGGTGTAGAATACCACTGTGGCAGAACGATTTTTTTTTTTTGCAGAAATTGGGTCAAAATAGGAACTACTTTTCACCTTCAATCAGAACCAAGATTATTCTCATAACCATGTTGCCGCCTCCACCTCCCGCTGAAGCCCCACCACTACTAGTGATCCTCCTCCTCCGATGGTTGAATTGGCCGCTGCTGCCGCTAAACCTCTCTGGGGAGTTCCTCTGTTCAAAGGACTGATTTGTCTCTCGCTTCTATTTTCATATCGCCCACCTTTAAAGATTAGAAGAGAGAATCTTTAACGGGATCGTATACAAATAGTCAACTTAATATTGAGTAAATTTTTTGTTATTTTAATAATTGTGTAAAATTAATGCTAATTTAAATTTTGTGTATAATGATCGTATATTTTGCACGTTCAATTTAGGCTAAATGACCAAAAATAGCAACATACTTTACCCCGTTTTTCACTTAGGTCATTATACTTTTTTTTCCATCAAAAGCACCAACGAAGTTTGGGCGTTATTTCAGTTACATCCAAAACGTAACTTCCGTCCATTAAATTTAACGGAATGCTTATGTGGACAATAACTTCCGTCCAAAATATGATTTGGCTTATTTTTTAAAATTAATTAATAAATTATGTGGAATTTAAAGACACATCAGATTCTTCCTCCTTCCCTTTTGAAAAGATTTCAAAATCGCCGAGCAACTCCATCGGTGGCGACAGAAGAGGATATATGGTTGAAGAAGAGAAATGAAGAGCTAGCTAGAGAGAGAATTGGGGATGAGCGTGGAGAGGGAGGAACATGAATTTAATCAATACGTAGAGGACATGGGAGAGAGAGAGAGAGCACTGTGATTGTATATATATATATGTAGAGAGAGAAAGCTGTGATTGTATTAGGAGCTGTAAATTTACAATCCTCTCTCACTCGTCTTCAGTTTCTCTCTCTAGATTAACGCAATCATCTCCCACTCTCTTTCCCTATTTCACCTTAATCTTCCATTCACCTAAAAATGACTTTCCGGCGAACCGACTTCACTGTCGTATTCTTCCTTTACCTATTAGCCCCATCTCTATCTCTTGAATTTCACAAACAACGCAAACATAAAATCGATAGCCCCATCAAAAATTCCTCCGACCCTACCTCATCGAAAATCAATGCAACCGGGAAAAACAGAGCATCTGGTGATTGAGTTGGAATATGAGGAGAGAGAAACGTCGAGGTGGAGAGAGTGGCGGGGAGAGAAGGTGTGGTGGGTGTGAGCTAAGGGGGTGATGATGTGAAAGTTATCAGAGGTGATGTCGATCAGAGAAGTGGAGGGAGGAGAGGAAGGGGAGGGGCATGGGTGGTGGGGGAGGAGAGAGAGGGAGGGGGATTTTTTTAGGGAAGAGGACGAAGAGAGTGAGAGAAAGAGGTGTATTTTTATGATGTGTTATTTTTATTTTATTTTTTTAATAAGCCACGTCAGATTTTACAGTCCACGTCAGCACTCCGTTGTCCACATAAGCATTCCGTTAAAATTTAATGGATGGAAGTTACATTTTGCATGTAACTGAAATAACGTCCAAACTTCGTTGGTGCTTTTGATGGAAAAAAATGTATAATGACCTAAGTGAAAAACGAGGTAAAGTACATTGCTATTTTTGGTCATTTAGCCTTCAATTTACACAGCCAAGTAGGATACGAACTTTAGTCGCTCATTCTCTTTCTTCATTAATTTAATCACACCATTCACATTTTTTCTCCATCCACTTGTTATTTGTCTATCCACTCATTATCTTTTTTCATTGTGTAGTTTCTTATTCTTTAGGTGACTGTTTTTTATTAGACCACTCTCTTTTACTCATGAATATTAATATTGGCGATGGGAGAGTAAATACGTATGTGTATTTTTTTTGTGTAAAACTCACTTGCCATGTAAGATTTACACAGCCCTATTGTAAATGCTCTAAGGTGGTGTTTCATTGATATTTTAAAATCAAAATTTTAAAATTTCTTTCAAAAGTCAATTTTACTTTACACTTCTTAAAATTCACTACACTTTACATTCTCTTTCATAAAATTTTTAAAACACCATAACTTTACATTCAAAAATCAGAATTAGATGAAAAAATATATATATTTGAAACCTACTCACCGAGATCTATAAAATAAAATTCATTGTAACTATTTTTTGAATTTTTTTCATGAGTTTTTTTGAATTGGTTGAAAAAAATTCCAACAAAAATTAAATTTACTTTTGGACCTACTTTTACACTTTCCAGAACTTAACTAAAAAAATATGTTTTAAATTTTCAACCAAACAAGCTATAATAGTCGTGCACCCCTACCCCATTATATATATAATTACAAGCTATAATAGTCCTACACCCGCCCCTGTGTGTATATATATTAGAACATCTTTAATCGTTGTATATATTTTTTGTGTAAAATTTTATCTGTAAGGGAGTTTTACACAAAAATTATACACATATCCATTTTGTGCTTCAATGGTATTCATGTGTTAAATTTAAATGAACCAATAAATATCAAACAATTAGAATGTTTAATTATATGTAATATTCAATAATTTTGTATGAAATTTTTTAGATATAATTTCATAGCCATAATGGATCTTATTTTGTAACTCTTGATTAATAGATTTCAAATATATAAATTATATTAAAAACTAATTTTTAGATTTTTAGTTATATCATTTTAAAGTTTTTTGTGAAAAATTAAAGAGAGACAAAAAGATGTGAATGTGTAAATTGGGTTTGTATTTTATACAATGTTTTTACACAAATCTTATGTGTCAAAGTTTCTTAAAAGTTGTTGGAGACCATTTTTTTTATTTTTTATAAAATGTGTAAATTTTAGACAAACCAGAATTATACAAGACGGTTGGAGATAATCTTAGGTATTGCATGTGCCCAATACGGCGACATAAAAGATATTAATAATTTGAAAATATTAACATCAAAAAAAAAATATACCGGCTAAACAGTAATCTAAAATATACATTAAGGAAACTATATTTAAAAATTTTACATAACAAAATAACAAAGTCATGAATTAAGAAAACTACATGTATAAATGATGATAGAAATTTTCAATTAATGTGACCTGACACATTCTCATCTATATTATAAGGAAAAGAGCCATCACATCACCAAATTATCAAATCAATGGTCCACATTAATTTGCAAAAAAGAAGAAAAAATTTAGATCATTAAATGTGTTTTCAACCCATCAAATCAAAAAAGTGAACAACTTTTATCTCTTTTATTCTACAAATTTTAATCTCTTATCTTTTTTCTCTATCTATTTTTATGAAAATTAAAATACATTAAATTTTAAAAAAATACCATGTAAGAGTTTGTATATTTAAAATTTACAAATAAAAGTTTGTATATTTAAAATTGTAGATATAATGTTATGTGTAAGACAAAATTACCCAATTACATTCTTACAAACCAAAAAGAAATGTAAACCCTTTAGATGTGTTTTTAAGATATCAAATTACCCAATTATATAATACTTTTTTATTTTATTTTTTCACCTTAATATAATAATAAAAATATACAATTCGAGATTTTCAAATTTTCTCACTTTTTCCCCTCACCAAATATATATATATATATTCTACTCTTTCTCTCTCACCAAATATATATATATATATATTTATATATATTTTCTCTTTCTTAAGATTTTCATGGCTAAACGCCCATCAAAATACTCGAGATTTTCTACTCTTTTTGTTGTTTACACTTTTGAAGAATATAATATTTTGTGATTTACATTTTTTTATTTTTTTTTGAAGAAGGTATATATATATATATGAGTTTATGTAACTCATTTGAATAATGTATATATTTATTAGCAATTATTAACTCATTTAGTTGGAGATCGCAACTTTATTTTATGATATGTATATTTAGTTGAGGATCCGATAATTATTTGTTTTATTGGCAACTTAGATTAAGAATAGTGCATATGCTTTTGAATTTTTCCCTTTATGTATGTTGAATATCCATTTTATAGTCAATAGGAATAGGAATAAAAATGTTTCCATGCATGCATGTGAGTTTTATACTTTTTTGATATCCCTGTATAATATTATTTTGTTCAGTTTTTATCGCCCGTCCCCCCCCTCCCCCCGCTCATGTATATGAGTTTTGTTAACCTCCAGTAACATTCTTTATCATTTTATCACTCAAGCTAACCATTTTATACTCAAATTAATATGCTTTTTCATTTACAATTCAAGATTTGGCAAAAAACCCGTAAGCCTCACCTAATGCCATTTTTATGTATGATAGTTTATTATGTAAATTTAGTAAAGTTGATATGTACAATTCGAACATGGGGTCAATTTATTTGTATTTAATATTTTTTTATTTTACCGTGCCGGACGGCACGGGTAATACCTAGTTGTATATAAGAAACCCACTAATTTTATCTCATTTTTAAATAAATGTCAAGTAAAAAAGAAATGAAACATCATTAGAGATCAACTTTTTATATTTTTCTACACATATAAAAAACTTGATAACTAAATATAAAAATGTTGTAAAATAACATTGACATATAAAATAGAAATGAAAAAAATAAAAATTACCATTAGAAATGACCTTAAGTTGAAATTCTTTTCCTTCCGAAATATATGCTGTTTAAGTAGTGTATTTGTTATGTACACAGATCTAGCATAGCTTACCAACCAGATTACTTTCTCGAAAAAATTGTTGCGGTTATAAATAATTGCAACCAAAATGATAGTAATTGTCACAAAAGCAAAAATATTTCATTCATATCTTAAATCAAATATGTACTAAAAAAAATTCACATCTAAAGCAGCAAGGCATAAAGCTGGAAATTTCTCAAAACAGCTATATTTCAGGACTATATTTGAGGAGCTTTCAAATTTCAGCCAGAACTATAGATTTAGTATATCTACTTTTACAAATTCAAAATTCAAAATTTTAAATTGAAGATTAAGATAAGGTTATTAATACCTGAATTTTTGAAGCATATTATGAAGTATGAAGCTTTATAACTCTTACCAGTCAAATTCCTTGTTTGCCAGAGGGGTGTTGTGGCGAACCCGAAAATCAAACAACTCAACCGTACCGAACCGTAAAAAATTGAACCGAAAAAAATTGAAACTGAAAAAAATAAACCGAACCAAAACTAAATATATTTAGTTTGGGGTATGATATTGCTAACCGAACCGAACTAAACTGAATCATGCACACGTGACTCAATAATAATATTACTTCACTATCTAAAATTTTATGCTCTTAAAATTTATAAAGTCTACTAAGAAATTGGCTACATGAGCTATCATAAATATTGGAGCTATATTATAAATGTAATATTTAATATATTTTTGTATTCAAAATAAGTATGAGAAAGTATTAGAATTATTATTTTTTGACCAAAATAGGTATTGTCTTACAATTTCTTTATTTTTAAAAAATATATATGAAAACCGAATAAAACAGAATCGAAATTGAACCGAAAAGTTTGGTTCGGCTTTGATTTGGATGATTTAGAAATCGAAACCGAATTTTTACATTTGATTTAAATTTAGGTATCATATTTTTTACCCTGAGCGAGACCGAAAACACCCCTACTTCGACAAAGGTAGAATCTTTACTCCCCCCGTTACCAAAAATAGACTAACGGGCCTGCTATTTACACATACAGTTGGTTGTATTTTGTTCCGGGCCAAGAACCCGACCCATTTGGATTGCCATCTCGTTATACAGTTCAAAATAAAATGATGGAAAAGGGGTAAAAGAATTGAGCCAAGTTTTAATCTAAGCCCAATGTATAATTTAATCAAAAAGACTCACGGTGGGCCAGAGTAATTTACATCACGCATTTGAACAAAGTATTTGGATTATTAAGAGCAACTCTAACGATAGTGTAAAAATTATTATGTAAATTTTATATGTCTTGTTACTTTTATACAAATTTTGTATTATTAAAAAAAAATATATTCCAATGATACTTTTATAAACTTTGTATAAAATTTGAATTTACCAGTAAGTTACTGACACATGTTTGATGTTATTTTATTCAATTCCTATTATTATTATTTGAATTTATGTATACAGTATCCTATAATGACAATAGATCTTAATTTTTTGGCCTTACTGAGTAGATCTCAAATATATAATTTTTATTAATATATATATATATATATATTGTTATTAAAAATTATTACATTTCAAAGTTTTTTATTTATTATTTTACTTGAGAGAGTAAAGGCTGACGTAGCAGTATAAACTTAGAGTGTATTTTACTCGTCCATTTTACACAAAAGCCACATTTAAAAGACTACTGAAAACAAAAAATTTTACAAGTGTAAATTGTACACAAAACAACAATATACACTACTGTTAGCAATACTCTTAACTGACTATAGTTTCTTCAATATTTTTTCGCAACAAATCAACAATTTACACAACTTACACTCATCAGGACACATCCAACGTTGTAAATCGCTGCAAAGTTATACTATGAATCATTTCCATGGAGTGCACATAAATCAGTTATAGGTCATATCCATTTCGATGGTACAAGTTTTCATGCCGGTGGATCTCAACATATTTAAACTGCAGTAAGCATATGTTTGTCATTAAACTTTTGGTTTTTTTCCGTTATTGTAAGAATTGATATTAATCCTTTTGATTAGCAACTTCTATGCTTAATATGGTTAATATTAAGCAACATATTCAAATGGATCTACATAATTCAACAGACCAAACATAAAGTATTTCGAAACATGATGTAATAATCGATATGATATTTAAGTATCTTTTTCCAAGAATCCCATTTATAATACACAATCGCATTCTAATAAGTTCAATCATCCATAATATTGTTCGATATGTATCGTACACATTGAGTTTGTCTTATTCAGTAAGTTGAATAATGTATTCATTGTCATGCTAGAATATTCATCTAACATAATTTGTCTTTTATACACATAAATTTTGCTCTCGTAATTGATGAATCATATTTGATTGTGATATGTTTTCATGGAAGCGGAACATACAAAATGATTCTAACGCAACACATCTTTCAAGGTGTGTTTCTACAAACTGTCTACGTTATATATGTACACTTTAAAATAGCAACATGTCTATTCTAGAAATCAAATTCTAAATCAATAAAATACTAAAACATTCTCAATAATTAATAAGAGTTACATATGTTGTGGATTCAAAATTCAAATTATTAATGAAATTTGAATCTCAAAAAGTATTGTAACAGGAAATGAAATTCCTAAAAAATCCGTTATGCTAAAATCCAACAAATTTTGAAATTGAAGAAAAAATGTCAAAAGGGTAACATTGTAAAACACAAATTAACATTGAAAACAATAAAATATTTTTTTTATTAATATTTATCTTAAACTTAGGGCTAAAAACTAATTTATAAAATGAGTTGGGCTAAATGCAAAGCTATTTTAAAATCTTGGGCTAAAGACAAAAAGGCCCTTAAATCAAATACAACTTCCCATTTTCACTCCTCCTCAAACAATTAACAAAAACTTGAAGAAATCCTAAAACACATGTACCCAAAGGATCCTCCACCACCATGGCAGCCATGAGCTGCAAAATTTGAAGAAATCTGTTCTCCAATTGATGAGGTCCTTGAGGAACAATTCGGAAGCAAATTAAAGTAGAAACATGTGCGCATTGCAGTTTGTTTAGCAAAGTATGTGTAGTAGTGTAGAGAGACAAAATCGGTGCATTCTTTTCTAATTGGGTATTGCACTTTGGGGGTGTTTCGTTTTTTGCATTGAATGTTTATTGGGAGATAGTTTTAAGCATTTATGGGTATAATATGTTGTTTTTTTTTTAAATTATTAAAAGGTTAACGGCTATTTTTTAAATGACTAAGCATTCAGCATTAAAAGGAATCATCCTCGCTGAATTTTTAATACTGAATTTAAACTATTGTCTTATACAAACACTTAATATTTAGAGGTTCATCCAGAACAAAAAAGAAACATCATTTTTATAACTTGAATTCAGCATTCAGCACTTACAATTTAGTAATTAGCATTCAACAATCAAATGTTAAAAAAACAAATGCATCCTTCGTCAAAAGTGGAATTAAATCGGACAAACGCACCCTTCGTCAAAAGTGAAATTAAATCGGAGAGGTGAATATAAAGTTCATGAATCGAAGGATGAAAATAGTGAAATTTGTAATACCCCGTCCATTTATTTACTGTGGTTGCCTTTATTCGGTCGCTTATTTCACCTCGAATGGTGAAATCACAGTTTATGGAGTTTCATACTGCTCTGGCACCTTGCACCAGTCGTATTAGTCTACTTACACTCGTGCGAATGATTGTTTAGTAATTCGGGTGGTCCGAATCGATTTCGGGTTGCAAATGGTGAGTTTCGGTCTTACACGATTTATGGTTTTTAGCCAACTTTGGAGCTATGTAACTTTTTCATATCTTATCCAATTTAGACTCTGTTTGCGCCTATGTTTAGGTTTCATTCCATTCTATAACTTTCGTGTTTTGACCGAAAGCCAATTCTCACTCCTCATGGGTTAAAACAGCGTTCGAAGTGGGCCAATTAGTAAAATCTAGCCATTCGGTAGTGTTTCGGCAGAACGCTGTATTCGGAGGATTTTTGGGAATTATCCATCAAGAATTTGGGGAGACTTCCTCTTAGGAAGTTGTAGATCTTTGAATTAGCTTTTCGTGGACATAAAGATCACCCCAATCCGAGTTCCGAGCAAAGCGTTATGACCAAAATATGAACAGTGGTTGGTGCTGTGAGATAAGCTTTGGCAGAGAACTCCCAAGATCGATCTTGGGAGGTCCAAGATCGATCTTGGAGCCCTGTGTGTCGAATTTTAACCCATTTTAACCCCATTTTCTCACCATTTATCATAACAACACACCCAATTCGACCCCCACACCCCCACAACACCTCAAGAGTGTTCTAGGAAGAGGAAGTGAGAGATTCATGAGTGTTTTGATGAATTATTCATCATAAACCAAGATTCAAGCCCTAAATCCACACCCTCATCACTATTCATCATCTCCTACCTTTTTCTTCCTCCATGGTTGCATGAGGTAAAGCTAGGGCTTCGGGATTACGGCATCATCACTTCAATTAACACTTTAAACTTGTGGAAAATCATCATACGAGGTGGGAACAATATTATTTAACTTGTTTTCTCTACTATTATGTGTTGCATTTAGTGTTAGATACAAATTGGGGGTTTTTGGTACCAAACCTAGGGCTTAATGCTTGCACTTGATTTTGAGTGGTTTGACCTTGGATTAATGGTTGATAATTGCTAGTTAAGGCTCAATAAAAATGATTAAAGAAAACAATACACATATTTAGTCGTAATCATAAGTGTGGACACAAAAGCCCCATGAAACGTATACTAGTCTTCGCTAGCTTTTGAGATACATACGCAAATGAAGTTTGTGGACTATATATTGCATATAATCGTTATCATTACACCCTAGATGGCATATCTGTGCAGGTTGGTAGGGTGTAGGTCACGTGGTGACTGTTGAGGTGTACTAGCGTAATGTAACTATGCAGAACAGGTGTAAAACCTCCATACTAGTATGCAACTTTGCTAGAACAATGTTGTAGTATGTGAGATACACATAGAGCCTTAAATTTATGCACAATACACCTTATGTGGTGTCGGGACTTGATGGTTGGGGTATTACCCCTTTCGATTATATTTATAACTAAGTACATCTTCTGTTAACTACAAATGAGACTTGAATGATGTAGGAATTACAAGAGTGATGATGAATGGCCCTAATATGACAAAAAATGCGGTAATGACTAACGTAGAGTATAAAACATATGAATTACACTATTGGGCTTTGTAATGCGCGTGGGACGTGGCGACGTCAATACGGATGAATAATTAAACTTATACGGCTTTAGTTAAGCTTATAAAATACGTTCATCAGGAGGGAGCAAGAAGGCTAAAGAAATGAATTTCAATGTTCATGTAATGCGAATGACATGTTTAACCCTTATGTTGATTTCTACACGTGTGATAGATTATGTGGGCTTGTGATATATATATATATGTATATATCAATGATGAAATGGATATATTGATGTTGATATGATCACACGTGGTAGAATGATATTAATAATGATGTTGGGACATCTGTGTTATACATACATGTTCTTGATTGATATTTTGGCCTACTATCTGTGTGGACATTAATTATAAGGTTGTAGCCTTACCAAGGAGGGTTGTAGCCCATTGAGTGCGGTTGTAGCCGCAGCGGTTGGAGCCGCTATGATTAAGTACCGGTACTCGTTGTAACTGGAGTGGAGCCACCCAAAGCGGACAAAGGAAAGGGCTACCCAGTACAGTGCGGTGGTAGCCGCCTGTTATGTTATCATATTGATGTATATTGCCTTTCCGCGGATGAGTATTTGTAGTCCTGCGTTTAATAGCTTCCCTGGCTTGCGGATTAGTTTGTGTGGCCCTATCAACGGGACTGTGTGTCTCGGGAAGTAGTAGCCCTACACTTAGGTGAAAGATCCTAAGGTAGTTCCTTCCTTGGAAGAACGTGCTTGTACGGGTGTTCTTCTTGTTAAGTATTTGGAGTGTTGTCCCCGGGAAAATGTCTTGCGTGGGTTTATCTCCAAATGAATTACAAGTAAGGACCGAGTCCCTGGGCGGTTCGCTCACTTGGAGGAGACACGATTAGTTTAGAGCTTGGGGTCCTTTGGGAACCGATGCTCTAAGCCTAGTGACCGCTGGGTGTAAGCTTGAGGCTTTATACAAGAGATATGATTGATTGATATTTTCTTGCTTATTATTGTTATGAGTGTTGTATCATATCTCTTGTTATTATTATTCGTACTCCTTGCGTAGTTTTGTGGGATTATTGAGAAGTTATGTAGTCATGTACGAATTGACGGATTTCATAATGTATTGTAAGCAAAGTGGAAAGTAGAATGTCATGGCATAACGAACCCTAGCACATGATATTAGTTACTTAAAACTCGTTGAGTATAATCCAGATAAGGATTTAAGAGCCAGGACTAACGTAGTTGGTTTGGGTAGCTTCCGGTTGCTAGACTGGGCATCCTAGTGATGGGGTTTGCATGCTATGAGTAGTTTGCATTTGCACTATGTTCATTATTAAAAGTATAAATTATGTTTGATTACAAGGCACGTGCATGTTTGATTACAACGCGTGTTTTCTATATAAAACTTATATAGTTCCCACTGAGCCCGGTTTTGGCTCATCCCATTTTCTAAACAGTTTTGCAGGTCAAGCATTGGGGAATGGCACGTGATCTACGAGTCTAGAGACTTCTGATGTCCATATGCTATCCTTTAGGTCCTTTATGAAAAGGACCTTGTTGTATAAAACAATTGGTTATGTTGTTTTGTAAAAGATCTTTTGTAGAAGTTTTAATATCGGTTTTGATATGTGAACTCCTTTGATGTAAACTTGTTAAGTTGATTTCTATATGTGGAGTCGTTTTAATGTGAATTAGTATGTGATTGGTTTTGATTTTTACAGGGCGGTTTATTAATTGAATAAACTCCACATGCCAAAATTTTACAAAAAAGGAATTTGTTTATAATCAGGTTTTATTCAAGAAAAGTTTTTAAAAGTTGTTTTTTTATAAATTTAAACCCGCCGTCGCGCACGGCATCCGTGATTAACCATGTCCCGGAGGTGAAAATCTCATTACGGGATTCGGGGCGTCACAAAATTTGTGATGAAAAACGTGCTTAAACAAATTTGGGGATCCCCTCTTGAAAGAGGGGATGTTGAGGAATGAATCAAGTTGGGGATTTCAACAAGAAGTAAGAGAAACTGAGACCCTGAAAATAAATAACATATATTCGAGGGAGGAATAAATTAGTTAGAACTAGTGTTTGAAGAGGACGGTGAACCGTCCTGATATAAAAGACATATTCATTAATGAGGAAATTTTTTGGATAGTGTTAATCCTATGTTAAACTTGAAGAATTAAGTCAAAGGATTATTGAAACAAAAAGGTGAGTTTAATGCGAAATTAATAATAGGGAAGTAAGTCAAAAAAACCCTAAATATTATTCTTTTCATGTTATCATGTAAATTTAGTGAGAAAAATAATGTTATTAAAATATTTTCTACTTCTACCAAAGTAAATAATGTATTAGGTGATTGTATACTTTGCTTTATATGAAACATAATTCTCTGGCTAAAAATACAAAACTGATTTGACAAGTAGAGCTACTCTCTTGTTTTTTCAAATATATCAGTTTTTATAATTTAATTTATTTAAGTTAGATACATAGGCAAATTCAACAAAAAAAATCTTTGAAGAATATGAAGAATATGTATATTATTTTTACGTTTGAATATCTCATAAGATTGATATGATTTTAGTGGATTTTATTGTGTATTGAATACTAAATTTTGTTAGTATTTTATGTTTCTAATACTAAAGTTACTCAACTATAAAATCTTAATAATATAAATAAAATTTAGTAGCGTGTGTTGACCTTGTAGGTCTTAGTCTTATTTTGATAATAACAATAAATCAATCATGTGTAATTTAACATGTTCTTGATTTAAGATTATAGCTTTTTTATTTGGAAAAATCAAGAATAACATGATTGCTCGAAGGAAGTTTTACAAGGATCGTTCAATCAATATCCGATCAAATCAACGAGGCATTGGACTAGCAAGAAGATCAAATTCATCACTCACATGCTAGCAATGCATTTCATGAAGCACAAAAGATCAAGGAACATATGCCAAAGCTTCAAGGGAAAAGCTTCAAAGGAAGAATCAATTTGAAGAAACAAATTGAAACATTCGAAGACTCACCTATTCGGTATTTGAGTGTTTGCTTAGGATTAATGTAAAGTTTCTTAATTGATTGATTATATAGCTCAAACATGTTCATGCATCATTCTTAGATTGATCAAAATTAGTTTGAATCGAAAATTATTTCAAAACATCATTTTAGCAAAAATCGGTTTTGAAATAAATTCGTATTAAATTCAAATGATCATATTTTGAGTTTTCCCAAAAATAGGTGTTTTAGGAACTTATTTTTAAGGTCCCCAAAGTATTAGAATTGATTTCGGAGCTTAAATGTAAAAGTGCAAAAATTGGGATTTTTGGCCTGTTGGATAGCAGAGTCCATCAGTCGACTAAGCAAGAAGGCTCAGTCAGTCGACTGATGAGCTTTGCTCAGTCGACTGATGGCCCAGAATATAGCCGTTGGATTTATGATTTTTTACCATTTTTGGTACCAAACTTCTACCAAACCTCACAAACGGCTATATCACTTTTGGGACTATATATACACTATCTAAGACACATTTTAAACACATTGAATCACTCTTATACTCTATACTTCATCTATCTTCCATATCTAAAGACTCAAGAAATTATTTTTGATCAATCATTAATCTTTTGAGCTATATCATCTTGATCAAATATGATTACTCTAGTGTAAGTTTCAAATTGTATTCTTTCACTCTTGTGAGAGTTATTGTAAATTGGTGTGAATCACCAAACAATTAGAATTCATTGTGAGAGGTAAATCTCATAGGAAAAACAAGAAGGTAAATTCTTGTTTAGTTTTTGTGAAAGGTAAATTTCACAAGGTTAGCAAGAGAGAGTCTTATGTGAATATTGTGGTTAAGCAATATTTGTAAAGAGTGTAGTGAGACAACAACACTTGTAGTGGTTTGATCTTCACCCGGAAGGAGATTGATTTTAGTGGAAATTCTCGGGGAACTAACCGAGCGCGGATTATGGTTTGGTAAACCAAAATCGTGTGGACAAAAAGCCTTGTACTTCAAATCGGTTCAATCTTTCTTACTCAACCTCTTTATTATTGATTGTTTTGCTATTGCTTAATTGTTTGCTCTTGGGATTGTTTGTTTAATTGTTTATGTGCTTGCATTCCTTGATAAATTTGTTTAGCAAATTTGTTTTACTTAAACGATTTTCGAAAAGTTTTTAAATTCCGCATTTAATTTTGAAAACCCTATTCACCCCCCCTCTAGGGTTGAAATCCGACCAACAGCGTGAACCAACTCTTTGGTTCTTAAATGGACCAATCATTTTGAGGGGACAAACGGATGAATGTTTTCATAAAGTTTGTTGAAGATGATCTCTATAATTATTAGATTATCTCCACCAAATTTCATTAAAAAATTCAATCGAGAAGTAAGCTAACTAAACACCTAAAATTTTAATGGCTATAAATGAACACACACACACACACATATATATATATATCAATTTTAATTTTATAGTTAACCTATATTCCGGTTGAATTTTTTGATGAAATTTGATGAAAATGATCTACTAATCGTGAAAATCATCTTCACCGAGTTTCATCAAAGAAATTCACCCATTTACTCACTAAAAATGGTTGATCTACATTTAAAGATAAAAAATTTTAACCTCATTAAATCCTTTCTCTATGATTGATATTTAAATGCAAATTTATAGTGTCTTAGATTAGAATTTTAATTAATGAAAATAATATAGAATTAAATAAATTAGGGATTAGGACTTTGAGATCCAAATATAATAATTTATTGGTTGAGAATTACAATAAGCTTATCAAATTAAAACGGATATCTTCTGCAAGAATCCTAATGGAAATAAAATACAAATTAAAGGTGCTTCAAATTCAAAGACCAAATAAAATATTATACTTTATATTTGATAATTTTTTTTAACCAATCGATAAAATAGAGTAAAAAGAGTGTTTTTATACTCAATTATAATTATTATTAATTTTGTGAATGTTATACTTATTCAATTAGGTGGTACATAATTTTACTAAATAGTGAAAAACAAAGAAACAAATTAAAAAATAGAAACAATTATGACTCCAATTACAATTGGAATTTTGAGATCTAGTACTTTTATTTTAATTATTAGTGCAAAAGAATTATTTCTAACCAATTGATATAAATAACACTTACATAACTAGTATAGATAACAACAAAAGTCAATGCCGGATAATATAATATAACTAGGTATTGCTCGTACCAAAGGCATTATGGCGCAACTAGGGGTGTGCACGGTCCGGTTGACCGGACCGTGGACCACTAGACCGGACCGGACCGAGCACTTCGGTCCTAGAAATTTTGGGACCGGACCGGACCAAATTGCTAGCTTGGACCGGACCGGACCGGAACAATTTAAACGGTCCGGGTTCAGTCGGTACAACCGGTCTGGGCTTTTTTAATGGGCCAATTTGATTTGGGCTTTTTATCCATTTTTCACACTTAATTAGCCCATTTTTCATAGCATATTTATATATATGTGAAGCCCATTTTTCATAGCATATTTATATATATGTGAAGCCCATTTTAATGGACTAATGCTTTCTACACACAAATAAAAATACATAGGCCCAAAATATAATAAACTCATGTATATTTTTACACAAATAAGTATATATATTTAAAAAAATAAAAAAATTATATATATATAAATATATCGGTCCGGTCCGGTTTTTGGGTAATTTTTTTGAGTCGGACCGTAGACCGGACCGAATAGTAACTGTCCAAGATTTTTCGGACCGGACCGGACCGTTGTACTTATACAACCCGAAAAAAACCCTATATTTCGGTTCGGTCCGGTCGGTCCGTTCGGTCCGGATCGGTTTCTGCACACCCCTAGGCGCAACTCATAGTAACAGAACATTTATAAGTAGCATACTCTTACATCATATAAAGAATCCAATAATAATAATAATTAATCCCTACATCCTTAATTAAGAATCCAAATGTGAATCTTAACTTAGATGCCCTCACTTTTGAATTCCTACCTTGAGTTCATCATTATGGGAGTTGTGCGTAAAAAACAAAAGATGCAAATTACAATCAAATAAAATTAATTAAATTTTAGTTATCAAAGGTTACAAATTACAATCAACCAAAGGACACTCGTGGTTCTCCTCACATTCAAAATGGCCTGAAATTTCCCATTCATTTGGCATATTTTCTTTTTTTTTTTATCTCATTGCTTTTTCACACACAAAGTAAGTAGGTTGTATTTTTTTATCTATTCTATCGCACACTAAGTAAACTGTTGTGGATACTTTTAGGTATTTACTTGATGCCCATAGCCAAAATCCAATGGTCATTACAATCTAAACCAAATTGAGCAAACCTGCCCAACTTTACTATAATGTAAAAAAAATAAAAAATTAATAATAGCCTCAATCTCTCGACTTTCCTAAATGAATAACTCATATGCATATGCAGAGTATGTAACACACTCACCTATACAACTTCTTTTTTAGTACATTTTCAAAAGAAAATAACATGTCCTGTATATGGGCAAAATATATTTCTTATCCATAACCAAAGCAACCCATCCTTTTTTTTTCTCAAAAGACAGTGTGATTATATAAACTCTAAAAAAACAAATTCTATAAAAAAAAAAAAAGCCGACAAAAAAAAAATTAAAAAAAGCATAAGTAGTCATACCTTACGTGTGAACAATGGTTCTTATTGGCTTTATAGCAGCATGCATTCTCTTTCCATAAATAGACCTAGTTCAACAAAATGAATGAATAGTTACTACTAATTAACAAATCTCAAAATTTTAAATATATGCTATTATGCATGTGTTAAATAAAAAAATATATATTGCTTATCTCAACGGATCAATTTTCACACCGGTCCTCTCTTTTTATACAAATCAGAGAGGTCCTACACTAAGGAATCAATTATCACTATGATCGCGGTGCTTTGACGTTGGTCACCCTCTGCCGGTAAAAAAAAAAAAACCCGTAGATTGTATATACACTTTATGGCTTGATTTACCCAGAGGCTTGATTTAGTACGCACCTTAAGAGGAGAGGGGGAACGTAATTCTTAAACATCAATTTTTTGGGTGTTTTTGGGTTGTACTGTTGCACTACTGATTATTGAACATGATTTAATAATCTCCACTCATGTTATTAATCATTTATGCAAATCTCCAAAGTTAAAAAAATCAAAAACTAAGTAAAAATTAGACACAAAACCTTGAACTCATACGTTACGTTAAAACCAATCTTATCAATCAATGTAGATGCCCAAAGATCCTATGAATTTAAGATAACTTATTGCCGCAGCGAATAAATCTCGTAAAACAGAGTACTCTAGTACGTAAATTGCTTGTAATAATGTAGAAAGATTGTTATGATTATGTCCAGGGTTGCCACCAATTTCAAGTCTCCATGGCCGTTTTCTATTTGGGGAAACGACATAATTGGGAGATTTCGCCAAAGGGGAGCAATAGACATGAATACATCCTGGTTACGATTAATTATTTCACAAAATAGGTTAAAGTGGAATCATATTGATAATTGAATTCCAAGAAAGTGGTACAATTCATCCGTTCCAATATCATGTCGTTATGGAGTTCCACACGAGATCATATCAGATAATGGCATTTATTTTAAGGGAGATGCCAATAAGGTGATGAAAGAGTTCAAAATCAAAAGACACAAATTTTCCCCATATCGATTGTAAACAAATGGTGCTATTAAGGTTGCCAACAAAAAAATGAAGAATATTATTAGTAAAATGGTTAAATTGGCAAAGATTGGATGGATAAATTACCTTACACACTATGGGAGCATCGGACAACTGAACGAACTTTAATAGGATCAACTCCATTTTCCTTCATATATGGGATGGAGGCTGTCATACTAGTTAAATTAGAAATACCCTCGTTGCGAGTTATACTAGAAGGTTAGGTTGGCGGTATAGACCGGATAAAAGCAAGATACGAGGAATTAACTTTGTTGGATGAAAGACAATTGAAAGTTTCATATCAGAACCAAGGTTATCAGAAACGAATTGCAAAAGCTTTTAACAAGAAGATTCGATCCACGGGAAAGTTCTCAACAAAGAGGACAGGTCCTTATATTAATGTCAAATTGTTATTTAGGGGTGCCGCTCTCTTGACAGGCATCAATGGACAAGAATTGAATTCACCTGTGAAGTTGGATCGTTTAAAGAAATATTGCCAGTGAGATGTAAACATGAACTATGAAGACCTAAGCCCCACGAAATGAAATAGTTAAGATTGTTATAGTTGGGGAAACATACGCAACCTGAACAAGCAATTCAGGCCCGATTTATTATATAAATAAAATTCCATTTTGGCCCATATTAGATCAAAAAGAAAACAAAAGGAAAAACAGCCATATCACCAACATTTTAGAATTTTCCATAAAAACATCCAAAAAATAAATCATCTAACTACCACTACCTACAACCATCATCATTAAACCATTATCAAAGAACCACCATAAAAAAACCAACACAAGGAAAAAACTTACAGTTACCAAAATCCTAGAAAATTTACCAAATACTAATAATAGAAACTTACCACAGACCAATCCACTGAACTTATTGTGAGACCTCACCTCCATCTGCACCCTCTCCAAAGCATGATAAGCCGCCACCACTATCTGATATGTCACTATGGTGTCGGGTTATTGGAACCATTGCATTTGCATTGGGTCATACTTGATGTTCTAACAAACCCGTCTCTAAATGTCCAAAAACACATTTGCACAAGTGACACTAGTAAGCCCAAACTCAACCCCATAGAATTGGAGTGTATATTGGGTGGACCATAAACCTTGAAGAGTGGCATCCAATTAAGGGGTAGTGGAAGTATGATCGATAAAAAATTTCTCAATGGGAGAGGAATACTCAAGGGGATATTGAATTGTCTAGACAAGCGCCCAAGGATGTAAAAAGAAGTCTTTCGAAGAACACGAATACGAATGTAATTCTGACCAACCATACTCGTGATCACTGTCCACAGACGCCACCAAAGAATATCCCAGTTAATCGAAGCAAAAAACTCAGAAAACCATATTGTCCAATTAATCAAATGAAGTCAAACCGGTAGCCAACGCATAATGACGTTGCAAGAAAAACTTACTTGAATCCCACGGAAGACGAGGACCCATATACGTAAACCTTTCTATAAGTCACATATACAACAAATAAGGATTGTTGCGAAAGAACTCAGCTTGTCTATGAACAAGGTCGTCTAAGCCATTCAATGTCTCTGCCAAGATAATAAGGTCACCAAATGCCTACGATGAGCCGCAGCCACCACCAAAATTAACAAAGGATCAACCAACAACATTTGGGAGAACACGTAAATAATATAAGCTACTGCCCTACCTCGATAAAAAGCAGGATCATCTGCACACTCAGTGAAAAACCTAATCATCATGCCTAAATGAAGACGGCCATCCACAATCATGTTCGAGCACTGCGTCATCCTCAACCTCAACTACTCCACTAAGATAACATGGGGGCTACGATCATGAAGCCAATGACTATCAGATCTCTTGTCTCATTCATTCTACGCTAGTTAGATTCAATATCACTACTAAAGCAAATTTGAGATTCGAATGGTGAAATTCAGTTCTAAAAGGGTCGATCTAATTTGGAAACTTTCCATATGTTATATTAGTGTTATATAACATTCTAGTGTGGTCACAAAGCGTTCTGAGTGGCCTGAATTGAAAAGGGGAAGTTAATAACGTGTTTTGACCCTACACGATTTATTGATTTTTGGCCAACTTTGAAAGACCATAACTTCTTCATCCGATGTCCAAATGAGTCCTTGTTTATGGCCAAATCTTTATTTTGTTCCCCTCTACAAGTTTCGTGTTTATCCCGAGAAGATATTCCATCATCTCAAGGGTCTAGGGGTCAATGCAATAGGTGAGGTTAGTGCTGTGTCTAGCGAGATTTATCTTGCTAGATCGATCTTGTTAGTGTGAAAATTGAGCATATTCAAAATAGAGCACTTTTCACCTGGATTAAGATCGATCTTGCTCATCAAAAAATTGTTAACAGAATCCAACCAGTGCACTTTTACCCTGACCAAGATTGGTCTTGGTAGCAAGATTGATCTTGCTCAACTGTATAGACTCATTTTGACTCACTTTGACTCGAATTTTAACCCCAAAACACCCCCTTCGTTCCATTCTTCACACCTTCATAGTCAGAGCTTAAAGAGAGAGAGAGAAATTTGTGGGTTCTTGGGGGATTTCATCCTAGATTCATGATTGAAGCAAAGGATAATCCTTCCCACCATTTCCATCTTCATCTTCATTTCTCCTTCCACTCCTCATCCACCATTGTTCGGGCAAGAAACTACAACGTGGGGGATTTTGAGATTCAACGGGTTAGGTTTGATTCAACCCTCCAAACTCAAAGATTTGGCTCTATTGAGGTGGGAATCTAGTATTAAAATCTACTTTACATCTTATTGTGGCATTATTATAAATCTACTACATGTTCTTGCTAAAAACCTATATTTTCTATATGGGTCTATGTGTGTATGTTGGGGTTTGGATGGTATGTTGAAATTAATGGTTCAAATAGCCTATTTATAGTTAAAATCACATATTTTAACAAGAGATTAGGGCTTATTGCTTAATTGTATTAAAAACCCATTTGGACTTCACCTTATTGTTAATAATTTTACTATGAAGTGTAATGTTCACTCTTTTCATTCCAAGTGGCGGGATTTTCTTACAAATCACTTATTGATGATTTATTATACTAGTCACAATTATTGATATAGGTTTTCTCTTGTCGATTACACAATTAATGCTATATGGGAACTATTGAGAAATGCGTATATGGCACTATTATTTCTTAATTGAGCCAGTTGACTTGTTGTTGAGAGTATACGTTAGCACTAGTCCATGAACGGTCCTAAGTATAGTCTCATTGAACGAGGTCAGAAGCTGGGACAAAGTCTCCTGGGTGCAAGACTCAAAATCGTGCACGAAAATGATCGGGAGGCTTTGCAGCCGCATGGGTGAAAAGTCATGAAACGCAGACCTGGTGTACGCTTGGATAGTTGCGAAAGCTACCATTGTTACTGCTCGGAGTCTATAAAGCAAACATATATTGAATTGTGCCATGGGTTGTCTTACGAAGTTTTATAAAATGTTTTACGCTCTATTTGCATTCTAATTTTATTATATACATATGATTCCTAATGAGTCCATTGGACTCACCCCATTATCTTTCATACAGGTACTTTAGTAGGCTCCATGTGATAAGGGAAAGAAAAGGACTCATCTTCCTAGATTGCCTCTATACTTCACTTCGATCGAGGGTCCTTTATATTTGAAGGACCATTGTTTTTAAAGTTTTGATGTGGTCTTGTATACTGTTTGGATATTAAGACTTATCATGTTGGGGCCTCCTTGGAGACTTATTATTGTGTTGCTTTGCTTTCATATGCAGGACTCAGTTTATATATCATGATTAAGTTATGAATTTTAAATCTTGTTATCTAGTCTTCGAATATTGCTTTGCACATGCATATTTAGAAATTTTCTTTAGTTTTACCCGCTGTTAGTGCACAGCACCCGTGATTAACCAAGTCCCGGAGGACTGACTCTTAGTACTGGATTTGGGGCTTCACAACTTGATATCAGAGGCATAGGTTTCTTCTTCCTTCGCCGGAGAGTGGGGTAGATTAGGAAATTTGATTTCGTACAGTTTTATTCATTCTATCATATCGATAATTGGGGAAAACTCAAAAAAAGGATTTTGGTTTCTAGTGTAGCAGTAGAGGGACTATTGGGTTATATTATAGTCAGTCGCAGCGCAATGGATGACTATATTATATATCATTAGTCAGCTGCCGTTAACTAGAACTGAAACATGATGATTAATTGAGTTCTGCCCAAATTGTACATTCATTTCATTCCTCAAACTTCTGCCTTATCTTTCAATCTCAATCTCAATCTCACTTAATCTTATTATATTCATCATGCGAGACTTATCGGAGTTTAAAGAATAGTTATGATATTCCTAGCGGTATCGATCTTATCCGCATCATAGTTTTAAGAAACACTCCAAATGATGGTGAGGAGTTAGCGATCATCTAGCGTGACTCTTAAGGAGAGGAGGGTGGTGAAGCTCACTACCCTTAAGAAGTTTAACCATTCACATTCACTATAATGTAATGGGTCAGCTGAACTCGAGGCTACTGAAGGTTGGCTAGATCACATCGACCCCCAATTTAAGATTTTGATTATTGTTGAGAACAGGTAGGTTGGTTTTTCTTTTTTAATACTTGAAGGTTGCACACGACGCTAGTGGAGGTTCATTAGTGGGCCTAATGTAAATGGCTAGGAAAATTGAACTTAATAGAAACTTCTAGAATGGATATGTATCCAATGCCTATGGTGGAGCGAATATAGATGAGTTTCATAATTTAATTCAGAGTAGAATGATGGTCAAGAATTATCACCTAAGGTTTGAGGAGTTGGGCATGTACGAGTAAAGGATTCTTGATCAGTAGAAGAAAGAGAGGCTTCTTTATAGTCTTCAAGTTCAATTTCGCTGTACCATGACTTTTATTAATTTTTCTCTTATAAAGCCTATGACGAAGCGGACCTTGAGCTTTATGGACAATTAAATAAACCGTCAATCTTACTTAACCGGCGGGCAAGAGGAGGAGAAATGACCGTGACAATATGGGGAGTAAGAAATTTTGTTTAAGTTCAGAATCCTTTAAGGGATATAACACTATCAACGGTGGCAGCTGTAGACCACGCATTGAGTGATCTAATTGTGAGAATCGGGACCATTGTAGTAAGAATGGTCCAAACTCCAATGGCAAAGGAGAGATGAGCCAGAAATAGCAAGTGTGAGTGAGATGAAAACAGCGAGAATGGTTAGCCAAGTAGGTCTTTGATGTCGTTCGTCCCGATCATTACTCTAGGATTTGATTCCAAATAAGAGCTAGTGTCAGGATAATTTCCAAACTCAGTAATATCAATTTACTTATTGCCTAAGTTAGCCTCAAGGCCACGAAAGCTAAGATGGCTAATTTCCTAATTCAACTCCGGTAGCGGATTAGAAGAACTATACGATGGTGGAAGGTAGTCTTGTCTTGTAATGTTAATGTTAAATTTATACTTAGCATGAGAATGTCTTGATTTTTTAGGATTATTGTATATACTGTAATTTTGGGTTAAACTCAAAGAAAGCAGAATCTCTCATCGATATAGGGATACTTCCGGATAGTAGTGGTTGCTTGAGTCGATATTTCACCCTACCATTCGACTCTAGTGGAGCTTAGTAAGCTCAACACCCAGCTAAATGATTTATCGTCCAACGAATCCATTCGACATAGCTCATGTCTATAGAGAACACCTGTTTCTTTTGCTAACAAGGGCAGATGGGTCACCCCGTCTTCATATTGATCATCGTTAACCCAATTGAATCACGATCAAAGACAAGTATTTCGTCTGCGCATAGATGATCTGCATAACCAGTTTTGGAGTGCTTGTTCTTTTTTAAAGACTGAACTGTAATCAAATTATCAACAATTGTGCATCTGCAAAATGAACATCCCAAAACAGCGTTTCATATTCGTTATAGCCCTTCCAAATTATTGGTTATGCCATGTGGGCTAACTAATGCACTGGCTGCATTAACGAATCTCACATATGATTGTCCTCATGATTGTAGGAACAATAGTATTTGAGTGACCATACTGAAGACAAGATATAGTACGTTGATGAACGGATCCTACTTTGGTAGATGTTGAGGGGCAAAGAAACTGAACTGGTGAAAATTGCTCCAGACAACGAGTTATTAGATTCTTGTGCACATCCTCACTTTTGTGAAACCATTAGGATCCTCATATTCTAGTTTAGATACTGATGAGAATGATCGAAGTTTCGTGGCGTGTCCGAACATTTAAAGCCCAGACTAGAAGTAAACATCAAATTTCTTAATATAGTTTTCCCTCCTACACATCCAAGATATACTTGGTTTGCATGAATGGGAGTAAGGAATTTTGGTGGGATTTCTTTGATGGATCAATCGTAAACGAGGCGTGCATCTATCATTATTTTACTTTGCGATTGAGAACAAACTCCGTACCCACTTAGGGTCCAGTTGCCACTTTTTCTAGTTGAGGAAAAAGTTATCAGAGTATGTAGCGAAAGGGCATTAATTGTTAAGCTCACGTTTGATAAAGCTTTTCAGTGAATAAACCGGTAAATTCAAATTAAAATTCCTTTTGTGTGTAATCTCAATGATCTAATTAAGCCTAATAGTGACCACTGACTATCCCTTAAGTTAGTGATTTTGCATTGATTTTATTGAGGAACGGTTGGTAGAGTTATGACCCTCCTCCTATTTGGATCCTTATTTTTTTTGAGGAATGTAGATTAAGAAATGATAGAACCTTATTGAAGCAGCCAATTTTTTTTTATGTTCTAATTCTTAATGCTATGTACCCTACCTTCTAGGTGTGTAGACTGATGCGGCGATTCGTATATGATCCGCTGGCCCATCTCTAAGAGACCAGCGGCACTCTAAGTTTGAACCATCCAATTATGGGTGTTATCCTACTAATTAAGGTGGGGTTGTTACAATTTGGTATCAGAGCATAGGTTTTGCGATTTTTTGGGTTGTGGGACAAAATTCGTAGAGTATTGTGATAGATTATATTTTTGTATTTTTGTCAATGAATATATTGAACTGTCATGACGTTCTTTTTCTTGTTTTTGTATAGAATGACAACTCCACCAGAACATAGAGAGCATAATGCTACCCATGAGAGTTCAACCTCCGGGGAGTCGGTAGATGTTGTTCGTGCAATGGCTCGGGAGTTGGCCAATGCGCTAGGACATATCGATCAACCTCAGGGTAGAATCTAGGAGAATAAGGCTATGGTGGCCCTGGAGAAGTTTAAAAAGTTAGCCCCACCAACATTCAACGAGACGTTTGATCCCAATGCGGCGGAGTCATGGCTCGATCAGATAGAGAGAGCCTTCGATGTTATGAACTTGCCCAATGACTTGAAACTCAATTTGGGGACTTACTAGTTAATTGACCAAGCTGTTATTTAGTGAAAAAATGTGTCAAGGAGAATGGATGCTCCTACTACCTGGGAGCAATTTACACAGTTGTTCCTAGAACTTTATTTTTCGCTAGTTCATCACGTATGAAGATAGATGAGTTATGTTTCCTAATTCAAGGGAACATGTCTGTGACAGAGTACGAGATAAAGTTTAAAAGTTTGAGTCGATTCGATAAGAGTCTAAACAATGATCCTGAGGATAAAGTGCGTCTATTCTTGAAAGGGTTAAAACCTTCTATTACAGAGAAGGTGTACCACTTGAATCACGGTAGTGTTGCAGAAGCCATGAGAATGGTAATGAAAGTTGAATAAGAGATGATTGATGATAATAGATTTCTTGAGAAGAAGAGAGGTAGCAAAAGGAAAAAGTCGGGTAGTTAAGGGAAAAGGTATAAGAGTGATTCCGGGTCCTATAGTGGGAGTTATGGGAGAGGTCAATCTTCAAGTTTGGGGAGTAAAAACCAGGGGTCCAGGGAAATAGTTTGTTATGGGTGCGGTTAAGTGGGAAACTTTAAGAGAGAGTATCCAAATATGAATCGAGAGCAACTATCATCCCAACCTTCCTATAGTTGACCACAATCTCAAGGATTGAGCCGCACGAGTAATGTAGGCTAATCTTCCTCAACCAGTCAGGATCATGGGCAGAGACAAAGTGGTCCCGTGGAGGTGGAAGTACGTACTCTCAGGGTGGTGGTAGAACATAGGGTCGGGTTTACACGTTGACATAATCGAAACAACTTGAGGCTAAAGTAATGGAAGGTATTATTCTATTCTTTAGCACTTCGGTTAAAGTTTTGTTTGATACTGGTGCTTCTCATTCGTTTATCTCCCATGCTTTGTTTGAAAGATTGGGATTGTGTATTGAACCATTGAGTGTACCTTTGTGGGTCGGTACTCCCATGGGGAATAGAGTTTTCTTGGGATCTATTTGTAGGAATTGCTCCTTGAGTATAGGAGAATCATCGAAAGAATTCAATCTCATTATCTTAGAAATGGGAGATTACGATCTTCTCTTGGTTATGAATTGGTTAGCCACTTTTCATGTGGCAATTGATTGCTTTCAATGTCGGGTGTCGATTTCGTTATCGTATAATGAAGTTTTGAATTTTTAATGTGAACCCGAGTCGCTTGTTCTGAGTATGTATCTGAAACCCAGAGAACAACGGAGTTACTTTGAGTGGTTGGCTAGTATCGTAGCACGAGAGAAAGGTAGTTCTCGTCCTTCTGATCTTCCCGTAGTTAGGGAATTCCTCGACGTGTTCCCCGATGATCTTCCGGGTCTATCCCTACATCGGGAGGTGAACTTCTTCATTGATATTGTTTCAGGTATTGCACCGATAATTTTAGCTCCGTACCGTATGGCTCATGCTAAGCTAAAGGAGCTAAAAATTCAAATTAATAAACTACTGCAAAAAGGGTTTATTAGATCTAATGTGTCTTAGTGGGGCGCACCCATTCTATTCACTAAGAAGCAGGATGGGTCTTTACAATTGTGTATAGATTATCACCAGTTAAATAAGGTCACAATTAAAAACAAGTATCCATTGCCTCGAATCGATGATTTATTCGATCAATTGCAAAGTGCTGTTAGGTTTTCCAAGAATGATCTTCGATCGGGCTATCATCAGATGTTAGTCCGTGAAGAAGATATTCTGAAGACGACGTTTCGTACTTGGTATGGCCATTATGAGTTTTTGGTGATGCTATTCGGGTTAACGAATGCACTAGCTGCATTCATGGATTTGATGAATCGTTTGTATCGTCTTTATTTAGATCAATTTATGGTGTTCTTTATAGACGACATTCTCATTTATTCTAAGTCCGATGAGGAGCACGAGAACCATCTTCGTTTAGCTCTTCCAGTCCTTTGGGATCACAAGTTGTATGCTAAACTTAGTAAGTGTGACTTCTGTATGTCGGACGTCAAATTCTTGGGACATGTTGTCTCGAGAAATTGCATTTCTGTAGACCCAACAAGGGTAGAAGCATCGTCCTAAAGTGAGAGAGACCTCGAAATGTCACCGAGGTTAAGAGTTTATTGGGTCTCGCAGGGTATTACTGTCGGTTTGTTAAGGATTTCTCTCGCATAGCCTTACCATTAACCCGCCTAACTCATAAGGGCATTCAGTTCCTGTGGGATGAGTCATGTGAGAAAGCTTTTTTGGAATTGAAGGATAGGCTTATTTCGGCTCTAGTTCTTATTCTACCCGAGCGGGAAAAGGGTTATACAATCTATTGTGATGCGTTTAGGCTTGGTTTGGGTTGCATCCTAATGCAGGAAGAGCATGTTGTGGCTTATGCATCTCGTCAACTAAAGCAACATGAGAAAAATTATCCCACCCACGATTTGGAATTAGTCGCCGTTGTCTTTGCCTTTAAGATTAAGTGCCGTTACTTGTATGGCGAGAGATTTGAAGTCTATTCTGATCATAAGAGTTAGAAATATATCTTCGCTCAGAAAGATCTAAGTCTTAGGAACATTGGTGGGTAGAGTATTTAGAAGACTATGATTTCACTTTATTTGCTTTATTATTTTTGTTAAATTAAGGAATTGTGAAAATAAGGTCAGCAGTTGGTTTTAGCAAGTCTATAAAATTATGAAAAATTATTCCTTCACACTTAGAAAATTAGAATAAAAAGTCATGTTTAACTTGTGACATTAAACACGAAAAACCCAAGTTATTACCCATCACCAATAACACTAAATATAGGAACTTTGTTTTGGAAATCTATATATAAATGTCAAAAATTATTAGGAATTATATTGCACATGTATTGAGTGTGCCGAGTCTAGTACGATACCAACTTATAAAATGATTAAATGTACAAAGTTGTGGGATTACATCCAATAATTCTAAAATGACATATATTATGAAATACTTGTCGTATTCCAATATAACCCAATGAATATTAGCAGGTAAAATGTCACAAATTAAATCTACATTATCAGATTCATTCTTGGCATGTGTTGAATCTTTCAATATCTAAATTATATGAAAAATGACTACTAAGACCAAGATAAAAGATTCCAAAGCCAAAAATATGATAGTAAAAGATTCTAAATAATTCCCCTATGTTCCGTATTTGTGATTTGTGGGTTTTACCAACCAATCTGAGTCAAGTCTCCCAAGCTTTTATTGTGATGCGCGCTAATTCTCATATCGTATATAATATGTATATGTCTATGTTTGTGCGTGCGCGATGGGTATATAATATGTATATATATGTGTATTATCTTATATATATATGAGTACATTTTTTATACAGACCGGACCTTTAGTGACGGAAAATCGTCGCTAAAGGTCTCGGTCCGTACGAACAGGTACGTATAGGAAAATTCCTGTATATATATAAGATAATTCTAGATCAGGACGTTTGGAGTGGTTGAATGAGATGTAATTGAAGTGTTAAATTAAAAATGTCATTAAACTGTTTTAGACTATATTAAAAGTAGTATATCATTAATAAAATGTGAAATTAAAAATCGATCTCATTATACACCTTTACCGGATTATATGTTCCTCTAGATGAGTTATTAATGTGTCTAGTATATAATCAAGTTGTAGCAAATTGTTAATGACTATGAAAACGTAAGGGTGAGTCTAATTTTGTATTAGGAATATTAAAAAATTTCAAGAAACCCAAAAACTAAAGAAATGGATGTCAAAGTCTAATTTATAAAAATGGTGGGTATCAAATTGGGTTTTACTATAAACTTTGGCTGCCAAAGTATAAATTAGACTTGCCAAAATAACAGTCAAAACTATAACACGATATGAATCGACAGACAAAACACGATAAGTTAATGGGGGTACTATGCCCACTTTATTAAAATATTTGCTCATTGTTGTTTAGGAAATGTAATATGAGAAATGGTAGTGATAAGTTAATGGGGGTACTACGCCCACTTTATTAAAATATTTGCTCATTGTTGTTTAGGAAATGTAATATGAGAAATGGTAGGAGATAAATGAGAGCGAGGGAAAATGAAGGTTAGATGGGAGGGTCTTGATCTCACAACCTCTCCTTAAATACAAAATTCATTTGCTACTTGAACTACAAGACAATCTTTTACATTTAACCTTTTCATAAATAAGGAACTAATAATTTTTAATGGGGTTGAGCCAATGTTATATTAGTATCTTGATTAATACTGAGAAAAAAAATAAAAATCCAGGCGCGGGGGGGGGGGGGGGGGGGGGGGGGGGGGGCGCTCGTGGGGGACTGTGGCCCACCCTCCCCCAATAAAAAAAAGAAAAAAGAAAATAAAATTCTGCCCTTGTTAACGAGTTGGGTCAATATGATATTTGTTAATATGATAATAACCATTAGAACCCGTTAATAATATATATACTTATATAATATTATAAATGTATATTTTTAGTATAGATGTATACAATTTGTATTATTCATGCATTTGTTAATTCAAGATGAGCTGAATGTGAGTGTTTGTTTATGTACTCTATATGTTTGACAAAATGTTCAGAGTGGTTGATTTTACTCATGCATTTTCCGTGTTTCTCTAAATTATATATGGTTGATTTTCTATGGGTGCATTGGATTGCGTTGTTACTGAATGAATGCTTTTACAACTCAAACAGCAATTTTACATATAACCAAACTGCATATATAGTGTGGGCGGTAAAAATTATAAGTGGGTTTTAGTCAGGTCTAGCTTGGATCCTTTTTATCTTAGTCGGCCTATAGTTTGCATCATTTAATCCCGACTTATAGGTTGGCCCAGAGATTACATGTCCCTAAAGAGGAAGTGCTTAAGCTGATCAGGAAATATGAATATTCTCTCCATCCTCTCTCCTCACTTTTATAATATTATTTTATTCCATGATGTTTCCGGCCTCCACCTTCCACACTCCTCCCTCCATCATCCACCTTACACCACCACCCCACCACCACAACTCCACCATCAATCGCCACCAAACAACCATGGCCCACCGAAAAACCACCGAAAAACCACTCATCTCCTATCAACCAACATCACCTTCAGGTCATACACACAACCCCCACTGATCTGCACCAGTTTATGCAGATTCAACAAGCAATATCTTCAAAACAGGCTGCACAACATAATCATATGGTGCAGTTGATTTCTGACCTGGTCATGGGTCAAGCCCCGCTTCCACAACCTCCTCACACACCATCACACATGAATACATTAACATACAGTCCACAGAACCACCATTGTCCAGTCCCATTCAGTTCTGCAGTTTATTATGCAGAATCTGTAGAAAAAAAGCATAAAATACACTGTTCAACAGTGCAGGGTGTTCTAGCAGGAGAAACCTTTTTAGAAGCTGCTCCACATGTTCTAAATAATGTTTCTAGGCCCCTCATACCTGGATCAACAGTTCCAGCAGCTTCAAACACTTTTTCACCTCCTGAAGGCACCATTCTAGGCCAAAATTCTGCTAAAAATTCAGTCTGTGCAGCTCACACTACTCCAATGGCAGAACAACAGTTTCAACCCCCTAACACCAGTCTCACACACTACTACACTCAACCACAGCCCAGTTCTTCCTCACATTTTTGTCCACCTTCAACCATTTCCCCTGCTGCCTCCATCATTTCCCTTCAAAATCCTCTTTTGAGACAAGTTAGCAATGAATTTTCTTTCCTTTACCTTCACCAAATCAAATTCCTAACTTGATTAATATTCATCAAAATACCACTAGTGGTATTCCAGACTCCCATATCTCACAAATCAGTCCCACAGTTTCACAAAACCAGAATAGTGTTTTGCCCATTGGTCACTCAAATCTGTCAGCACAGTACATTGTTACTGAAGCCTTGCAGACTGTTCCTGCTGCTCCTACCTTCTCTGTCCCTGCTGCAACAAAAGGCTCAATGCCTGAACATTATTTTTCCAACACTCTTCCCATCACATCTCCCATCTCTTCACAACCTTTTGCTTCCACAAGAAATGACAGCACTACCATTCCCATTACATCTCAACCCTCTAGTTCCATCTCAAACAAACAAACATTTGCTAATTTGTTCAACCAAACCAAATCTTCTCCTCCGATTCCTTTGGCCCCTCTCCCAGTCCCATACATCAAAGGAAACTTACCTGCAATTAAGCTTGATGAGGAAGTATATCAAAAGTCAGTGCTTGCTTGCCAATTAAATTAAATAGGTAGAATTTCATTGCCTAAAGGTGCTACTCCTCTCTCTAACCAATCTCTCTTGCATGAACTCAAATCTGCATGAGGCATTTCTAATAGTTTAAAACTCACTCTTATAGGCAGAGGGTACTTTTGTTTGAGATTCCATAATATAGAAGATCAAAATACAGCTTGGCTGAGTGGTTCCTTAAATCTCAACCCTGGCAGCTTTAGGCTCCAACCTTGGAGCAAAGATTTCAATCCTGCCCTCCAAAAACAAACCACATACCATGTGTGGATCAGGCTTCATGATGTTACACAAGAATATTGGGAACCACAATTACTCATTAGCATTGCTAGCTTGATGGGCATTCCTAAAGCAATTGATCCTAGTACTGTGGCCTCTATCTATGGTCATTATGCTAGAATACAAGTGGAAGTTGACCTCATGCATAGCCTTCCTCATAGATTGCTAGTGGAGAGGGAAGGCTACAGCTTTGAAGTTCCTGTTTCGTATGAACTGCTGCCTAAATTCTATAGCCATTGCCATTTCATTGGTCATTTGGTAGGTGAATGTAAGTCACTTTGAAAACTTTAAGAAGCTCAGGTTATTGATAGAAGCAAAGCTTCCATTTTCATTTCCAAACAAGGTAATGCTCAAGATCAATCCACCAAGAAGACCAAATCTGCAGTTAATCATCAATTTGAAAAAAAAAGTACATCATGCTATTGTTGACAGTACTGCCCTTCAGCTCTTTGTTGACAAGTCTGCCAACCTGGTTAATCTTGCTTCAAGTTCGAATCATGACTGTGCTGTTCCCCCTTCTGTTTTGCAGAAATCCACCTTGCCTATGAAAAAAACTAACTACACAGTTGCTTCTCACTCTGTTTCGATCTCTCCTCCAATTTCTGTAAACACAGCCATTAACAATGCATTTGGTACTCCATCTCCCATACACTGCCACCCTCAGGTTATCCACACTCCTGATCATTTCAATAGTGCTGCTCATACTCCCCCTCTCACCAACATGTCAAACTCAAATTATGTTGAGTCAACCATCCCTTGTTCCCTCTCAACTTCTTCTTATCCCAGCATTCCGCACAAAAATAGGACTCCCTCAAGCTTTCATAAGGGCAGTACCTCCCTCCCATGCACTGCCAACCTCAAAAACCACAAGATTTCTAAACATCATAACAAATTTTCTCATTTAAGTGACCATTTATGGGATGATGATGGTGATGGAGAAACTTGGATTTCTGACTCCTATGCCTCAGAAATTGATCCTTTAGATGAGAATGAGTTACACTCTCATCATTTACATGTAGATCAGGCATTGGATTGGGGTAATATGGCAGAAGACGAGTCTTTCCATTCTTGGGAGGCAATGGCAGAGGCAATGGCAGATGATCAATATACTGCAGCCATTGCCAAAAATCAGAATAACAATCAATAGGGTTGCAATCAAGATGATAACTCTTCAATTCTGAAAAAGAACTTCCCCCCTTTGGGTGAAAGCAGTCTTGTTACCAAACAGCCCTTTCAGAGCATTAACAATAAAACAACAGAGGGTTCTGAGTATGTGCCCTCTTCTCTCAAGACTAGAGCTCAAAGGCAAAAGAAAGGCCAACCCTTTTCTCTTACCAATAAGCTAAAGGCTAAGAAATCTGTCAACAGAGAATTAAAAGCTTATTCTAGAAGATCCAAATCCACAGCTCAACCTCAAACTTCTGACCCTGATGCTTTTCAATGGCAACTTTATGAAAAAAGATAAAAAGATGAGGGAAGACGAAACAGCAGCAGCTAAAAGTAACGATGAACAACACCAATGGAAGGTGTGTGTTTATGCTAAGAGCCCCATTGTCACAACTGGTGCTTCAGGGACAATTTTTAGTCCTTTGCATGCAGAAAACATTACTACTGCCCATGAAGAAAAAGCCAAATTATTTGGTACAGCAATTGAAGTTTGTTCTCCTTAAGTCCAGACTTTTCATTTTTAATGATAATGCAAACTGATCTTTCTTCAGTCTCTAAGCCTTCATTCCTAGCAGTTTTAGTGCACTATTGGCGACTATGTATTAGCTACAGCAGTGGTTTTTTTTGGTACAATTTGCCTCTTTGCTGCAGGCAAATTTCCGCAATTCATTGTTCACAGCTCTGCATTTTTATTTTTTGTCTTGTTGGTTGCTTTTTGGCCTTCCTTTTTGGTCTTCTTTTGGTCTTTGTAGATGTTTTTCTTTGTCTTTTAGCCCCATGTTTAGGCTATGCATTTCCTTTTTGAATTGCTTGATGGACTTATCGGTTTTTTTCCTTTAGTCCACCTTGCAATTTTGGTCATTTTACTGTGTTTTTTGGCTTATGGCTTTGGAGATGGCCTTGTTATAATCTCCCACCTTTTTCTTTATTTATGCTATTACTCTTTTGCCCTTGCTAGGGCATAGAAGACTTATTAAAAAAAAAAAGCTGATCAGGAAATAATTCCACATTAGCCGATCAGAATAAACAAGATATGCAGAGAAAATAAAGACCGACCAGCCATGGTTGGCCAATTGACGGAAGAAAGCTGAGCTGGAGGATAAGGGCAATGGGAAATAACCACTTAAACAAGTGTGAATAGGGTTAGGAAGGGAAACCCTTAGCTCATTCTATTATATTCTGTATATTCTTTTAGTAATTTTCATAACTCACTGACCCTATCCTATACATATAAATAGGAAGGGAAACCCTTAACTTATTCTATTATATTTTCTCTACACTTGCTCTCTAACAACAACCTTTCTTCTTCTCTCTCAAGCCAAAAACCGTTTCTCTCTGTAATTCATCCATTATTAAGCCGTTGAGTTAATAAAGCAAAAGCACACACAATGGGAGGACGTGCTACCGGATTCGATATAAGAGTCTCATTATACAAAAGTATATAATGCTCCTTCATGCCCTGTTTGAATTTTGCAATTTTTATAAAAAGGAAAAAAACTAATTTTAACATATATAATCTGTGACTTGGTCCACTGGTTATGGGTGTTATGATAAGTGGTTTTTTCTGTTAGATGATCATTGGTTTGAGAGTTATTCTTATACCCGTAGTCAGAAAATGATTACTTCCGGTTACTGTGTTTGATAGCTCTTGTTTCCATAAAAAAATAGCTATTCCATCGTTGGCGATGTTTGCTTACATAATTTTCGGTGGAATTAATTTTCATGATACAAGTTGATTTAGACCAAGTTTCTCATTTTCCATGTAAATGGAAGACCTCCTTAGCCCTAATTTTTGGTTTCCAAAGTTACGGCGTCAAACAAATGCATGGACTTCAATTCCTTTTCATGTAAATTATCAAACATACTTCCAGACTTGGTGCAGTTTGCTTTTAATGTAGAGGGGTTCTCTCTCCCTCTCTGTCTGAGTTTCCAGCATATCAAGAAAAGAGTGAGTGAGATTGAGAGAGAGTTTCAAGCATATCGAGAAGAGAGTGAGATTTTCTAGTGAATTTGATTCTAAAATTGGAAAATGATTGAAAAAACAACTAATTTTTAATAATACGTTGGAAAACGAGATGAGAAATTGGGTAATATATCACCGAATAACACATCTTTATTCAATTTCGAAGGCTCCGTTTGATAGCAATATGAAAAATGAAAATAAAAACAGCTAATTTGGGTGAGAAGATAGAAAATAAATTGAGTCATATGGTGTGATCCTCTCAATCTCATACTCATTTTTGTGAGTATATGTCCTCCATCCTCCTTTAATGCTTTGTGGAAAAAATTTCTTCACCATCACCCAAAAAAATTTTGTCATGGAAAAAAGCAAAAAGCAAGATTTAATCTCACAACATCCCTCAACTTATTTTCCATCTTCTCATCTAAATTAGTTATTTTTCTTTTCATTTTCCATGTTGCTATCAAACGGAGCCTAATAACAATCAGTTGCTTTTTTGGAGAAATTTCTATTCTTATAATAGTACTCAATCATTGTAAGCTAATAATAACTAATTTAGATTGATAAGTTCATTTAGACTAGCATACAATAAGCATCTCAAATTAAAACAAAGCCTATTTAACATTTTACTCAATTACAATTTCAGATAATTCTCCAGCAAATCCAACTCCAAAATGTGGATTGTTTCCACAACAATCCTTCCGAAAGCTATTGCAGCACCCCTCAATGTGTCTATATTCCGAGTCATGGTTCTTGCACTCGAGGTTAACCTTGTGGTGGTTCGACGGATAATGCTTGCAGCACTCAGCCAAGCTTGGGCACTTCTTACTCTGGCATGATGATGTGCTCGAATGTGTGGGATCGTGTTTTGGAGACGCCTTGGAAGAGCACTTTTGGGTTGTACACTTAGTTTCAGGTGTTGTACTAGAGCAGCATTGTTTCTTTTCATCTCTGGTCTCATCAGCATGTTCACATCCACTGTGCTTCTCGGCTGAGCTCGAGCATTTGTTATTCTCTGACAATCCTGAGCTCAAATGGCCAGAGTCATGTGTTAGAGCACACATCTTGGTAGAGCACTTTGGGGTTGTACATTTGTTTTCAACTGTTGTACCAGAGCAGCAATGCTTCGTTACCTCTTTGGGCTTATCAGCACATTGAGCCGAGCTCGAGCTCTTGTTACTCTCACATGCTGCCAAACTCGAAATCCTAGAGTCGTGTGTTGAATCATAAGTCTTGGTAGAGCACTTTGGGGTTGTACACTTGGCTTCAACTGTTGTTCGAGGGCAACAATGATTGTGTGCATGTGGTCCATGATCGGACTGTTTTTCATTTCTGAGTGGATGAGCATGTAAACAACCACCATGTTTCTCAGTCAAGCTCGAGCACTTGTTACTAGAGTCGTGTGTTGGAGTACAACTCTTGGTAGAGCACTCTGGGGTAGTACACTTGGCTTCAATTGTGGTACCAGGGCAGCAATGCTGGCGGGCATGTCCATGTTCTGGTTTCTTTTCTTCTTTTTGCCGATGAGCATGTAAACACCCACTATGCTTCTCACCCAAATGGCCAGGCTCGTGTTTCGGATCACATGCCTTGGAAGAGCACTTTTGAGTTGTACACTTGGTTTCAGCTCTTGTAACAGAGCAACAATCCTGGCTTGCATTACAAGAGGAGTGGCTTCCATGTTTATGACCGTGTGAGTGATGTGATGCTCCAGAAGATTTCTCACACTTTCCTCCAAATCTCGGGGCACCTAAAAGTAACATACTATTAAAAATCACAAGCAAGCATGTGCCGACGTCAGCAAGAACTGCAGCCCAGATGAGAGGGTGGCCTGCTAAGGCCAACGCGAGTATCCCGGCCTTGGTGGCAATTGATATAATCACATTTTCAATTACTTTTCTTTGGGTTTTTCTTGCCAGCCGAACAGCCTTTGGTATCTTTTTGATATCGTTTGATAAAAGAATTATCTGGCCTGTCTCCATTGCAAGTGCTGACCCTGAGATTCCCATTGAGATTCCAACATCAGCCGTAGCTAGTGCTGCCGCGTCATTTAGGCCGTCTCCAACCATGGCCGTCGGTGAAATATTCTGAAACTCTTTGATGATTTTTGACTTGTCTTCTGGTAGAAGCTCTGCACGCACGTCTTCGAATGCACTTCCTAACTGCAGATTTATCCAATTCCTTTCATTAGTACATTTTGTCAAACTTAAAACTCGAGTAACAATATTTAGGCTACAACTATACCTTAGAAGGATTTTTAAACCATCCCTTTGGGGGATTTGAACCTTGCCCTCTACTAAGAAAAGTGGGTACTTAATGATAGCATCTGAGCTATATATCCTAAGAAAAAGACATTTAGACCTGTTTTTATTATACAGATTGATTGTAGCTCCAAAAACACTTCAAGGTGTGTCAAAAAGTTTGTTTGGATGCGTAAAGTGTTATAGTTTGAATTGTTTTTATTTGCCTAATTCAGCTCCACCTAAGATAGCCAAAACATGGTTTAGCAATCCACCTAAGATAGCCAAAACATGGTTTAGCAATCGCCATGATATAGTTGCTCACATTCCAGGCTATTGATTTTTGCTCCAAAAACTTGTCAAAGTGTGTTGAAAATAATGTTCAGACATGTAAAGACAAAAGAGTTATATAGTTTAGCTCCAAAAACATGTTGAAGTGTGTTGAAAAGTATGTTCAGATCTGTTAAGAGTTATAGCTTGTTGGAATTTTTGTGTATTTAAAGAAAAACAAAACCAAGACAAGTGATTTAATGTGTTGTGATGTTATCCCAAGTCCCACATAGGAGAGATATAAAACCTTTCATGGGTTTTTATATGAAAGAATTTGCTTAAGGGCTTGAGCCCTTTGGGCATTAGACTTTTGTGCTAGTCCGGTCCGGTCTTGGGCTTGTCTTGCGTAGTGTATTATCTTTTTATACAAAATACATTTAAAGAATTTTATTTATTAAATAAATAAAAATACTAGAAGATGCTCCATCATTTTTTACCCCAACATGCTCCCACATTTTCCTCCCACGCTCCATTATTCCCTCAGTGTTTTCTGGCGGTTTTTCCGAAAAGGTTGGTCTCCACACTTTCCCTTATAACGGATCTAATTTTGTACAAAGTAATATAACTTTCGATAACAAAAAAAAAGGGAGAGACCACCTATCTACAAAATTATTTTCCGGCAGAAAAATTTTTAGCCTCCGGCAGTAGAAAATTTTCCGATCCCGAGCAATTAAAAGAGTGTGATTGTTGAGCGATCGAAAAAGTGCACATCGATCGTACAGAGAGTTTCTGGGCTGTTTCATCCTGGGGACGGCGTGGCATATTCAGAACTGCTAGCACAATTCCGGGTAGAGCCGCGAAACGTCTTAAAGAGAGCGACTTAGTCCGCGACTCAACCCGGTGTACTCTCTAGCTTATCTATTTTTGATTCAGCAGTTCATTATATTTCCCAACAATTTTAAGACGGTTTCTATTCTGCTATTTTTTTGTATAACTGTTGTCATGGCTAATGAACATAATCAAGCTGCTGCTTCTAGCTCATTGAATCAACCTTTTAAATTTGAGGGTCTGCACTTTAGGAGGTGGAAACAAAAAATGTTTTTTTACTTAACTCTTAAGAAGGTGGAATCTACTTGTATTTCTGAAAAACCCACCTTCCCTAGTCCGATTTCTGAGGCAAATCATAAGACTCTCAAAACTTGGGAAAACAATAATTATGCATGCAGAAATCTGATCTTGAATGCTCTTCATGATGAGCTTTATGATGTTTACCTCCCGTGCAAATCCGCAAAAGAAATTTGGGATTCACTTCAAAAGAAATATGACACTGAAGAGGCTGGGTCTAAAAAATACGCTGTCAGTCGTTATCTGAAATATCAGATGACGGACGACAAGTCTATTGTTACACAGTCTCACGAACTTCAGAAAATTGCACATGAGATTATTTCTGAAGGAATGAATTTTGATGAGCAGTTTCAAGTGGCAGTTTTGATTGATAAATTACCCCCTGGCTGGAAAGATTTTAAAAATAGTTTGCGTCACAAATCTAAGGAGTTTTCTTTTGAAAGTTTGATTACAAAATTCAGGATTGAGGAGGAAAACCGTAAGCAAGATCGGAATGATGAGGTTCTGGTTGTTTTTAACAAAAATCAGAATCGCTCGAACAACACCCCTCCTGCTTTGAGGCCGAACCGGAAAAATATGAAAAATCAGAACGGTGGAAATAATGCGATCCGGTTTGGGAACCAGAATAGGAATAACCAAACTCAGAACCAAAACAGAAATGGCCAGGCTAATAATAATAATAATAATAATAATAATAATAACAGTGTGTTCTCTTGCTATCACTGTGGAAAGCCTGGTCATATGGCAAGAAATTGTCGAAACAAACGCCGAGTTCCTCAGGCGAATGTTACTGAAGAAGAGCCCTTAGTGGCTATGATAACAGAAATTAATCTGGTATCGGGTTCTGAAGGCTGGTGGGTAGATACTGGCGCCTCTCGTCATGTCTGCCATGATCGTGCTCTATTTAAGACCTATTCTGATGCTGTTGATAAGAAAGTGTTGTTGGGTGATTCCCACACCACTAATGTTGCGGGGACGGGTAATGTCGAGTTGAAATTCACTTCTGGAAAGACTATCATCCTTAAGGATGTTCTGCATACTCCAGAAATTAGGAAGAATCTTGTTTCGGGCTACATCTTTAATAAAGCTGGATTTGTTCAAACTATTGGGGCATATTTGTTTACTCTTACTAAGAATGGTGTATTTGTGGGGAAGGGTTATGCTTGTGATGGGATGTTTAAGTTGAATGTTGATGCTAATAAAGTTGTTTCTAGTTCTGCTTATATGATTTGTTCATTTAATGTGTGGCATGCTAGACTCTGTCATGTTAATAAGCGCCTTATTAAGAACATGAGTAAACTGGAAATTATTCCCCCCTTATCATTAAATGATTTTGAAAAATGTGAATTCTGTAGCCAAGCAAAGATTACTAAAACACCTCACAAATCTGTTTTAAGATAAACTGAACCTTTTGAATTAATTCATTCGGATATTTGTGAATTTGATGGTATTTTAACGAGAAATGGAAAAAGGTATTTTATTACTTTTATTGATGATAATTCGGATTTTTCCTATATTTACCTTATGAAAAATAAAAGTGAAGCAATAGATATGTTTAAAATATTTTCTACAGAAATTGAAAATCAGTTTAATAAGAAAATAAAAAGATTTCGAAGTGACAGAGGAACCGAATATGATTCAACTGATTTTAAAAATCTCTATACTTCACTTGGTATTATTCATGAGACGACTGCTCCATATTCACCTGAAATGAATGGAAAAGCCGAAAGGAAAAATAGAACTTTTGCCGAATTAATTGTTGCTACGCTACTAAATTCAGGGGCTGCCTCACATTGGTGGGGAGAGATTTTATTAACCGTTTGTCACATTCTTAATAGGGTGCCTAAGATTAAATCTAATTTACCCCCCTATGAGATTTTAAATAATAAAAGGCCTAATATTTCTTATTTACGCGTTTGGGGGTGCCTTTCTTTCGTACGTATTCCTGATCCTAAAAGATCTAAGCTTTCTAGTAGAGCTTATGAATGTGTTTTTATCGGATATGCAATTAATAGTAAGGCCTATAGATTTTATGATTTGAAAAATCATGTTATTATTGAATCTATTGATGTTGACTTTTTTGAAGATAAATTCCCTTTTAAGTTGAAGAATAGTGGGGGTAGCTCACTACCTTCTAGCTCTACTTTACCTACTAGTACTGTGCACCATGATACATCAATTGAACCTAGGAAAAGTAAAAGAGTTAGAATCACTAAAGACTTTGGGTCTGATTTTTATACATACACTTTAGAAGATGATCCATCCATTATTCAAGAAGCGTTATCTTCTTTAGATGCTGACCTTTGGCAAGAAGCCATTAACGATGAAATGGATTCCTTAGAATCAAATAGAACGTGGCATCTAGTAAACCTTCCTCCTGGTTGTAAAACCATAGGTTGTAAGTGGATACTTAAAAAGATATTAAAACCTGATGGCACTATTGACAAATACAAAGCACGTTTAGTTGTCAAGGGTTATAGACAACGTGAAAATGTAGATTTCTTTGATACTTATTCTCCCGTTACTAGAATAACGTCTATACGTGTTTTGATTGCCCTGGCTTCATTGCATGATCTTGTTGTGCATCAAATGGATGTTAAAACCGCTTTCCTTAATGGAGAATTAGAAGAAGAAATTTACATGGAACAACCTGAAGGATTCATTATTACAGGCCAAGAACATAAAGTATGCAAATTAGATAAATCCCTTTATGGTTTGAAACAGGCTCCTAAGCAATGGCATGAGAAATTTGATTAATTGATTATTGCAAATGGATTTAGAATTAATGAAAGTGATAAATGCATTTATTATAAGACTGAGAATAATGCTTGCACTATTATATGTTTATATGTTGATGACTTGCTTATTTTTGGTTCTAATATCCATGTAGTTAATATTGTGAAATCCATGCTTTGTAAAAATTTTGATATGAAGGATTTGGGAGAAGCCAATGTAATTTTAGGGATTAAAATTACTAGGACGGATAAGGGACTTTCTTTGGATCAATCTCATTACATTGAGAAGATTCTAAAGAAATATAATTACTCAGATTGTAAACCAACATGTACTCCATATGATCCTAGTGTGAAGTTGTTCAAGAACACTGGAGACAGTGTTAGACAAACTGAGTATGCGAGCATCATTGGTAGCCTTCGATACGCTACTGATTGCACTAGGCCCGATATTGCTTATGCAGTGGGGGGTACTATGTAGGTTTACTAGCAGTCCTAGTATGGAGCATTGGCATGCTATTGAGAGGGTCATGCGTTATCTAAAAAGAACCATGGACCTAAAGTTACACTATCAAAAGTTTCCCGCTGTCCTAGAAGGATATAGCGATGCTGACTGGAATACCTTGTCAGAAGATTCCAAGGCCACAAGTGGATATATTTTCAGCATTGCTGGAGGTGCAGTTTCTTGGAAATCCAAGAAACAGACCATTTTGGCCCAGTCTACGATGGAGTTTGAGATGATAGCACTAACTGCTGCTAGTGAAGAAGCAAGCTGGCTGAGAAGCTTTCTTGCAGATACCCCTCTATGGGAGAGACCGATCCCAGCTGTCCTTATCCACTGCGATAGTACCGCGGCTATTGCAAAAGTTCAGAACCGTTACTATAACGGTAAGAAACGACAAATTCGTCGTAAACACAGCACGGTTAGAGAGTTACTCTCCAAAGGTGCAGTAAGAGTAGATTATGTGCGGTCTGAGAAAAATTTGGCTGATCCTTTGACGAAAGGACTAACGAGAGAGAAGGTGCTTAACACCTCGAAAGGGATGGGATTAAAGCCCAATGAGATTTGAGTCACTGTAATGGTAACCCAACCTATGGACTGGAGATCCCAAGAAATAGGTTCAAAGGGTAAACAACAAGTTACAAGTGATACTTTAGAAATCATGCAGTATTATCTCATCCTTATAGAGCATGATATCTTGAAGCGGTGAAAAGGTTGAGCATTTGCTCTTAATAAGTTCTATAGCTCTATGTGGAGTGGGGTACCGATGCTACAAGAGTACTCTTGATAGACTCACCTATGTGAATGTGGAAGAGAGGTCGCTTCCTATGGAATTTTGGGCAAATTCTCTAGAGCATTCACTAACCGGGATATAAGCACATGGCCATAACGTGCTGGCTTTTGGACTACACTCTTGGGGGTAGTGTGTGTTGTGATTGTCAGAGATAGAGTTCAAAACTACGAGTTACTCTAGTATAGTCTGAAATACAAACACTATGTAAAGGTTCAAATTGAAAAATACCTTTACTTATGCACTGTCCTATGAGATATGCTCGATGAAAAGGTTTTTCCTAAAATACTAGTGGGGGATTGTTGGAATTTTTGTGTATTTAAAGAAAAACAAAACCAAGACAAGTGATTTAATGTGTTGTGATGTTATCCCAAGTCCCACATAGGAGAGATATAAAACCTTTCATGGGTTTTTATATGGAAGAATTTGCTTAAAGGCTTGAGCCCTTTGGGCATTAGACTTTTGTGCTATTGGGTGAGGACTTGGATGAATGTGGTTCTCCACACGCGCGCCGACCGACCGTCCGACCCAGTCCGGTCCGGTCTCGGGCTCGGGCTCGGGCCCGGGCTTGTCTTGCGTAGTGTATTATCTTTTTATACAGAATACATTTAAAGAATTTTATTTATTAAATAAATAAAAATACTAGAAGATGCTCCATCATTTTTTACCCCAACATGTTCCCACATTTTCCTCCCACGTTCCATTATTCCCTCCGTGTTTTCTGGCGCTTTTTCCGAAAAGGTTGTCTTTTAGTCTCCACACTTTCCCTTATAACGGATCTAATTTTGTACAAAGTAATATAACTTTCGATAACAAAAAAAAAGGGAGAGACCACCTATCTACAAAATTATTTTCCGGCAGAAAAATTTTTAGCCTCCGGCAGTAGAAAATTTTCCGATCCCGAGCAATTAAAAGAGTGTGATTGTCGAGCGATCGAAAAAGTGTACATCGATCATACAGAGAGTTTCTGGGCTGTTTCATCCTGGGGACGGCGTGGCATATTCAGAACTGCTAGCACAATTCCGGGCAGAGCCGCGAAACGTCTTAAAGAGAGCGACTTAGTCCGCGACTCAACCCGGTGTACTCTCTAGCTTATCTATTTTTGATTCAGCAGTTCATTATATTTCCCAACATAGCTTGACTTGCTTTTATCCATTTTTCATTATACAAGAGAGGGATATATAGATTTGGTGGTTTGACAAGGGGGAGGGACGGGGGGCAAGGCTTGAGCCTAGGCGCCCTACGCATGAATACTCACTCACTCACACTTTCTACTACCCGAGCTTAAACTCAAATCTAACTTTTTTTCATCTAAAAGACTACTTCTACCTCCTTTATTTGAAAAAATTATGGTCAACTTTTTGGGGGATATATAACGTGTGTCCAAACATGCAGGAAGGTGCAGTTGAAAAACCCTAAACATCCAGTACACAATGAGAAGGTGGAAAGTGGCACGAGATATAATTCCATGATGACCATCAATGTTGGGAAAAAATGATTGGCAAAAATAGGTGTTCACCTGTTCTTGTGCATAACTGGCTGCAGCTTGAGAATCTCCTGTAAGCATGGCCGTTTTAATGCCCATTGATTTGAGCTCGTTCACTGCTTCCTTGACCCCGGTTCGACAAATATCCGAGAGACTAAAAACTCCAGCAGGTGATGAGCCAGAGAAGATGTATCCAATGGACTTTCCTTCAATGGCATCACCCTCCAAGGTTGGTACTGAACATTCAAAGATCATGTTAATGATTAGAACTAAAGCAAAAGTACAGCACATCACAATCATTACATATATATATACACACACACTATATACAAGCAGGCAGGAAGAGTTGGCAGTTACTTTTTATGTGTCCCTAAAATTACGAAACCACCCCCTTCAGCACTTAGAGAAAGAGATACTACTTGATACACAGTTCTCCTTTTGTTATCTCCCTCTTAACATAGCTCTCAATCTATGCAAATATGTATAGATACATATAAGTAACTAAATAATCTTCTTGTTAAGTGTAGTTTAATTTGAAGCATGCATTAGAAAAATTTACGACGTTAGCATAGGCATGGTCTAGTATTCGTACACACCACACACCACAGATGCATACACATATATATAGGCGGACGAGCTTTTATACTTGTTTCGCATCCTGCTCTTGCAACAATTTTCCGGTTTCCAACATAGATATCTTTCCCGTCAATTCTACCATAAATGCCTTCTCCAGGAAAATTCTGAAACTCATCCACCTTCTCAGGTTTCGGCTCAACGGAATGAGACTTTGCATAATCAACTAAAGCTGCAGCCATTGGATGACTCGACTTACTCTCAATGCTCGAAACCCTACAAAAATTTGAGCAATAATCCTGGTAAGTAATCAATAGTTTTTCTAGTCATTTTTTCCAAAATTTTGCAATCAAACAAACTGTAAAAGATTATAGTACTCCTTCCACCCCTAATTAAGAGTCCATATTTGACTTTCACTGTTTTTAAGATTGCAGTAAGTCTCTTCACAATCAATGGTTTAGAACATAACTTGTTTTGGAATCTTAACTAGGGATGGAGGGAGTAATCTAATATCATAATCATAGGCCAAAATTCAACCGTTGTTTAGTTGTGTAACATTTTTGTTTTGTTGATTCTATCCTCGCAGTCTTTGTTTAATAAAAGAATACCAACAATAATTAAACCCGTGCTCCTAGTTAAGTTGCATATGTATTCTTTTAGTGCTTTTGTTTAATTCTTTTATTCAAATCAGACATATACAAATTAGACATGTACCTCTTGTATAGGGTAAGCTGGTAAACAGATAAGACTTACCAGTAGAGCAAACTTTCCAGGTCAAAATTGTTCGACAGAGTTTGAAAATTCATCACCCCAAATTCCCCTTTAGTTATGGTCCCGGTTTTATCGAAAGCCATAATCTTTATTTTTGATAGGGTTTCGAGGTACTCTGCCCCTTTGACCAAAAGACCAGAGGTTGCGGCTTTGGAAAGTGCACAATAAGAGGCGACTGGGGTAGAGAGGATAAGGGCACATGGGCATCCACTTACTACAACCACTAGTGCTAAGTGCAACCATTTGTCGAGGTTGTGAATTCTTAGAGATGCTGGTACTACTGCTATGCAAATTGCTATTGCTACAACGGCTGCAAAAAGGAGTTTACCAAAAGCATATCAGTTGGTAGAAGAAAATTGAAGAGACAATTGTTTAGTGTGGTGTAAACCAAGTGAGGGATTGTGTGTGTATATATGCAGTCAAGCTCTGAGACTGGTCTGTCATTGGACCGACTTTTGTCAATAATGATTGGGGATGATTATCTTTTCGTTGTCAATGCATTAGTGACGAAAACTTTCATATAGCTAAGAGCTTGCCTCCAAAAGGTTGCAGTGTTTGAGAGTTTGACTGTGTGGATATATATGTAGAGTAATATTATGAGGACACAAACTAGGGATAGATTCAACGGGCATAATGACACATGACTAATACATCTTATAATAGCGTCTGTCGCAAATGAGACTTAATATAAAGTCTCTAGGCGTTACTGTGTCGCCTAAATGTATCCCCAGATTATATCTCCCAAAGTTATTGATATTCCGTACTCATATTTATGTGTATGTGGAAAATAATTATACTCTTTTAGATAATAATAGGAAATGAATGTGAGAAAAAATAAATTGGGCCTCATAGCGTTCAATTATGCTCATGTGAAAAATGTGGACAAATTATATTGGTTGACGTGGAATAAGCACGAGCAATTGGGCCTCTAATACTATATTAAAATTGGTGTATCCAATTCAAAAACAATTAGCAATGGGTGAAGCGCCTTAGGAATTATATATCACAATTTAAGGCTTTCAATGCTTGGGAAATTATATTTAGCGTGATTTTGATCAACTCGCCATAAAATAAAGTTTCTTTGTATTTACTAACTCGGGGTATAGTACTTGGCGCATTTGTCTATGAATCTTTGAGTGTTTGACTTGTTTGTCTGGGCTTCCTCTACCAGAGCCGCCATCCTAGACACCACGCAATCTTCCGCTAAAGCTGTAGTTTTTATTGTGATATAACCTAAACAAGAGAAGCAAATCAAGTTAAGGCGAAACTTTATTTCTGGCTGCGTTTAGTTTGTTGAAAACTCATTGCCGTGTCAATTATTTGCAATGTTGTAAAGAATTTCCCTTGCAAGCAGTATGTTTTGTGTATGTATAGTTGGTATATATGTGAAATAACGAAAAAAACAATTATATAGTTGGGGAAGTAAAGGGAAAGGCTTACCGCTAAGATTAATAGTCCCAGCCCAAACAGTGGAATCAATTTCTTTGGGTACTGGGAAAGATTCACCTGTCAATGATTTTTCATCAACTTCGCATTTTCCTTGTACAACAATGCCATCCACCGGTATAATTTCGCCGTCCTTAATAGCAAGAAGAGTGTTTAGCATCACATCCCGGGCACTCACCTCTTCTCCGCTTTCTGCTAGGATAGCTCTTTGAGGGACAATGCTCACCAAGGATGACATTACTGCATCAGCCTATTATATATTACCACATTTATATTAGTACGAAGTTTTTCATGTTTAAAAATATAGTGATTAATCCACAATGTTTTGTGTGGCGCGTTAATATGACTTATATTCAACATAAAGTTAGCTGCATTAGTGATAAGCAATTTTTGATACAAACTCGAAAATGAAACAAAATTGGTAGGTAGTGTTAGTCATTTCCTACTCTACCGGCCAATGGATAGTCAAGGTAGACAACATTGAGGTCTTCAAGAATTTCATCCAAAGGGTGGTAAAACATTGTCATATTCTACAACGTACCATGACAAATTTCAAATCCATTTTGCTCGGTTCAAAGTGCGGAAAAATGATGGTTCTAGCTATGTCATGGTAACTGATTGACATGTTGATGTTATAGTACTTTCATAGACCAATTTACGAAGCTCCGAATATCCACGATCTCTATAGTGATAAAATGTGTATTGGATTCTCCAACTACAAATGGTCAGTCAAAAAATGTGACTAAGACATTTTTTACATTATACTTTAGAGGTGCAATATTTTTTAATCAAGAGCTATTGGAGAGGCAATAGCCACGTACCCGACGTAAAGGAGAGATTGAAAATTTTTTGTCCTTCAAACTTAAATATTTGGTTAGTTTTAGTATTTGATTAGATAAACTAGTTCTTAGAGAGTGTAATCATAAGGATGGTAAAAGATCGAGACCTGTCCTCTGTATCCCCTAAAATTGCCATTTAGAATCACAAAACTCTCTATATGTTTACCAAAATATTTATTTTCTCTTTTTAATTTCTTACAATGATAATTGTAGCCCGTATTTTGTCATTCAAAAAATATTTTAGAAGTAGGTGGCCCACTACCTAACGGTTTAAATTTTGGAAGAGATGGTTTAATTCTAACAACACTGTCACAAATTAAGTATGAAAGTCAAATCTACAAAATAGTTAAGTATGAAAGTCCAATATACAAAATAATTGGTTAAATATCTAAAATATATATACTTTAAGTAGAGTTAAAGCTAACCTTGTGATATGCCCTAGACTCGAGCCATTCTGCTATCGTAAATAAAAAGACAATTGTGCCAGCTTCCCAATAATCCTTTAGGGCTATAGATCCTCCAACTGCAAAATATAACTTAAAATATGTCACTTTATCTTTCTTTTCATTTTTTAAATAGTATTTCCTTGTTTTTTAGTTATAATTATACTTTTGTGAAATTATTATATATTGACTATTAGTTAACAACCCGTGTGATGCACACGTATTTAATAACATGCAATTTTAGTACTGTTTGTTTTTATAACTTTGTCAAATAATTAGTTTAAATATGTTGTGTATGGAGAATAAAATATATATTGCTTCCGTTTAAAATTAATTTTGTAACTTTTACTTTGTTATTTTCAAGAAGACATTAATTTCAATATAATTAATGGTTGATAATACAACTCATTTGCTATGGCAAATTGAGGTGAATAATTAATTTTTTTTTAAAGTATGGTATTAAATTTGTTATTTATTGCCTAATTAATTAGTGAATAATTAAGGTGATACATGTCAAATTCTAAATAAAAGGTGCATTAATACTTTCACTTCTTACATGATATATATATACACACTATTAGATAGGGTGGCAAGTGATGATAAATGTGATTCATGTTCCATAACCTCCCCTTAAATTAAGGAATAAGGACAAAGAGAGTTTATATGAATCATCCTTCGAAAGTACACTAATCTAACATAATTACTCCTAAATAATAATAATAAATAAATAAAAGAGAGTTATTAGTAAGATTTGGTAGAATGACTAGAAAAAAAAACGTGGCTTTTCAATTGGGTTGTTTGAAAAATAAAATTTGAAAACTTTTATTAGATTTTTAGGGTGTGTTAGATTGTAGTTTTGTTCTTCTAAGGTTCACGATATTTTCAAGGATGGATCTAGCCCTGGGGTAATTGTTGATGTAGCCGAGTTCAAATTATTTTATCTAATTGATCAAGTTTTTAGACCTATTCATAATAGGTTTTGCTTTGGTAGTCTAAATAAAGAATTCTAATTCATTAGGAATTAAGAATTCTAAGTCTAAGGTTGATTAGTAATATCAGTAATCGTTTTGCGCCCCTATATATCGCTTCGTACCCCGTTTCAAAAAATCAGATTATTAGGCTCTGTTTGATAGTAACATAGAAAATTATAAGAAAAATAACTAACTTTGATAAGACGTTGGAAAAATAAGTTTAAGGGATGTTGTGAAATACACTTCATCTCATGCTCATTTTTGTTAGTATCATCATACATCTTCTCTTTTGGTTTTGTAGAAAAAATTTCTTCATCACCACCCCGAGAAAAAATTTCCATAGAAAAAACTAGAAAGTAAGAGTTAATCTCACCACGTCCCTCAAATTATTTTTCATCTTCTCACAAAAATACGTTGTTCTTGAGTTTATTCATAGTTTGTTTAGTTTTTGCACAACCTCAAATCGTGGATTTGTAGTTTGCCATAAGCGATGCAATTTTTGGGTTTCTTGATATTTTTTAGTAGTCCTAGTACACAATTTGACTCATCCTTACGTTTTCATGGTGATTAAAATTTGCCAAGATTTTTGAAACAAAATAACTATATTAACTGGTATTGGCCAACGGCGATGATTCGAGTTTTTCATGTTTAAAGTCACGAATTCAAATCCAAGTTTATAACACAACCGTTTTATTGTAATTTTTAAATTATAAAAAATAACTTCATATAACCCCTGGATTTGTCATGATAGTGAAGCATTTCACTTTAGAATACCAATTTTCCAGGTGTGAGTCGCATCTTGTGCGTGCACGATATATATTTATCTCCTCTAACCCAATAATTTAAATTTTTCAATGCTGCGTAAAAGCAGATGGATTATTTTTTTTTCAAAAATTATAATGTAATGAGTATAATAAATTCTGGATGACTGATTTGATTATTGTGTTAAACATTTATATTAATTATAAAGGGTGGCCTAAGGGTTGAAACATTTTCTGCTAAAAATGTTACAAATTAAACAAGTTGCAGTTTGTATATATATATATACTTACGAGAATGCTTGTGTTGAATTTTGGATGAGTGATTTGATTCTTGTGTTGAATTTTGATTAGATTTTAACACATATATGTATATATATTTACAAGAATGCTTTTATAACCTAAGGGAAAAATTAAACCCACGAGTGGCGGTGGTTTCTAAATTATTAGAAAAAAAAAATGATTAAACCAAGTTGTACCTTAAATATAAATTCCAGAGAAAATTATACAATCAAATGCCGTATAGATAGAAACAACCAAATGTCAATTATTTTCCAAGAAAATAACGTACATTCTTGAAGTTACATTGAATTGAGCATACATACTTAATTTGGGTACCTTTAGCAAGCACGGTTTTAAATTGACTCGTATTTAAATATCCACTTCTATATTATATGTATAACAAGAAAGGCGACTTTGGTAGATTTGTAAAATTACTAAATTACGCTTATGGTACTACAAATTAGAATGCTAAAGTAAGGACTTGAACTCATATATAACGTTAAGCATGAAAAGTAAATTTAATTATCATTTGACCAAATGCCATTATATGCCTTTAATGTGAGAAATTGCTAAGTGTTATATTGTACACATGCACGTAAAATGTGCCCCAAGATAAAAACTGGTTATTTCTTTTTTAATTACTCGCAAGTATATGAATTGAATACCTAGTATAACTAATTTGAAACTTAACGGATGGAATGTGTGTTATCACAACCCACAATTTTAAATTAATACCTAATCTAACATAGAAATCGGGATGGATGGTTTATTAGCTAAAGACATGAATAAAATTACAAATTAGTTAATATTAGAGTGGCCGAGTCGTATATTTAATGAAAAACCGAAAGCAATATATTTAGAAATTTTACCTGCAATGAGCATCAATATGTTGATGTCTAGGGTTAAATTTCGGAGAGAAGTTATTGCTTTGGGAATGATTGGGGAAATACCCACAGCAACAGCAGCTATGGCCAGCCACTGAAAGGGGTGATATACATACTTGAGAAAGGACAGTAAAAGTAAAACTCCACAAATTACCGCAAATGGGCTTGGCCATTTTTTGCGGTAATTTTTTCCTTCTCCGTATGCTCTCACATTTGCCTCTAGTCCAGCTTGATTCAACACCTTCACTGTAATTGAGGAAAAATAAAATTAATAATCACTTTTTAAAAAAAAAATAAAATGGTTAAATATTAATTGAAAAAGGTAGTACAGCTTTTACTTTTTACTTATACAATTCAAGTACACAAGATTAAATTTTTTCTTCACAATTCTTTAATTTAACAAAAATAATTGAGAACAAATAAATCTTTACATAAAATCACGGGCCCCGATATCAACAATTCTCACTTAATTACTAGAACATTTATCAATTAATAATATTAAAAGAAAAAAGAATCAAATTATATATATGCGTGTGTGTGTAAATTACACACGCAATGTGTAAAAATTAATCATATTTAATTGACATCAAGATTCGATAAAAACGTAAATTTTTTAAAATATTTAAAAGTCAAATAAAATTATATATAACTTTTTTGAGGAAATGCAATGCAATATTTTTAAAACGAACTAACTATAAGCAATACATTTCATATGAGCAACCGAACCTTAGAGACACTTGAAAACTTCATGTTTTAAAAAATAAGTAAAATATATAGCATTATCTCTCTCTCTCTCTATATATATATATATATGAATAAATTTAGTGAAGACTGTTCGAATATTGATCACTCCTTTATCATCAAATTTTTGTCGAAAATATCTTTCAATATTTTAACAACGTAAATTTAATTTAAAAGTTTACAGGCCGGTCCATACACAAAGAATGTTCTAGAAACTCGATCTCTTGAAATTAGAATAAAAAAGATGGAGCTAAACGCTTTGACATATAGGCCATCAACTTAAACGCACCTTACACTTCATATATATGTATTACTTATAATATTTTAAAAATAAACATAATTACTTGGATAATATTGCGCGTCAAAATATATATAGTTAACAAGACTCACGAATTTGGAGTTGAGAAATGAGGAGAGCGTCATGTAGAACAATGACGGTTCTGGAGGGGACAACGACGGAAACATCGTCAACTCCTTCGAGAGGCTTTAATATTTTCTCGATTAATTGCACTTCTGATGAACAACATATCCCCAATGCGTCAAAGTAGCTTTTTTGCAACTTTTTTCCTCCACCATTGTTATTAATATTAGCTACCATTTCTCCTTTCTCTCTTCTTTTTCTCTCTGCTTTTCCTTCTTTCAACAAACAACAAAATAAAGTTAGGCTACCGTCGGGGCGACAACCAGATTTATTCCCGAAGTTGATTGTTAAAATAATATTTAGTTGGTGACACACACGAATTTCGAGCAATGTAAACGAAAACTAGTCCGGTTATTCTATGAGCATGAGATTTTTTTTTTCAAGAGCTTAGGTAACGTACCGCTACAATTATTAAAGAGAGAAAGGGACAGATCGATGAAATTCCCGAAACGATGGAACTTGTATCACTTTTAAGCTCCGTTTGATTGCAAAGATAGAAAAAGAAAATAAATTTAGTTAGTATGTGTGAAAAGATAGAACATAAGGTGAGATATGTTACACATTTTATGAGTAGATATCCTCTATCCTTCAATATTTTTGGTGAAAAATTTTTACTCACCACCAAGCAAAGAAAATTTCTTCATAAAAAAACTTAAAAATCAAGAGAATATCACCTCTATCATTCAAACTTATTTTCCATCTTTTCATCAAAACTAATTCAATTTATTTTTCTTTTTCACTTTGCAATCAAACGGAGTGTTACTGTTGTTAAACTAAACCAAAGGTTTAGTGTTTTATTTTATTTACAGAAACTGAATTTAATTAAACCAACAACTTCAACATCCATAGTAAGAGACAAACACAAGGGATTTTTTACGCGGAAAACTCACAATTAATTGTGAGAAGCATCCACGGAGGCTCCCTTGCTACTTCAGAAAGAATAAAATCCACTATATGAAAAGTACGTTTTACAAGATAGATCGAGTTATAAACGTGTTCGTACGTACATAAGGAAAACAATGACACAATCCTTGTATACCCCCGTATACAGAATACAAACCTAACAATCTACTTCAAAACAGCACAATCTTAACAATGTACTTCAAAACTGCACTGCAGATGACAACTGAGAATCGCCTCGACAAAAAACACACAAGTCTCTTGACCGACGAAAGAGTAAAGTAATTAAGTAAACCAGCAGTTTAAAAACAAAGTTCCAGAACTTAAACCAAATTTATGTTTTCACAAAAACCTGTGTAAAACAAATTTAATCCAGATAATCAAACAACTTAGGATTTTTTTGTTTGTGTGAACAGTGATTTTGAGATAAAAAAAAATTCATAAATTCCTTGTATAGGCATTTAGACATCAATAATTAGCATCTTAAAAGTAAATAAAAAAATAACAATTAATTAAGACCCCAAAGAAATTATGGGAAAGTTGATCTAACAATTACAACTGTTAGAAGTGTTAGACATAATGTAATGTAAAGCTCCATTATTGTAAAGCATGCTCCATTGTAAAGTTTCTCCATTATTCTTCTTTTCCTTTATTCCCTTTTTTTCCTTTATTCTCCTTGTCTCCCCCATGATTTTTCCTTGTTTTAGGCTGTCATGTTTCTTCCTTTTCTTGTATATATTCAGGGCTCTTCCCATTGTAAAGAAACACACAAATGAATAACATCAAGAACAATTTATTCTCTCTTTAGTTTTCTACATGGTATCAGAGCGAAACCATTAGCCCAGCCACCACAATCTCGCCACTAGCCACCACGACCTCGCCACCAACCACCAGCCACCACACAACCTCGCCACCAAGCCACCACACCTATCACCATTATCAAACAAATCAAATACGCCTCCAAACACTACTCGAATCAGACTTTACGCAGCAAACCTGTTCAAATAAAACCACATCCAAATAATTATTATTGAAGCATTCAGCCTGGCTGGCAAGACCATCAGGTAACCACAGCTTAGTGCAAGGTTCGATTCCTACTAATAGCATTTTATTTTTCCTCTATTTCCTTACAAACTGCAACTGCCACATCATTGACACACAAGCGCCACGTGTCAGCCACGCCAGCGCCACGTGACATCCAGTCAGCGCCACGTGGCATCCAGTCAGCGCCACGTGTCCGCCACGTGACATCCAGTCAGCGCCACGTGGCATCCAGTCAGCGCCACGTGTCCGCCACGTGACATCCAGTCAGCGCCACGTGACATTCAGTCAGCGCCACGTGTCCGCCACGTGACATCCAGTCAACGCCACGTGTCATCAGTTGCCGCCGTTTGTTTGCCGTTTGATTTGACGGAATATTCCAGATTCCGTCAGATCTATTTACAATTTAACCCCTGTACTTTCTGATATTTCTGTTTTAGCCCCTAAACTTTCTGTTTTAGCCCGTAAACCTTCTGATTTTCTTATTTTCACCCCTAAACCTTCTGGTATTTTTTATTCTAGCCCCCAAATCTTCTGGTTTTGTTATTCTAGCCCCTAAATTTTTTGATTTTTATTTTAGTTAAAAAAAAAAAATTAAAAAAAAAATCCAATCTTATTCAATTACATCCACATTCTCCAGCGTCCTCTCACCCAAGCCAATGGAACGCGCTGAAATCTCTCGACCAATTTCCATCATCCTCAATGGGCCCAACTATATTCACTAGTCCCAAGCTATGACTAGTTTCCTTCAAGCTCGAAGAGTGTGGCGTCTTATTACTGGAGAGGTTACCGAACCAGTTAAAAAAGGGGATGAATCAGATGAAAATTTTGCTACAAGACAAGATGACTGGTGACGCGAACCCGGATCGTCTTTCCTAGCCAGGCTAATGGATCCTCAACCCTTGAACTACAAACGTAGCAAGAACCTTGGAATACGTCGAAAAGATGGAAGATGGAACCTCAACCCAACGCTTAAAGAAGCGCGAACCTCGGTATAATGAATGACGCCACAATCTAGTGTGATTGCTAGATTGATAAGTCAAGAACAATTGAATTTACTCAATTCAACATGTTCAACATGCTCTTAAAGAACACAAAGAGAAAGCTCTCAATTTAATTAATCATCATAACTTTTTAATTAATAAAACAATAATGTGCCTCCTTTAAATAGGAGAAACAAAGCTAGAATCCTAATTCAAAAAGGAAACTAATTCCTACCTAGAAAAGGAAAATAACTTCTAGAATAATCCTAACACAATAAGGAAAATAATAATAAATAATAAGGAAACTTATTCAAAAAGGAAACTACTAATCTAATTCCTAATTGAATAATAAAATAAGATGACTAAAATAAACTCCTAAATAATTAAGGAAATAATATAGAAGTCTTGAAATTCTATGGAATTCTTTTTGAATTTCCATGCTCTATCCTTGTAATTCATCAGGTATGGATCATCATTTAGAATGCCACAAACCACCATGGTTGAATAGAAATTGAAGCTAGTCATGATCATATCAACTGGATTGCCAAAAATGGTGATATTATCACTTGGTGCCGAAATACTTCAATTCCCACGATCAATCAGCAATTTGGGCGTTTTTCAACCGGAAAAGAAGTTTGGGATTTCTTGAAAATTAGATACACAACCAAGGATCTTGCTCACCAGTATCAATTATTGACTGCTCTCCACGCCAAACGTCAACAACCTAGTCAAACCATTGATGAATTTTTATCTGAAATGCAAATCCTTTGGGATCAATTGGCTTCTTCAGAACCCGTCTGGTCATGTCCCACCGATGCTGCCAAATTCATTACTTATAGAGATCAACAGCAAGTAATGACTCTTCTCATGGCACTTCATAACAAGTTTGAGACTGTCCAAGCATCTCTCTTGCATCGCCATCCCCTACCAACTCTTGATGATGTTGTTACCGCACTTCATTTTGAAGAAACTCGTCTTGGTACAAATTCTCAGATTTCATCCGAAGTACTTGCAGTCACACAATCTAAATCCACGAAATCATCCGATGACTGCACTTATTGCCATGAGACAACCCACGTATTACTCTATTGTCCCAAACGAGTGTGCAAGTATTGTCATAAGCGTGGACCAAAACATTGGGGTTCTGATTGCTACAAGAATCCTGCCAGAAAATCTAATGCCAAGTCTGTTACTGCTGTCGCCTCCAATTTACAGTCATCCAATTCACCTACATTCGTCACCAATAATGATCTTGCTGATATGTTAAAACAGGTTTTATCTGGTTCAGCTAATGCAATGTCTGCAACTCCAGTTACCTCTTGGTATTTTGACTCCGGTTGCTGCAATCACATGACTTCTGATTCCACAAATTTTCTCTCCAAAAATTCTACCACACACATATCTCCTATTACAACTGCTGATGGCTCTTCCTTACCTGTCACCCACATTGGCCATGTATCAACATCCACGTTATCTCTTCCCTCTACTTTTCACATACCAAAATTGACTATTAATCTCATATCTGTTGGGCAACTCTGTGATCTTGGCCTTACTGTTTTATTCTCTTCTTCTGGTTGTCATGTGCAGGATCCACGGACGGGACAGGTTATTGGGATAGGCCGTAAAGTTGGTCGCATGTTCGAGCTTATCCATCTTCGTACACCACCACCTGTTCCCATCTCTACTCTTGCTGCTGCTCCCACCATTCCCACTTCATCCATGGAACTTTGGCACTCTCGGTTAGGTCATATGTCTATTGATAAGCTCAGAACTCTTATTTCCACTGGTCGATTAGGAACTGTTAAGTCGGAAAATATTTCATGTTTGTCATGTCAACTGGGAAAACAACCAGCATTATCCTTCAATAAAAGTAATTCTCTTTCTTCCGCAGCTTTTGATCTTATTCATTCTGATGTATGGGGACCTTCTCCTCACGATACTATGGGAGGATCAAAATATTTTGTTGTTTTTATAGATGACTACACCCGTTTTACATGGATATTTCTCATGAAAAATCGCTCTGAACTACCACAGCTATATTACCATTTTGCTCAAATGATCCAAACTCAGTTTTCTCGACCAATCAAAATTTTTCGTGCTGACAATGCTATGGAATACAAAGAATCCAATTTTTTAAATTTTTTACGTCAGCAAGGTACCATTTCTCAGTATTCTTGTCCTGGTACATCCCAACAAAACGGCCGTGCTGAACGTAAACACCGTCATATTCTCGACACTGTCCGCACACTTCTCATATCCAGTGGATGTCCTGAACGCTTCTGGGGGGAAACAGCTCTTACTGCAGTATATACCATTAATCGCCATCCTATTCCTACCTTCCACAATCAATCACCCTATGAAAGGTTGTATGGCAATACTCCTGACTATAACCCTCTCAAAGTTTTTGGGTGTGCATGTTTTGTCTTACTCCAGCCTCATGAACATTCAAAACTAGAACCTCGGTCTCGATTATGTTGCTTCCTAGGGTATGGGATAGAACATAAAGGCTATCGGTGCTGGGATCCTGTTTCAAAACGACTTCGTGTGTCTCGCCATGTCATATTTTGGGAACATAAAATGTTCTCATCCATTTCCAAATTTCACGTCTCCAATCCTACCACTATCCCTTTTTTTACTAGCTCCACTGATGATCTCTATCCTCTCCACACATCTGTTACGCACATATCTGAACCAGCACCTCCTGACTCTATCTCATCGAATGCAATTTCCCTTCCCGCTGACTCTACCTCACCAAACCCTGACCCTAATTCATCAATCAACATATCGCCTGGGCCTGCCACGAACTATCCTCATGACACTGACTCGTCCAATGATCCGGCCATACAATCCACTCCTCGTCAGTCCACACGGGTAAGACAACTTCCTCATCATCTTCGTGACTATCACTGCTATTCCACTATTTTCTCTCTCCATGAGCCTTCTACTTATAAAGAAGCTAGTTCTAACCCACTATGGCAGCAAGCGATGACTGAGGAATTGCAGGCATTAGAAAAAGCTAAGACTTGGGAATTAGTCACCCTTCCACCAGGAAAAACAGCAGTTGGATGTAAATGGGTGTACAAAATCAAGACCAAATCAGATGGATCCATTGATCGATACAAAGCACGACTTGTTGCAAAGGATTTTAATCAAGAATACGGCATTGATTATGAGGAAACTTTTGCACCAGTTGCTCGTCTAACTTCTGTCCGAAGCCTCATCGCTGTTGCCGCTATTCGCAAATGGAAACTTTTTCAGATGGATGTAAAGAATGCATTCCTAAATGGTGATCTTTCAGAAGAAGTTTATATGAAACCTCCTCCAGGGGTTCATCACTCCTCCACTCAAGTGTGCAAGCTCCGCCGTGCCTTGTATGGTCTAAAACAAGCCCCTCGTGCCTGGTTTGAAAAGTTTAGTTCTACTATTCAAACAATGGGTTTTACCTCTAGTGCTTATGACTATGGGCTCTTCATCAGAAAGAGGACTACTGGTATTACACTTCTGGTTCTGTATGTAGATGACATGATTATTACCGGAGATGATACTAATGGTATCTTTGAACTCAAACAATCTCTAAGTCGTCATTTTGAGATGAAAGATCTCGGTCGACTAAACTATTTTTTAGGGCTTGAAGTGTTATCTGATTCTGCTGGTTACTATCTCTCCCAAGCCAAATATGCTTCTGATCTTCTCAGTCGTGCGGGTCTTACCGACTGCAAAACTGCGCCTACTCCGTTGGAATCGAATACCAAACTTACTCCTCTTGATGGTACTCCTCTTAGTGATGCAACTTTGTATCGACAACTTGTTGGCAGCCTGGTCTATCTCACTGTCACTCGTCCGGACATTGCCCATGCCGTTCACATCGTCAGTCAATTTATGGCTGCTCCACGATCTACTCATTATACTGCCGTTCTTCGCATTCTCAGATATATTAAAGGAACAATGTTTCACGGCTTGCAGTTCTCATCTACATCTTCCCTTGAACTACGTGCGTATTCTGATTCTGATTGGGCTGGTGATCCAACTGACAGACGATCAACTACCGGTTACTGCATATTCTTAGGCGATTCGCTTATATCTTGGCGTAGTAAGAAACAAACACTAGTTTCTCGCTCCAGCACAGAGGCAGAATATCGTGCTCTGGCTGACACCACTCAAGAAATTGTTTGGCTCCGTTGGCTTCTCTCGGACATGGGAGTTCCTCAACATCTCCCAACTGTGCTTAAATGCGATAATCAAAGTGCTATTCAGATTGCTCACAATGATGTGTTCCATGAACGAACGAAGCATATTGAGATTGACTGTCACTTCATTCGCCAGCATATATCCAGCAACACTATTCGTCTCATCCCCATCTCATCCATCGATCAACCCGCGGACATATTCACTAAAGTTCATCCGACAAGTCGCTTTCAGAATTTGCTTTCCAAACTCAAGCTAACCTCCCATTTACCACCTTGAGTTTGAGGGGGGTGTTAGAAGTGTTAGACATAATGTAATGTAAAGCTCCATTATTGTAAAGCATGCTCCATTGTAAAGCTTCTCCATTATTCTTCTTTTCCTTTATTCCCTTCTTTTCCTTTATTCTCCTTGTCTCCCCCATGATTTCTCCTTGTTTTAGGCTGTCATGTTTCTTCCTTTTCTTGTATATATTCAGGGCTCTTCCCATTGTAAAGAAACACACAAATGAATAACATCAAGAACAATTTATTCTCTCTTTAGTTTTCTACAACAACAAGGGAGAATATAAAGGGGAAAGGAGAGGACAAATCAGTATAGTACAGAGAGAGATGGACGGACCACCAGAGAATGACTATTGTGTTGTTCGCATGCCATGCCAAACGAGAGGAGGAAATAATTAAGACCCCAAAGGAAAGAGGAGGACAAATTAGGATATCAAAGTAGTACTGATTTTTTGCTTGGACTTTGGGGACTAATAGTCCTTTAACCCCCCCAACCCCCCAACCACACATATATATATATACATAATAAAATATTAAAGTGGGAAAGGGACTATTGATAGTGATTGGTTTAAAACTATTTTTGAGTTATGTTTTCAAGACTATTTTTAAACACAATATTGAGTAATGCTACTCAGCTCACAAAAGAGTGATTTTGTTTTTATTTGTCTTAATTCACTCTTAATTTATGCAAAATTTGAAAAAACTTTGATAATATTACTCTTTTTAAAATTGTGAAGTATATCCACTAATTAAAATTAATTTATAGATGTATTAATTTAAATTTCATTTTAATTAAGATTCCTAATCAAAATCTACTTCAATTTTATTTATGAGGCATTTTGTGTTTAGCCCAATTATTTTTAATTGTTTTGTATTTAGCCCGGTCCGAATTAGAAATTAGAAAATAGCCCAAATGATTGGATAATTACTAATTAAAATTTATTTGGGATTTTTAGTTTAAAGGACAAAAATATAATTCTCTATCGACTCAAGTACATATCTTTTAGGTCAATTGTTTGAAGGACAAACTTTTAGCAAAAGGAATGGGGCATTTTGTGTTTAGCCCAATTATCTTCAATTGTTTTGCATTTAGCCCAGTTCGAATTAGAAATTAGTAAGTAGCCCAAATGATTAAATAATTACTAATTAAAATATAATTTTTATAACTTAAATTGTAAATATACGTAACATGCGATAAATATAAGGAAGTTAATACTGTGACTGATTTTTTAGCAAAGCAGGTTGCATTTCTGTAGATAGTCTGTGCTTGTTTTGAGACGACCCCCTAGTCTCTTCGACATTTTGTTTAAAGACGAAAATTTTTTGACTAGAAAACCTTTTGTAATTAACCACAAGCTGTGGTCATTGGGGTCGACTGAAAACTCCAAATTGATTTTTGATAGTAACAAAATAATTATGATCAACTATAAAAACTCAGATTTACTCGTGAAAATTAGTTAAAGTGCGCGAAAGTTAGCTCGAACACCTCATGGTATGGAAAAAAACAGAAGAAAACTTTGTATTTAGAAAATTACTATTGTTGTAATATAATATATTTTTCACCCATGCGATGTAGAAATTTAAATCACTTAAGTCATCATGTCAAATCATCAAGAACTAAATAAAACACAATTAAACCGCTTACCTGGATCCATGACAAACGAATGCGGAATGCGAGGATCGATCACTATAACAGCACGGATCGAGCGGGTACGTGGTCTTCCTCAACCAAATCGCCTTAGTGTCTTGATGGGAATTTTGGTTCTCTTCCAAATTGGGAGAAGGGAGCCGTAATTTGATTTGGTGTGTTGGGGACCATAACCCTAATATCAACTTTATATACAAACTAATTAGAGTTTCCATTAAACCTTAATAAGCCCATATGATGTATCTACACATTTGGCCCACATTTATTAGAGTAGTCTTATGGGCTTAACTAATAATTAATTAGACCACTAAAAATTAGCCCATTAATTAAATAGCAAATATAATTGAAATATTATAATATGTTGCCCACATAAATTAGAAAATATAAATTTTCTAACAATCTCCCACTTGGGCTACATATTACTCCGAAAACAATTATATCACTGAATTCTTTAAGCGCGCATCCGTATGCTATTTATCCTTAGACTTCTCCTTAAACAATCTGGTCTATCTCATGTACGAGTAATGGAATTACCGCAGCTTTTATCACAGTAAGGTCGTGACTAAACCACGATTATCACCATACTAATACACTTAATAACATAGATCAAATGTGGATGAGTAGCATGGAAATTACATGCAATGTGATCTTAGACATGCCTATTTTCAACTGGCCCAACTTTAATGAGATCAACATTAACTGTCCAAACTTTATATTAAACCACAATGGAAGGAAATAAAACAAATATTCAGAGTTAAGACGAAAAGAAACCATCTTCTTTATTCTGCAGAAAATATGCGTCTAAATAAAAGAGCATACAGGATACAAACTCCCACTAAACCAACACTTTACTAGATAACACAAAACCTAAATGAGCAATATACTCATGAAATACCTTATGTGTTAAGCCTTTAGTGAATGGATCCGTAATCATGGAATTTGTACTTATATGCTCTATAGACACAACAACTCTGAACTCCTTTTTTAACAACAAAAAACCTTAATATCTATATGCTTTAGATTTTCGAAAAATTTATGTTGTTGTCGAATATAGCAAAATCAATTATTGTCACAAAATATCTTTAATGATCTTTCGATACTATCTACAATTCGCAGCCTAGTGACAAAATTGTGCAGCTATATCCCATCCAAAAAATCGAAATCAGAACACCATATGATCTCCAACTGATCTGATTTTCGATACGTAAGTATATAATCTTTTTGTTCTCTTTAAATACCGTATAACCCTTTAATTGGCTGTTTTTCGAAGATATATCATAGGGTTACTTAAATATCTACCAAATATCTTTACTATGAACGCTAAACCCAAATGCGTACATACTTTATGATACATCAGACTCCCTACAACTGATGCAAAAGGAATCTTTTGCATCGCTTTTTTTTTTAACTTTATTTTGGGGCACTTGTTGTGACATAAATTGTCTCCTTTAACAATGGGAGTATCTCCTGAATGACAATCTTTCATGCCAAATCTAGTAAGAATTCTTTCGATATATCTCTTTTGTGAAAACCCTAAGATACCCGACAATAATGTCGATGTATCTGTATTCCTAATACAAAAGAGATATTATCAACATAAAATACCAAGACTACTCCTATTGAACTTATGATATACATAATCATCAACCGGATTTACCTCAAAACCTTACGAGATAATAACTTGATGAAATATGTAATACTATTGACGGAAAACTTCCTTAAGGCCATAGATGGATTTCTTTGATTTAAGTTCTTCTTGAGATTGTTGAGTTTGCTATATAGGAAGTTTTTTCAACATTGTCTTGATGATCCTAATTTGCATATGAAACAATGCCAAAAATTTGATCATAATCATTGTCAATAGCAGTACTTGAAATTTGAATAAATTCATTTTCAAAGACAATGTTTCTAACTTTATCTTCCCCCTTAAACTCAATAATCTCAAGAAATTTGGCATTTTTCGTCTTAATAAAAGATTTATTCAAGGGATCATAAAATTTATAATCTCTCGATCTTTCAGTGTATTTGACAAAGTAGCAGCTTATTATATTGAGTCCAATTTCTTTTCTTTATAGCCTTACCACAGCTGGACAACCTATTTTAACAACTGCTTTGATATAACACTGCTTAAAAAATATGCTGCAGTCTTAAATGTTTCTTCCTAGAGTAATCATGGTAGAGAATAATGATTAATCACGCTCCTTACCATATCTTTAAGCTTTTGTTTTATCTCTCAGCAACACTGTTCATACTAGGTTTGTCTAGCATGGTGTACTGTGAGACGATTCTGCATTTCTCTAGGAATTTCACAAAGGTCCAGAACGTTGTTTACCTTATTTGTTATATCTACCGTAGTATTTACCACCACGATCAGATTTCACGACCTTAATTTTCTTGCCTAGTTGATTTTCAACTCTAACTATGAAAGTCACAACGTTTAAGGATTGTAACTTCTCATTAATTAAATATATGTACCTTTAATAATTGTCATGAACATAATAAAATATTGTTAACCATTTCAGAAGGCCGTATAGAACAGTTCACATAAATCGTCATGAATTAGTTCTAAGACAATTGAATTCCTTATGGCACCTAGTTTCCTTATGTTTGTTCATTCCCCCTTTACACATTAAATACAGATTTTAAAATCTGTTAAATCAAGGGGTTTTAAGAATTCCACAAGTCTCTTAATTCTCTATTTAGAGATGTATCCCAAATGCTTGTGCCATAACATGGAAGAATTCTTATCAGTTAATTTATGCTTTGTATCACGTGAAGCAATTTACAAGGTCTCATTATATGAGATGGTTGTATCCGTATATAAGTTATCAATTAAAGAAATAATAGAAAAATATTTGAATTTTGAAAAATACTTAACTTTATTATTTTCAAATGAACAATAATAACCGTATTTGTCCAAATAAAAATAGAAATTATGTCTAAATGACAATACCATATAAGTCTCTCCCAAATCCAAAAGTAATTAGTCTTTAATGATAACTTAAAATTTCGTAAAACCTCAACTGTAACTGTTTCCCCACTGCCCTGATAGATGAATATTTCAACATCAATTGGCTTTTGGCTCCACATATAACCTCTAAACACACTTAGGTGAGTAGTGTCACCAAAATCTACTCACAAAGTGATCACATGTACATAAATTAAACTAACTACCGAACAAACCATAATGAGAAGTATATCCTACTTTAAGGCCAAAAGACGTATTTGAAACATTACTACGTCTATCCTTCTTACAAAATTAATTGACAAATTCTTTATCATGTTTCTTTTGCAATTACTATAGTGTTGTTCTAACTGCAGCTTCTTAATTTTTATCATTTATCCTTTCCTTTAGAGGTGTTTGCTAGATGAGTAACCACTGTTTTTTATCGCTAAATCTTTTATTCTTCTTACACACTGTAAAATATGAACTCATTAAGAGATCATTTATCCTCATGAGTATTGTAACTCACTATAAGTTAACTATATTGTGCAGGAAGATAAATAAAGAACTAGATGCCCGAACTAGTCATTAGACAGCCTTAATTTAAGTGCCTTTAGTTTGAAAGCGATATTAGACATTTCCATAATGTACTTCCCTTATGTTCCTTTTCCTTATACCTTATTGAAACAAGACTAATCAAAAGGTTACTTGTTTCATCCTTTTGTTTTAGCAAAATATTTCTATAATTTCTGTAAGGAACTAAGTAGCATTTTTCTCATAAAGCCCCAAAAATTCTTGAAATAGAAGCGTTCTATTTTCAATTCTTAAAATTTGTGCCGTTAAGCACCGATACCGAATTTATGTTGGCAAATATATAAAGCATAACTTAAAATTGAATAGAGAACAAATTATAAAAATTACAAACTTACAATTAATATAAATGTCATAACATATTAACAAACAATATATATGAATGACACAATTATCCAAATTATCAATAGTGGGTTCCTATCACAAGATACCTAGCACAACATTGATATTTAGTCTTTGGACAGAAACATCAACTTGTAATTGGTCATCTCAACGCAGTAATCAAATATAAATAACAAATCCTGTCAAATAATAGGACTTCCTTTGGGGCGACGTATTATTCACATGAAAAACTTGATCGTCATATTATATTTATTACCACAAGTGTACATGTTATTCTGCCAAACAATAACCTTCCTTTCGGCCGATTATTATTCGCATAAATAACAATTACACACATCTTAATATTTTATAAATAAATTTACGCGATAGAGGTTACTTTAGCAACTTATCGGTTCAATTCATCTATTTCAAAATATCAGACAATTTGTGTTTCGCATTCTTATAATCTAAAAAAAATAGATTTTCTGTATTAATGAGATTTGCAAAGCATAAACCTTATCTTTCCCACATTGACTCGTTCTACAATTTTGGATTACTGGCAGTCTAGCACTTTCGTGCCCAAACAAGACTGTAATAAGTACTCTCAAAACAAGAATCAAATGTTGATAATATTTTTTTGTCAAACAAAAAGCCTTTCTTTGGACTGACTTATTGCTCACATGAAAACCTAACAATTATCACATATTTATTTTCGCACGTGTGCTTATTATTCTGCCAAATAATAACATTCCTTTGGGCCGATTATTAAATGCATAAATAATAATCACATAAATATCGAGAGAAAACAATGTCTATTATTTGGCCAAATAATAATCTTTCTTTGGGCCGATTATTAATTACATAAATAATAAACATTAATATCTAAATAAATAATAAGCTTTATCCAAACCCTTAATCACAATATATATAAAAATAAAATTCTTTAATCTTAATTTCCATTCAACCTTATATTCATAATAAGTTCAAAACTGATGCAATAAGTAAATTCAAAAATAAGATAAAGTGGACCAAAAAGTTTCTCACAAATCCACACAATTAATTCAGCTCTTTTATGGAACCAATAAAATAAAATAAAATAAAATCAATCCTTTAAGTCGGTTTTCTTAATTTTATTTTATTTTCCTTTATGCTGCAATGAGTTAATTTCAAAGCCAAGAAAATAAATTTGGCGAACCTCAAACATGACATAGCAACATGATTTAAGAAGTACCAAACTATAAATGAAGCCACTGAATCCATAAAATATATATACACAGACCATATATTAAATTAAAATTGGATCCAACATATGTGAGAATATATTTATATATGTAAACAATTACCATATATGTATGCACTTATAAACATAAATATATAAATAAATATTATATATAATCTCAAAGAACAGTGGCCTGGATGGCCGGATCCATTAAACCATATATTTATAAATAAATAGTCCTTTATTACCTATATGGAGATTTGACCACATATGCATATAAGTTTAAATTGATGATACTGCCGCATGCCGAATTGATTAGAGATTTGACCACATATGCATATATAACTAAACCACATATATATAATCCTTAGCTTCAAATAATATATATATATATATATATATATCAAAATCGCATCAAATTAGTGATGTCGGCTGGATCCAAAACAAATCGATGTATATATATATAAACAAACAAACAACTAAAATATATATCTCCGAATCCTTTAATATTATTATATAATAATAATAATGTTCTAAATCTCTTAATAATTTAACATGAAGTTTCCTCTTATACCAATTGTAGAAATTTAAATCACTTAAGTTATCATGTCAAATAATCAAGAACTAAATAAATCACAATTAAACCGCTTACCTGGATTCATGACAAACGAATGCGAAATGCGAGGATCGATCACTATAACAGCACGGATCGAGCGGGTACGTGGTCTTCCTCAAACAAATCGCCTTAGTGTCTTGATGGGAATTTTGGTTCTCTTCCAGATTGGGAGAAGGAAGCCGTAATTTGATTTGGTGTGTTGGGGACCATAACCATAATATCAACTTTATATACAAACTAATTAGAGTTCCCATTAAACCCTAATAAGCCCATATGATGTATCTACACATTTGGCCCACATTTATTAGAATAGTCTTATGGGCTTAACTAATAATTAATTAGACCACTAAAAATTAGCCCATTAATTAAATAGCAAATATAATTGAAATATTATAATATGTTGCCTACATAAATTAGAAAATATAAATTTTCTAACATGCGATACGTGTGCGGTGTAGATATAAGTGATATAAATGTAATAAATTAAAAAATAATAAGTGAACTAATAATTGTAGTGTTTCAAAACTCTTATAAGCGCAATAATTCAAACTATTGCTTAGATTGTGATAATAACTTTTTCTGTGAAAATCTTTAGTTTTGTGTGTAAAAAGGCAAAAATATCCCTTATTAGGCCATCTTTTATGGGTAGTGTAAAAGTGTAGTGTAAAAATGTGTATTTGGCCTATCAATTAAACAAGAATTACACCGGGCGGAAGGTAAATTAAGCTCCCACGACATATCATATGTCGTGCCATAAAATCCATGCTTCCCACGACATATGATATGTCGTGGCAGCCAAATTTTTTTTTTTTTTTCCTTCTTTCTCTTCCCACGACATATCATATGTCGTGGCACTTGAAAATTGTCTCCCACGACATATGATATATCGTGGCAGGTGGTATATTGTCTCCCGATACATCATGTATCGGGCGAGGTAAAAAATTGTCGGCCTGAGTATTTAGCTTCGGTTTACCTGTTTTTCCATTTTTTTACACTTTTAACTTAGGCGCTGGGGAGCCAAAATAGGCAAATTTGACTTTTTACCTTGTGGGGTGGAGATGGTCTTAGGAATGCTAGTTAGTTGCATGAAAATGAAAATTTTGGAGAGCTGTATTAATATGTGAAGCGATATATTTGCGACATCAAGGAAGCTTCTTTGAGGAGTTTTGCTGAGGATGGGCCCCAGAGCAAAATATGCAGACTTGAAGGATTACTATTACTTATCATTACTGCTACTCTTGCACCCTTTGCCCCTATTTCGTTGATACTTAGCTCATTTCTATTGTTCCTTCGGTTTAATTTTATTCAAGACGGTTTAGTTTAAAAGTTAAACGGATAAATTTTTTTACAAAATTTGATAGAGATAATCTCTGTAGTGAGTAGATCATATCCAAAAAATTCTATCAAGAAATTCAAACCGAAAGTGGGTGTAATAAAAATTTAATGCATTTGTTCATTTTAAAAAATTCAAATTCTAGATCATATCTCACTCATTTCTAGATTGAATCTTCTTATGAAATTTTGTGGAGATAATCTACTCATCATAAAGATCATCTCTAGCAAGTTTCATGAAAAAAATGCATCCGTTTAGTCTTTTGACCAGACCCACTGAGACAGAATTAGACCTAAAGGTAATAAAGATGAGCCAACTCCATTTGGTTGGAAACTAAAAAACCAAATTTTTAGTTTTCTACCAAAAAGTCAACATTACTTTCACACTTTCCAAATTCACTTTAATTTTTCTCTCATAAAACTTTTAAAATACCATAACTTTAAATCAAAGAATCAGAATTAGATTAGAAAATTATATTTGAAATCTACTCATTGAGATCTATAAAATAAGATCCATTGTGATTATAATTTGAGTTTCTTTTCATGGAGTTTTTTTGAATTAAAAAAAAACTCTAACAAAAGCCAAATTCACTTTTTCAATCTACATTCACACTTCCCGAAAACTCAACCAAACATGCCCTTTATTTCTTCCTGCTTTTAAAATCCACCCTCCTCCTCCTCCTCCTCCTCCTCCTTCTTCTTCTTCTTCTTCTTCTTCTTTCTTGGGGGGACCGAGATTGATAGATGTTAGTGGAGATCGTCAAGCCTAGCACATGCATTCGTGGTTGCTGCTACAGTGAATCAATTCCTCTCCATCTCACGTTATCCTAAGTTTTAGGGGGTTAACTCACTGTTATTCGAATTATGACCATAGCAACCAACAAATTAAGAGAATGTGTAATCGACGCTATCAAAAACTAGTAAAAATAGGAAACAACAAGCATAAATAATAAAGGGCAAGAATGACATATGACCCTTGACAGTCTATAATAATAACGAAATTAAATTTAAAATAAAACTTGACAAAAATTAAAACAATTGAGGTAAAAAAAAAATTGGGTTAAATCTTAATTGAAATGAATTGGATCGGAGTAAAAACAACTCCATGAAAATGGGGTAAATGCTAATTTTTCTATTTATTTATTTCCTATTTTCTTTTAGGGTACGTTTGGATTCTAGAATTGGATTTCACTTTAAAATTCATAAATCGAAAAATTTAAAATTACATATTTGAAAATACAAAAATTTAAAATTTTGTATTTGCTTAACAGATACAAGGAAATTGATTTCTAAATCCAAGTATTATTTCGTTAAAATATATATTTAGTTGATTAGTAGGCTACATTTATTTTTGATACCGTGGCGGAGGTTGGGTTTACACAAAATGTTTGACCTGACCCACCCCTATTATAGTATTTTCTTCCTTATAATATAGAAAATTATCACGGGGCGGGAGTGGGTTTATGAATACATTATTTACGAGGGGTTTAGATTTAAAAGAATAAATAAAACCAGCACCGTGTTGGGACGGGTTTGGGTTTGGACAAACACAACCCCTTACCATCCCTAGTATTATTGTTATAATTAATATTACAATTATAATTATACTAATTACAAATAATAATTTTTTTAAAATTTTATATTTTTTTGTAATTCAAGAGCTTTGGATCTGGAAGTAACATGGGTTACCTCTAAGATTTGAAAGTTACGACTTTAGGCTAAGTATCAAATTTCAAGATTTGGATATATTTATAAATCTCAAATCATAATTCTAAACAAAAAAAAATATTTTCTATTTGTATAACCACTAGTGTTACATTTTTTTTAATTAACCAATTGTTGGCATTGTTATTTCTTAATGCCTCAATTTTAACCTTAGCTACTTTTTATAACTCAATTGCCAATCACCTTTTTTTTTGTTACCAGTAATATCAAGTTTTATGTGTTACATAAACAAGAAAAAGCCAACTTAGATAAATGTAAAATATTAAGAATTACTTTCTTAAATTATTAAATAGATTCGTGGTATAATTAGAAGTGGATAGAGAAGCGAGGATGACTCGAATTAGACGACCCCTATATTGAAAATAAAATTTAAACATTTAGTTCCATTTGGTTGGAGTTTTTAAATTTTGAATTTAAAATTTAGTATAGTTATTTATAACTGTTTTTCAATTTGATTTGTATATGGTACACTAACTTTAAAATTTTAAAAAATATATAAAAAAAATTCATTTCTTAAAGTTTTTCTAGAATACAAACGAAAAAATAAAATATTATTTTTACTTGAATATGAAAATTTTAAAATGGGTGAACCAAACATGATTTCTTTTTTTGAAAACACCTAAAGGAGCATAAAATTTGGTTAAGGTAAACTGGGCTGGACTAATTTATTTGGAGGCCCATACCACGGGCCAAACTGACGGGCCATGCCCAAACGAAGGGAACAATGAGAAGACATGTTGAAGCAAGGGCGACAAGGCACGCCGAGATGGATAGCCGGGACCGAGACCCCCAGAGAAGCAAGCACGTGCCATAGCACGTGAGGAATGCATGGATAGGATCACACGAAATCATACTGATCTGTACAGAATCTTACAGATCCCCATTGCTCCATTACCAACGTATGAATACAAAAGTTGTTAGTAGTGGATAAGAAAATAAAAGCTAGAGTATTATCCAAGTCTTACCATCTTTAGTTATTTTACTGTCAACCCTAATGAGCAAATGTAACCCTAATTTTATATGTATAAATAGAAGAGGAGAGGTTCAAAAAAAGGGTTGGTTGATGGATATGTGGGCGAATAGTTGCTAGTTTACTTAATCTGTTTTAGAGAGAGAAAGCTTGTAACACCATTGATTTTTTACTTTAGAGCTCAATACAGTAACCACACACAGAGAAACGGAAGACGTACTGCTGGACCAGTATAAGAGCTTCCGGGGGAACTTACCGTACCAAAAAAATCCTATTGTCACACTTCATCCATTTTTTCGTTCGCTCTTACTCGTTTCTCAAATTATCTTTGTGGGTTGGGTCATAAAATTTTTGCCACCTACAGTTTGGCGCCGTCTGTGGAAAATAAAGAGACAGTCTTTTTTCGTTTCTAAAAACTATTAAGTATGATTTTTCTCCATCGTTGAAAGTAGTACCCTTCAATATACCTCAAATAAGAGCATCCATCTAGCGAATTTTGTAAGCGCAACCCACCAGGGGAGATGGCAAATTTTCACCACTTTAACAACAATAAAATGATCCCCAAAATCTGTTGGTTACCACAAATCGGAGGTCGGTTGATAGCAACTACGATGATCTAGATCTTACTGGCGGGGTTGTTGTCAGTAATGTTGCTTACTTAGGTTCGAGAATCAAACCTTTCATGAACTTCTGAGAAAGTACATGACGAAATTTGCCTTCAGAAATGAGGAGGAGGAAAACACGACGACGTCGACCGTTAGGCGACCGCGTACTGACAATGTTATTACTGAGAATCCAGTACTCGTCTAAACTCAGGCTCAGGGCCGAGATGATAAACAACCACCTGGTGTGCATGTATCCACTCCAGAGGTCCCAGTGGAAAAACCCAGACAGAGTGTGTTCGATAGGCTGGTTGAGAAGGATTCTGAACCCAAAGCATGAGCAAAAAATGATCTGAAGAGACTGGTTAATTCAACAGTGGCCAAAAAGTCTGTGGCCTACACTCCGAGGGACTTTGCACGAAAATCATTGGGAGAGTAAAATTGCTCTCCATTCACAAGGCGTATAGCCGAAGCCCCACCACCCAAAAAGCTGCATCAACCAAAGTTTAACATATATAACGGCAAGACAGACCCAGCTAACCATGTTAGATACAATTAACAGGTCATGGTTTACTGGATTTCAGATAACGCCGTGATGTGCCGAATGTTCCCTGCGAGCCTGGGCGAAGTTGCCCTCTAGTGGTTTGCCGGATTGTCGGCAGGTCAGATTGATAATTTTTGGGAGCTAGCAGAGCAGTTCACGACCAGATTCATAACCAGTAGGGTGGTGAAAGGTCTGGAAGCCTTAGCAAACATGAGAAAGAGAAGGGACGAAACCCTGAAGGAGTATTCGACAAGATATTAGAAAATATTCCAAGAGGCGGAAGGCTGTGATTTACAGTTTGCTCTGAACACCTTCAGGCACGGTTTGACCAAGGATGATAACGGCATATACAATTCCTTGACCCGCAAACCTCCACAGACTTTTGATTAGTTACTCTCAAGAATAGGCTAGTACGCCCGCGTTATGGATAATGAATTGATGGTTGGAAATTGGAGAAGGAACACGAATGCCGACAAAAAAGAAAGACGGGGCGATAGGGGTTCTGATCGCTCCAAGAAACAGAAAAATGAGGATTCTCCTATGTCGGCGATGAGGGTTATCGGGGGATCCACACGGTTTTCACCAAGCCGATCCACCGATTCATGTATCAGATAAAAGACGAGCCGTATTTTGAATGGCCGAGACCTCTGGCCGGGGATCCAGAATGAGGAAATAAAAAAGTAAGATGCTCATATCACAAGGACCACGGTCATAAGACAAAAGAGTGCAAAACCCTCAAGCAGTTTATGAAGGGTCTGGTAACAAACCCCATTTGCTCATGAGATTCAATGTATTATAACTCATTATGAGTTGTTTACAACTCAAATTGGGTTAGATTAAAGCTTGTCTTTCATCTATGTATATGAGCTTTAATCCTAAACTTTAAAAAAGTTTTTCTTTGGAGAAAAATTGTCTTATTTCATACTTTTGAAAAGCAAAATCCTCCACTACCTAGGATTTAATTTTTCATGCCAACTTATGAGTTCTTCTTAAAAAGAACATCAAATCCCAAACCTTGCTTTGTGAGTTTGAGAGATCGAAAATAATCCGAGATGCATGCTACATTGTGTTTGAATTCGAGAGATTCAAAGCAAGCTATAATCGCTGGAGGTGGAGACTGCAGCTCTTCTTGTGTGACTCAATTCTGTAATTGTGATTATAGTGTCTATAAACTCTTGTGATTAATAGTAAAAAGTTTTTTAGGATTAGTCCTATATAAGTGGGGACACCTCTTTAATTCTTTGTTGTTTGTTTAATTATCTTGTGATTGATTTTTTCATTTTAGACTAATTCAAACAATCTTTTCAGAATTAAAATTTGTAGAAAGCTAGAGTTTACTATTTATGTTTCATCCTTGACAAATGATTTTTTTCCTTATTTCCAAAAAATAATACATCTAGGTAAATTTTGTATTCCGCACAGTTTTTTAAATATGATGATGTATATTGTTGAGAAAGGAATTGGTATATTCCTATTATTTTGATCATAAGTATGAG